>CM059584.1:146580000-146929714 GCA_030407085.1 Trichopria drosophilae
AATTGCAAAAAAAAACATAAATTATGGTGGTTTTTTAAGGTTTTCACCATGAAAATAAAATTTGCGCCAATTTTCATTATCATTTTCGTAATCAGCACCCCGAAATACATAAGTATACCAATGTACATTAAAATCGGTTGGGGGGCGTTTTCGGAAGTTTATCCCAAAAATTTATAGAATCACTACATTTTAATGTCCATTTTTAACCATTATATTTTCTATATCATATTGTGAAATAGTAAAAGATCTTTCAGAATTGAATCGGAGTTTTTGTATTTAGCAATATTAAAAAACAATAATTTTGGTGCAGATTGTAATATTTTGTCCGCCATATTGAATTTGTACAGTACAAAAATATTCCCAATCTCCTAAATAACCTTGATTATTACTTTAGTATTGTGGCTTCCAAGTGGCTCAACTATTTTCTTTTTTTTAAATTTTCGAAAGGTGTATGTAGGATCCGTTATATCTCAAAAAATGTTTTTCCTCCACGCCACTCTGCAGTACAATTAATTCACTGGATACTTCATGTAAAGAAGGCATACAATTCAGAATTTTTTTGGCTAATCAAATCTAGATGGTTCTAGTTCAGTAAAGTCTTGTCTACTTTGATCGAGTCTTGTCGGGTGTCGTTTACTCTTATCTGTTACTGCTCTAGTTTTTGTTTAGTTTTGTCGAATCTTGTTTAGTTCTGTGTAGTATTTGCGTAGTTTTGTCTAGTTTTATTCAATCTTGTCTATATCGGATGTTTATGTAGATGTTTTTTTCAATGGATTATAAAGTATACATTTTACAAAGATGCGTAAGTCAGACTTTTCTTGTCTAATCAAATCTCAAGCTATTCTATTCTAGTGTAGTCTAGTTTCAACTAGTCTTACCTGATTTCGTTTAGTATTATCTGCTCCTGTTCTATTATTTGTTCATTTTTGTTGGGTCTGATCTACTTCTGCTTAGTATTTACCTATTTTTGCACAGTAGTCTTTTCTATATAAAATATTTATGTAGCTGCTTTCTGTAATGGATTATACATTTGATAAAGTAGAATAGTCTTCTTTACAGCATAAATGATTAATATTACAGATTATGTTAGAGACTATTATGACGTTATTAATTAAAGTACACATGAAACGTGAAAAAAAAAATTATAAAAGATGGTGATCGTCGCTACCGTACCAGATGGCAGCGAAATAACAGAGCTGTCATGAATGGATGCTTTTCTCAATGACTGCGGCGTTCAACAGCACAATACTGGTTGCAGGCACCTGCTTAAATTGTCTTGCGTAATTGAATTTTTTCCGAGTTCGGAATGTCGCAACTCTCATATATATGTGTACGCATAATAAATAACCCGCACATACCGAGTCTCATAACAAGTCTCAATCGCGTGAAATGCACGATGTCACGGATATTAATTCGCGTAAGTTCACGAAAAGAAAAAAAATCATAACCGAGCGTGCACTTATCGTTCGTGCACTTTCAATGAATTTGCAAGTGCATATAATTCGAAATAAAGGTGCGATGCACCGAAGGGGCAACGAGCCGTCCGTCACGCGACGAGAAGACCGTTAACAGCGCGTGTCAAATGCCCAAGGAACGCAACGACCTTTCAACGATGTGCATTTCGATTATTATAACTCGATTCTAAACAATGTCGAGTTTTCCGAGCCCACGATGCGTGCGATTCCGTAAGAGTGCACTCCGTAATTAAATTTCTCTTCGGGGCAATTACGTAATTTTCGAAGCTGGAGTTTTTCCAACGTTAAAAATCGATGGGAATCTTTTCAAACGAGTCAGTTGAATTATGAGAATCGTTAACTTTTCATCGTTTCGCGATTAAAGATTTGTTAGAAAAGTTACGCAATCATTCACACATTAAAATTCACGTGGCCAAACGATATCTTATTGTATAGTGCTCCAAGGGCGGAAAATTATCAGTTTCTGCGTAAATCGCTATTTCAATGCTCAGATATAATTTTGAAATTATCCGATAGAATGCTACTTTCCGCACAGGTGATCAACAAAATGTTGTTGCAGGGTTCAGAGTGCTCTCTAAATCGGAATTAGTAAATTGTAAACTAGGGAGCAAAATAGGTGTTTGCCGACGAATGCGAGTTTTGACAATTATTCGCACGAGACTAACTATTTTGTCATACAAGAGTAGGGAACAATATAATATTTTGCATGCAGAGTACAAGAAACTGTACCTTGCTCCCGTAGAATTAAAACGCATATTCTAATATATATATATATATATAAATTAATAATTATTTTGTATACTGTTATTTTTGTCAATAAGAACTTGCAAACTTTTTTACATACATTTTTTTTTAGAATCAGCATACCGACGAGGAGGCAACGTGAAAGTCAGCTAAGAGTGACAGATCGGTTTTGTATAACTTGATATTCTACAGGTATTTACTTGATCGCAACCGCAATGCGATGCAGGCCACTCGCGTTAACATATAGCACAGCGCAAAGTGCACGTGTGAACAGTAAACAATACCGCGTAAATAATAAACATTTTATTTGGCTGGCATTTTGCCGTAATTTTGAGATCATGTGAAGTGATTTCTTGACCTGAATAGAGTGCATTAAAAGTATTTGTTTTTTTTTTAATTTTCAACTGTTATAAATATATTACTATAAATCGCGCCGCATTGATGTTTCATTTCATTGGGAATTTAACAACATATTATTTTTCAGATACTTCGAGAGAAGTAGAAAAATCTAACGGCTTATCCTGCAATTATTTTGTAGTATATTATCGAACGTGGGTGTAAAGGGCATTTTTACGCTGGTTTATATAAATTTCCCAATAGATGTCATCCCTATTAGACATCGTATTTGTTGTGGTTCAGTGGGTAAAGGAAACGCGTAATGTGCTGATAACTCCTTACGACAAGCACAGTCTCAGAGGGGATGTGTGAAAGTTTACTTTACGCACGAAAAACTTATAGCGTCAAAACTACAGAAACTTACTACTCCCTATTTTGGAGTAGTTCAAATCAAATTTTTTCTAGTATCTAACGCGTATTCTATCGACAGATGACATTGTTTACTTAAGGTCAGACACAGAATTTTAGATTTGGCATTGGCCTCGTGAAATACAAAAGATTGAAACCTGATTAAACATAATTTTCTACCACCTTACGGCGAATCGCTTCCGGATAAAGTACGACGGAGTGATTCTTCTTAAAAAAAGAAACGTAAATAACTTCTTCGCCAACGTTTGTTGGTAAAAAAGAAACGGTCAAGGAGGTATTTCCCGTCCCTTCCAAGTAATTGTTGCTTATTGTCGCGTACACGAGAAGGAACGACGAAAGAATGTCATCGGGGCGAAGGCCAATCTTACTTTTGCTCGGCCCTATCTCAGTCGTAATTCGTTCCCTCAAAAAGCCTTAGTAATAAGATGATACTTCCCTGACACGTAATTACGTCAAATTTATTAGTGTCTTAGTATAGTCACTGAAATTAAAATTATATTGCTTTTACTCCCTACGACTATACCTAAATCGATGACTAATTCTAAAACAAGTTCTTTATAAAATAATTCATTCTCAACAGAAAAACTTATTTTAGGTGCCACTAGTAACGGGAATTCGCTACAAGTAATGCCAATCCCAAAAAGGTGGTACTGGCAACGAATAGTTTGCAATAGCTGCTAAGAAACTCAACTGTGACAGCTAAAAATTAGCATCCAATTAGATTTTTAAGAAAATTAAATTTCGTGAAATTAAGATGTGTATGTAAGCTAGAAGATCAAGGCAAACTAGTAATTAAAATATCTGTCAAGTCACGGACGATTGAAATCTCTTAAGATATCTACAAAATTTCCTTGAATTCTTGAATTTTGAAAACAGTCATCCTAAATTACAATCTTAGAATTTTTAACGTAATCATACTTTTTTCAAGTAATAGTAGAGATCCCAACAAAATCATGAAAACACTCGAAAGGTTGTTAATTAGTGCAATTAGTTTCATTAGTATACAACAATATTTGATTCCTCAAAATGTGAGATCCTTAAATTATCGTTACTACTAATTGCAAATATTAAAATAATGGAATAATCAACAAAAGATAATGTAGGTAACCTTTCTGCAACTAGTCGCAGCTTTGCTTCACGCAGTTTAGATTTTTGCAAGTGTTAGAGAAGGCAATTTACATTAAAGCATTAAAAAATATCGTAAAAACTAGATCATAAAGAAAAATGAATATCTGACTATTACGTCAGTTGATATCCGATGTTACGAAAAATTGCATATCTTATAAAAGCAGACTCTTTTCTGCCTTTAGTATATCAGCCTTTACAGCTCGAAGTCTGATTTCCGGCAAGGGTTAACGGCTTCGGATCAACTATTTTTTATCGATGTCGTTTCTGTGTCATTTAGAAGCCTTTGAAGACAACTGTCGGCCATTGGCCGATTCGAATTCTTAGAAAGACAGACTCAGGGTCGTTGCATGTATCCGGGCCTTTGCGTATACTTTTATGGTTTCCTTTTGACGGGGTTTTACGCGGGGAAAGACGGCAGTCGTTAGTTCGCATCTTGCATCTTTAGCTGTTTGGCTAAAAAAATAAGAGAATGTGCTTACGGGGAATAGATTTGCTTCAAGACCAGCGTAGAGACTCCGGGTCGACATCTGTCGAGCACAATTTCCGGTTTCGGCATCCGCGGAGGGAAGCGGCCAAATTATACAAAGGACCTCGATACGAATTCTATCTTTGGTTTTCGGCATATTTGTCCAAGAAGTCTCTTTTTACTTAAAAAATAGTATCAAAATAAACTTAAAACGTACGACTGAATTTGGATGATTTTCTGAGCGCTTGTTTGGGAAACAGATTTTGAAGTGAAAATGTGAAATAATGAATGATTTTTACGAATATTGGATGAAAATAATAAAAAACTGGATTCACAAAAGATTATTCTATATAAAAATAAAACAACATAAAACACAATATAAAATATTTGTAAAAAGTTAATTGAGTATTTTTATATGCTTTTTGACATTTACCAGAATTCATAGTTAATTTTTGTTTATGAAAAAGACACTTTATTGAAGATAACATACGAAAAAATAAAGATCGGCAAAAGCATCTGAATGCCAAAAGAGTATCTGATTTCTTCTTTCAATGTCTGAATTAGTCAAAATCTGCGGTAACTAAATGAACTAAAAATGACTTTTCACTTTTGACTAATAAAGACAACTCATTAGTCAAGACCTTCCAATTTTACATTAGTTACTGTATTTTTGAATATGTTATTACTAAAATTAATTAGTTAAATTTGACTAATGAAGGAGTAAAAGTCTCAGACTAATTAAATTAGTAATGACTTTTAATAATAAAGAATAAAAAAGAGTACTAGTATATTGGTTACATTTGACTAATGAAGGACTTTAAATTATGTGACCAATTGAAATAGTAATGATTTTTACTAATAGAGAATAAAAGATTACTAATTCAATAGTCAAATGCTACTAATTTCAAATGAGTACATTTTTTAATATCTTATTGCTTAAATTAATTGGTTGCTCTTGACTAATGAATTCGTATTTTTTTATTGTTAATTAGTAACAGCGGTCACTAATTAATTTAGTGGCCTACTTTTCAGTCCTTGATTTGCAGATTTCAAATATATATCTCTCTGGATATAACATTTTTTATACAACAGATTTGTTTAAACAAATTATGTAACAACTTCTTAGCAGACACTTCTTTACAAGATTGAGTTTAAAGTTTGTACTTACAAAATAAAAAAAAAATCTGCAATATACATATACATTTTCTTTTATATATAAAAAATTAGCCTTTTTCAGGGTATTTTTTCAATAAATATAACGTTTTCGGCCTGATATCAGGTTTGAGATAAGATAAAATGTATTTGAAGAGTACACGATAGTTGTACTTTTAAGTTACACTGATATCATTTTAAAATTTTGTAATGCCATAATCAATATTTGATATTTTGCCCTTAGATTAGAACTATTGTCAGCGACCCTAGAATCCCCGAGTAAGTAATTGCAGGGTAATTTTACGAATTTAAAAATTGTTTATTGTTATTATTTAATTTTATTTCTTAAATTAAGTAAACATTTAATCATAAAAATTAAGTAAACATTCTGTGCTTTACAGTATTGATGGGTTAACCCTTTATTTCCACGTATGCGCTTTATTTTGGTTAGTCAACTTTAAAAACACCAAAGTAATTTGCATATCGATTACAAACACTTAAAATAGAAGGAAGTTGAAAATCATAACAATAAAAAGAAAACCTGAAGAATCCCGGAAATTAGAAAAGATACGACATACGCCGACGCGACTATCAAGGAGAATAATAAAAAGAAATAAATATTACATGAAGCAACGAATTAATTTATTCAAATTTTAATCTTTAGCAAGTATCAATATGAACTAGACAATGTTAAAAATCAATCATGACACAATAAATGACATCAAATTAATATCGCGAATCTAAAAAATATGCTCTTTATACTCAGTTGTACTGAAATTACGCGTCATATTTTCAATAATATTATTCGAATTTTAATTAGGAACAGATTTAATGTACTCACAACCTAATGAAAATAAAATTCTTAATATTGTTTTAAAACTAATGTTTATCATAGAAAGTTGAGATTAAAAACACTTTTCTTCAATGTGCATGCCGAAAGATTTTTTATACGATTTTGAAAAACTGCACAATTCCGTTCTGCTCAATTGGTCGTATTGGATTTTTATCCTGGTAAGAGGGAAAGAAATGAAATTACAAATGCCTCTTGTTCAAAGATCGTTCTAAGGACCATTAACAGCAAAGTTGTAGGAAAGGTCGCGGTATTTCAAATGTACCCGGAGCGTTTACGAGCGTCGTAAAATGATCTGTTGTAAAATTTTCTAGCCGAGAAACGTTTGCAAGATTGCAATAATATGAATATTAAATGCAAGCTCATAATCGGGGAACGGGATAATACTTGTGCGCACGCGCACATAATTATAATAACCTTTTAAAGTTTAAGTTAAATTTAAATTGAAAATGCGTTAAAATGGGTATTAAACGTTTTGCGATTGGTTAATATACAGCTCTGTTTAACATCATTTTATTTCAAAATTATCTTCAAAATTTGAGATTTTTAAAACAATAGTTTTAAGAATGCAGAATTTAATACTTCGTTATAAAAATAAAATTGTTCCTACACATGACAAAAAAATTGTTTGCAGCAGCAACAACGTTGTATTTAACTTCAAAAACTTCTAATATTCATTTTAGATAAATCGTTTTAAATGATATTAAATAACGCATAGTTTCCTTATTCGGCGCAAATAAACAATTTATTTTAATCGGTTTTTAACTTTTCTTTCTACAAAATCTGAGGTGTTTTTAGTTTTTTCGTGAATATTAATGTTATATTTCGCTGTGTATTTGTTGTTCTTTTCACTCAACGATTTTTAAATATATCATTCGTTTATCAAGAGATGCGGTCGCTTCTCGCGCCAGGTTCTTGTTATATAGCGCGGAGGCATTATAATTGAATTTTGCATGTGTAAAACTTCGGTCGTCAAAATTTCCCTTCCATCTTTTTATGTAGTGTATCGATATAAATCAAAATTTTTCTCTTTGTACATTCGATAATTTACACTTTAAATATTGTGTAGTTTCGCTATACTATGGTTTCTACGATTTTAGTACTTTGGACAGTATTTTTTATACAATACTTTTTGACGATAGATATTAATTTTTCAGTAAATAATCATGCGCTGCACAAATTCTATATCGTCGGCATAAATTATTAAATAAATTTAATCAACATCGTGAAATTAAAGTATATTAATTTCAGGCTTTATTATTACTACTTCGTTTTTAAAAATATGTAAATTTTCACGTTTGTTTGTTTTTAGAATTTTGAAATAAGATTTTGCGTCTGTCGGAAATTAGTTTCGTTGGTTGTCAATAGGTGAAAGTTGGAGCATAAATAAGTGGAGACTACTATAACTGATTATTGATTTATGGATTTTATATTGTCAACAATAAATTATTTTAACACCAATAAACCTGCCATAAAATTACAATGTATTAAAAATACGACCTTTAAATCTATAAGTACATATAGAGTGCTAAATCCTACCACCTTTCTCATTCAGTTGAAATTGAAGAGTCATTTTATACATTTTACGTTTTTACAATCAAAATTTATTTTAATTTTTTTAACATATCTTTTTTTCTTTTGAAGTAAAACGCGACACGAATGAACTGGTTATGGTTCTTTTTTCAGGGGTATACATTTACAACAGTAATTAATAAATTTAAAAGTCTTTGTCCGACTAGATTTTTGCAAATCATAATGTAGTATAATTTTAAACTTCCATGTATCTTCAAAATGCCACGTATATTATTAATTTATATAAAACGCGTATTTTATCGTGTCATATCAATTATGAAATATTAAATTAAAATATATTTGTAACAAAACGGTATTTAAGCAATATGGCAAATTAAACATGTAACAAAGTTTTCTTTTTTGAAATCAGAAAAACTCGTCTCCATAGTTATACAAATCTGTTGACAAAATGTAATTGTCACAAAGGTCGTAATGGTGGTCGTTTTTTAAAGATTTTTTAAATGATTTTTTTTTATACTTTACAAAAAAAAACTACAGATTTACTAGGAATCGAACCTTAGATCTTACTATCGCCTTACACCTTACTTTTTTTACCTAAATAGTAAAGTAGCGAGAGTTAATAACTATACGGCGAACTATAGATGCTAACCATTATTATCTATATGTTTTAAATAAATTACCGGTTAATATCAGGATGTCGGTAATCTTCTTCATAACATATAGTTTTCTCTGCCTATATATTTAGATTTAAAATCATTTCAAATTTTATAAATATTGAATAGAAGATGTTTTGTAGCAACAAACTAACAACTTCAGTCATTTTTATTTTTTCATTTTATTGAGTGAGTGAAACAAACTCTTATTTACACTTCTACAATTTTGACACGTGATCCGCATTGAAGATACGAAAAACAGATCACTATTATGAAACTCATTCCGATTAGTACACCAGTTATACTATTATGGAAATTTAATCAAATAAATAAGGAAGTAAACAAAGACAAAAATAAAGTTTATTTACGTTGTACTATCAAATCAGCTCATATTAATTAATCGATTAGTATTATTAATCTCTGATAATTTTGTATACGCAGTTATTTTGAAAATGAAAGCAATTCCTTTTTACGATTTGGAATGAACGCAAGAAAACATAATTTATATTTATGAGTGAAGATCATTTCGGAATGAAACATTAAATGTAAAAAAAAAATTAAGAAAAACTTGATGTTTTATAGGCCATACTAATTGTTTTAATTATAGATTAAATAATTACATAAAAATGACAAAACTATTCTGAATAAAGGTCAAAAAAGTTATTTATTACACTAGTTATATTTGTAACTTTCTAGTTTCCTTCTGTAATTATTAGAAAAGATCATTTTGACAGTGATTCAATAAAAAGTTTGTGTTTTAAAGAAAAAAAAGAATCTAAAAAATGTATAAAGAGGCACATCTATCCTAAAATTAACTGAACTTTCAGAACACGTTATATGATTTTTCAAAAAATGCAAGAACTTTTTTTTTTGGAAAATATCGTGTATAAATTTTCACGGGTTCATTTTTTGGAAAGTCTAATATGGAATTCTGAAAGTTCAGTTAATTTTATGTTATGTGTGACACCTTGAAAATCCTTCTTTTTTCTTAAAATACAATCATTTATTAGTGCACTGAAAAAAATAGCCATTCAGAATTTAATCGGTTAATATATCAGAAATAGTTTCACCATCGACAGTTTTAATTGGTTTAGATTTATTGCTCATCTAAGGGGGGAACATTAGTACTACTTTTATTTATTCGCTAGCATTTTTTGGAAATGGGAGAAAAAGTACAAATATGAATTTAAAGGCTAAAATGCCATGTATTTTAATTTTAAAACTTATTACTCGAAATTTTAAAGGTAATAGGTTAGAAATATTATAGGTTAGTTAAGAAATATACTTAGAATCCACTCTTTTGGGCATTCAATAAAATTTGATTGATTGGCAACCGAAGCGACAATCAAGACACATACAATCAATTTGATGAGTATTGCAATTTGTCGAACGGAAATGACACATTCGCATTGACCACGTAATAAATCGAGAACTTGTTAATAATGACTCGTGTCTGCACATAATTAATGATTCACAGTCACAGATATCTAAATATTGTACATATACATGTATTTAGAAGGAGAAACTGACAGAAACCTATTTTGTTTTTCATACAATGAATTATTAACTATAAATAGTATAACTATCCAAATGTCAATTTCCGATTTTAAACGTATGAATTTATCTTATTTATATATTAACTCATGAAGTGTAGAAATAAGTTATCAAATAAATGTGAATAATATACAAATAAAAAATAAGCACGAATAAAATATAAGTAAAGAGTAAGAAATTCTTCATAATCTGAGTCAGGACTTACGGAGTAAATTGATTTATATTGATAACTAATATTCGCATCACATGTTTACATTAGTACAAAGCATAATGGTGGGTTGCATGCGTGCGAGGATCATCAGTTCAAGCGCCGAAGAGGCCTTAGGTTTTATAAATTATTTACGAGCGTTAAAAAAAATAATAGACGATGTAAATTAACATAAAAACATAATTTCCATTCTAAACACTAATTTTTATATTTTTAATGAATTTTATTATATATATTTTACATATATTTTAAAATTTTGTATGTATATTTTTTTTTTCTTAAAAAATGGATGTGAAAGAACAATATTTATAATTATTATAATTTTCAATTAAACTTAATTGTATAGAAAACAAAATTTGGACATATTAAAATGTATTTTCCGTTTTCTGTTTTAGGTAATTCAGCCGGAATCGTGGATATGGATATTTTTTTCTAAGGTCAACTTCCAGTGTCTGGTCGTGAACACTGAGGTATTTCAATAAAAAAAATGTATTTTCAGTGTAAATGTTTTTAAATGTATGTGGTATACATTTTTAATTATTCTTAATAGAAACAGTAAAAAGAAAAACAATACACAGAGCACTCTCTTAAGAATGTTCTAAATTGCTTCGCCTGTAAGGTAGTCATTTTCACTAAAAACCCTAAATAAATTGTATCTGAATCGATTTTTCAAAATTACAGCTCTGTAAGTGTGATTCTAATTATCTTACAAAATACAAGAAAAAAAATAAATTGAGAACTGAGCGAGAATTTTCGGAAATAAGTAATTTTGGGTCCTCTTTAATTTTTAGTGAAGTTTCCTACCTTACTGGCGGACTACTTTCGTACTTCCTTAAGAAGCACTAAAGCATATCGGTTGATAATGTCAATTCCTTACTTTAAATATGAAAATTAAACGGAAATTAAAACATTTTATAATCCAGATTGTATCAGGCGAAGTCGGCTCAGAAATGATAATTCGCAAGAATCAATTTATGTACTAATCATACAGTTCGCGTCATTACCTACTTTATTACGTCTTTATTCGCGCTCATTTCTTAACAGATTTCACTGAAACTGGAGTAAACACGTTCACAAAAAATGACAGTAAAATGACTTTAATATATTAATCCATTGTGAATTCTTCTTGAAATATGCTTTATAATGAAAATATGGCGACACCAAATGTAAATTTGATACAAATAGCAAATCGTTATTATATGCAAAGTCGATTGAAATAATTCAGATACGCAGGTTCTAATGTGGTCCGCTCTGATAAAGTAGGAATATACGCTCAAAGCTGTAACTTTACAATGAATGTGAAGATAATGCTATGGGTTATTATAAAATATCATCGAAAAATACGACAAAATTACTCATTTTTGAAAAATCTCTACCAAAAATCTAAGCAGTAGAATTGCTTTTGCAGTTCTCAAATTTTGAGAACTTAATTAGATCATTTTTAATTCATGGCTTTTAGAGTGAATTCCTAGGTTATCTGAAAAAAACTTACTTCATAGTTCACTTTCAGTCGACTATAAGTCTACAGCTGGTTTTAAGTAGTCTTTACGGGGGTTCTAAAGTAGTCCGCCAATACGGTAGGGTTTTTGATTAAAAAACGTAAATTAAAAATGACTGAATCAACTTTTCAAAATTTGGGCCCTGTAAGGGTAATTCTATTTTCTATATACAGACTCTTACAGAATTCGAAAGAAGTTACTTAAAAATTCACCGAGAGTTATTGGAAATTAATAAAAATTACCTATTTCCAGTAGTTTTCATTCAATTACTAATTAATTTCTTTTGCATTCGTTTTTGGGCCCTATTGAGTAATAAGAATTACCTTTACAGAATCACAGATTCAGACATTTGTAATTTTCGATTCGAGCGTCAATTGCTCCCTTATCAGCGGAGAACTGCCGAATACTATTTTCTGGACATTGGTCGACTGTAATTGAACTATATTACGTTTTATATTACTATGAAAATGTCAAAAAAATTGGGAAATATTTATTTTTACCAATTTTTTTCGAGCCCTTAGAATATTGGGATTCTAGTGAAACTCTGAATAAAGGAATAAAATACTTCAATTTTAAGGAAAAATTTTACTTTTATACACTTCATCATTCTAACGACCTCAAAATTGCCGCAACAATGAAAATTTCTTTGAAATTTTCTGGACGTTCTAACTCAAAACTACGAGCTTTATTTAAAAAATGATAAGAATGAAAAGTTCTTAGAATTTACCCAGAAATATCACCGTTTTTTTTAAGATTTTTTTTTATGACATTTGGCAATTAAAATGTTGAATTTGGCAAAAAATTATGAAAAAAATTTACTGTATTCTCTAGTGAATTCTTAGAATTGTTTGTTCTTTGCAATTTTTTCCAAATGTTGACAGTTTTCGAAAAACAAAAATCGTAAGCTATAATATTTAAAATTCATTTTCTCAAAAACTATCAACTTTCGGAAAAAAAGGTACTAAAAGCTGGCCGAGCATCTATGGCCAAACCGACCCAAACTAATGCAAACATTTGTTGCTCAATTGTTGCTCAAAAGTTGCCCTAATCCCGTATTTGTTTCTCCCATATTTTAAAAAAAAAGCAGGTTTGGCTAGCTTGTATAAAAGCTTGTAGCCAAACATAGCTCAAAACATGAAAAAAACCTATCCTATAGAAAAAACAAGTACAGAGCTAATTGTTGCTCATTTGTTGCTAAAAGATTACTCAAAGAATATAGGATTTCGTCAAATGGATTCCCATATTTAAAAAAAAATATGTAGGTTTAGATAGGGGGGACTAATGAATGACTCGTTCAGAAGCTGGCAACTATTATCCAGCAATTGTTGCTCGATTCCTACTGTTTTTAGGGCCATAAATAAGCTTTTCTATCAAGGTCCGGTCCGGTTTGGCTATTTAAATAACAAGTTATGCGATTTTGAATAATATAAAATTCGTAAAATCAGCTCTCTATACAAGTGGATTACTGGCTCCATTAGAAGGTGGCCACTATTATCCAGCAATTGTTGCTCGATTCCGACTGTTTTTAGGAACATAAATAAATAATTCTATCAAGGTCCCGTCCGGTTTGGCTGGTTAAATAAAAAGTTATGCGATTTTGAATAATTTCGGCGCCATATTGGAATTCCTAATGGCCGAAACTCAGTTTTGACCTCGGAATCTTGAAGAGCGACCTCGAAAACAGTAGGATATGTATCTCTTAATTTTTGTTAACTTCCATTTTGATACAAAATACTCGATTGAAATAGAAGGAAGATAAAGTGTCCTTTGGGCGTTAAAGAGTTAAGCAAAAATAATATTTTTGTCATCGTGCAACAACCAAATGATTTTTTAGCTGCCAAAATATAAACACTGTCCATTTGTGCATATGTCTACTTCACTTTCTGAAGTTTTTAAACATGCTAAAATTAATTACAGCTATCGAATTTACATTTAAGGACTGCATATAAGACGTGTGGAACTTCGTTTAAGTGCCCCTCGTAGAGAATTTGAGAAGTTCCAGGTCGTTTTATCGCGTTGCAGCGTCGAGTTGATTCAAATGACGTAAGCACATTTCACGCGTGCAACCAGTGTAGGAGAGATTAGTGCGTAAACCGATGACCAAGTGTATGTTATATAGTAAGATCTTGCGAGGGACAAACTCGGCGGCGCCCCGAGAGAGGGACAAGAAAGAGGGGCTAGGGGGAAGGAAACAAAAAAGATTCGCCTTGACGGGTGTATATAAGCCGGAGACCTTGATACGCGATACGGATCCAATTTCGCCAGCGGGTTTAGTTCATCCCCCTAGCGGTATCCGCTGCCATTGCGGCTCATCTCGCCACAAGCCTTCTTACGCACGGGTACCGTATTTCCGGTATAACCGCTCATTTCACGCACTTCCCCGTTCGATAAGCATCTGACCTACTCGAAGATTATACGTTATACGAAAACAATGGAGATGTTACCTTTAAAAATCATTGAGATCGATGGCAAGGTCATGTTGGTTAGGTTTGTTTACAATGATATTATGGTTGCGTGTTGTGTTTAGACCGGTTTTCTTTAATGTCCTAAGGTCAAGTTTGTTTTCTTTCGCATTCAAAAATCAAATGAAGGTCTTCAAAATGTGGCGAATTAAATCAATTCTGAAAGTACATCTGTTAAGAGTTAAAATACGATATTCTAATTATTAAATGAGTTCTGATTCAACGAGTCTTAGTTATTGATATCAAATAATACATTTCCTCATATTCTACGACTTTTTAGTGTTCTGAAAATCATGTTTATTCCAATGGCTTTTATAATTTTCATTGAGAAGTGACTTTTCTTTACCGGATATTATAAAACCTGTCAGTTTTTTCTATTTTTAAAATATTTCTACTTGTTAAGGTCCAGAAAAATTGAGTGACTGACATATATATGTACATACTAAAATAATCAGTCTATGTCATTATTATTTTTTTCAGGCTTTCGCGTTTGTTGTAACTAATTTTTGTCTCGCCGATAATATCTACATTTTAAGAATGCATTTTTCGAAACCAATGAAAATTTGTGCACATTTCTTTACTGTTTTTGTCTGTTATTCTACTTATTCATTACATTGTAAGATCATTAGCCAATTTTTATTTCGGTATTTACGAATGTCAATATTATTATTATTAATATCTTTATTCATATCATTATTGTTTTTATCTAGTTGGATTACTTGAGATTACGAATGTAGTCATAATTGTTTTGAAACGTATTGTTTGCGTGACTTCCAGACTCGGGATGTCATTGAAGTCACCTTTTTTTGTCCAAGATCTATTTGCTTGTCACGTTTGTATTATTAGTCTAACCGAAATTTCTTCTTCTTAGTCTTAAAAAATAGTTTCAAAATTTTGTGGATGGGTTCAAGAAAGTTAATAGAATGTTTTTTCTACTTAAAATACGCCATTTTTCTAAAATACTTACTAATTTTCCAAGGCAAAGTGTGAAAAACAATAATTTGGTTCATATATTTTTTTTTTGAAAACACAAATTAATACCCTGGTAGAAATTTATCCAGTTTTTTCTTATACTATCTATTTTCCCTATACCTTTAACATTGAAAATACGTAAATTGTCTAATATTTACCTAAGAAATGGTTTGATTTCCAGTAGGGTATGTATAATCACACATTAGATAATATAAATTGTATCTCAGGCATCTGGATGTCAGTCAGAAAAACGAAAAATTGTTTATGTAGTATCGTTCATACAAAATATGTTCCTAAAATGAGCTCTGAGCGACTTCGTGTATGGATCGGGGTGCCGCCTAGTGCATCTTAACGAAACTATTTATTTATAATTGTTTTATTGCTGATTAATATCTGAAGATAGTATAATGTCTTTAAGGCTAATTATTGAATGACAATGATGATTAAATAAAAGTTATCGTTTCTAGACTAGTCAACATGTTACAATTAACTAAACCAGCAAACTGGTTTATTTTATTGTCGCCAATGATAAAATAATTTATGGTTGTGGAAGAATTGCTATCACTCCTGATAAAAATATCAATAATTTACAACCATATGCTGGCAAAATAATTTATTTGGGCGTAAAAGCAATTTATAAATTTATCAAATGTTGATAACGGAAGAAAATTCAAAGACGATACAATAAACGAATATCAACGACCTAAAATGCAACTCCGGCACAAATCGGTTGATATTTGATGCAATGTTTCTGGTTTTATAATAGAGATGCTGTCTTTTTTAATTGCCAGGCAGATATTTCACTCCCTGGCAATTAACACTTGTTTCAAGTTTACGAGATTACGCAGTCGCGGTGATGTCATGTCGTGAATTTAAATCGATTCACTCTTAATAATTGGTTACTTCCTTCAAGGATTCTGTATTATTTATATTCCTTCTAGCAAAGGATCATGCACGATATTAATCTTTCGTTTAACTCTACGGGTAATACAGATTCCTTAGTATCGCTCCTCAATTTCTGCATATTTTCATCATATGTTGCAGAATAAAAGTAACAAAAAACATTCAGCTTAGACAAATGAGGTTATTGATTGAACCAACGTAAATAGAAATTTGTAATTGATGACTAATGAGAAAATACTTTTCGTGTGTAATTTTCAGATTTGAATTTAACCCTTAAAACCCATACATATTTCGAACACCCGTACAGCCCATACGCGGGTAGTTCAATATTGATTTATACCTATGAAAATGCTTCACAAAAATCTTAAAAATTCCTGGACATTAGTGAATACTTATTAATTTTTTGTAGGATTTTCATTTTTTTGCTATTCTGATTTCAAAATCTGAAAAAGCGAGGTTGATACCATAACACATCATAATCTGACCTGATCATAAAGCAATACAGCATTGAATATTGTGTTAATAATGTGTCTCGTCCGTTCTTAATTACCATTTTGGTTCTGGTTAATTAAAAACTCTCTTTCGATGGACACCTGTTTAGATAAGATGTCCATGTAATCTGGATATTTTCTGATGTTGTTCTAAAGATTTACAAATTAGACACATTTGAAAATTAGAATTAGATAAAATTTGACCATTCTAGATCAAGAAAGTGATGTTAACAATTTTTTTTTATCCTTCTTAATCTGTAAGTTTTCTTAAGTTAATGAAAAACTTTGAAAGTCGTTTGAAGGACACAAATGACATTTTGCAAAGTTTCGTCTAAAACGTTTATATTTTATTTATATAGAATCCGAATTTGCAAATAAAAAGACCACACGGAGAAAAATAATCAGCAAAATCAGCCGAAAAATCCGCAGATTCTACCAATTTTATCCTATAGGGACAGCTGTTGGAATTCCGTTAGAGATAGCCGATAATTTCAGCTGAATTTACTGAAAAAGTCCGCAAATTTAACAGAACAAATCTGCTGATGTAGCGGAAATTTAGAGCTAAGCGCGAATTGAGTAGGGAAAATCGTTCGCTTCCGGCCGCTACCCGAACTGGAAATGATCAAAACTGCATTTGTAACCCCGTGTTGTCAGTTATTTAAGATTAATCTGATTCGTGTTATCCCCAACAAAATTTGTTTGTGCTCCTGTGTAATTGATGGTGGCTAATAGAGGCAAACAACAGAGCATGAAAAATGCAAAATGGAGCATGATGACAAGCAACCACGAATAAAAATAGTCACAATTGCAGACAATAGTCGATGATTCGACTTCCTATTCTCTTCATCATATCTTTTACTCATTATTAATTATATTATTTATCCTATTCCTAAACTGCAGATTTAAACTTAAAAAAGGAATGGTCCTAACTAATTCATACCTATTTAATAATAAAACATACCCAGCAGTAGTCTAAAATCAACATTTCATAAAAGTAAATACTGACTTCTTAACCATCACTCAAATGTTACAATTTTCGATGATATTTCGTATAAAACAATTTTTGAAAAATCGACATTACTGACCTGGGATCTTTCCGTGCAACCTATAGACACGACCATAACGGGAAGGAAAGTTTCTTCTTATTGCCAACTTACCGCTATATACGCAACCACTGACGCTTCTCTACGTATACCAACGCACACCAGCCATTGTTCACGCACTTTCCTACACACATAAATAAATATATGTTCACGTGCGGAGAAACGCGTGCGCAATTTCGTACGAGGGCGTGTGTGCGTTTTTTTTTATGTGGTAACGATACTAAAAAGCCCATACTTTTCATTAACGTTTACGCCAAACTGGAGCCCTAAGTACTGTATGGGGTATGGCATATTAAGGTTATATACCACGAATGCAGTAACCTGGGATAGTCATTCCAATTCCAGTCGCACGGATTCCGACGTGCGTCGTCTCGGCTATTCCGGAAGCTAATCGCTGCGTTTACATCGTTAAATTAAATAACAACTGTAATTACGTTAAATAGCCACGGTGATAACGGTCGTTATTTATCGCCTCTACCCCGTACATTTTGATTTTCAATCCATTATAAAGGTATCTTCGTGCGGGTTTGAATCATGACGCCGTGTCATGAAGAAATGAGTTTCTTTCCGCCCGCTGGAGTCGCGTGAAAAGTCACTCATTTCTTCATTTCGGTTAGTTCAGAAGTTAGTGTTACAATGTAATTTTCTAGAGAATAAATAATAGGAAGACTTTACGAGATCATGTAGTACTATGAATAATGTGTCCAAAGTAACAAAGGTATTATACAAATATATAAAAAATGTGCTTCCTTATTAAACACTTTTCCTACTAATTTCGTTATTGTAAACTAATGGACATAATCTCCTATAACTTTCGAGAATTTGCGATGTTAGCGCATCTATTGAGTACTTAGAGCAGTATAAACGCCTACAGTGCGTGGTTGATATATTACGACTTGCGTAAACTACTATCGAAATGTGTTTGTAATGGATGTAATGAATTCTTATGTGAATAATAAAAATCATAAAATCGTTATAACTACAGTCAAAGATCGTTTCTAAAAAATAGACACTTTATAGGAGACTATAAAGTCGAGTTCTTATGGCATCGATGAACACTGGATGGCATTCGTGTTTTATCGGACCCGTTCGGTACCGGCGGATGGAAATTTACTAGAAATTTATTAGTACATCTAAAGTGTGTACTATAATCAAACTTTTTTATTTTCAATGTTATTTTTATAGTCATTTCAAAGTCAAATTAAAAAATGCAACCATGAAATACGTACGCTAATATTTAATTCTATTTTTTATTTTGTCAGAAATTTGACGAATGCTCTGACGGTAATGGAAAGATCCCGGGATCAAATCTCGGCGCGACAACTTTCTCAAGTCCGATCCACATTTTTTTCAAAAGTTAAGAAATGATAAAAAATTCGAAAAAATCTCCATTCTTACCATCATTGCGACAAGTAAAAAGAACAAGAGATGAAACAAAACGAAATTGATATTTTTTAGTTAGATGGTGTTTTCATGTAGGGATTAGTTTCTAAAAGAGTTTAACTTAGGCATGGATAGACAGCAATTAATGAGCCGCAGGTTTGCTTGAAGAATTTGTCATGATTTTTTTACCTCACACTAATTGTTTTTTACACCTCTCGTAATGACGTAAATCGAGTGCTATCGTAGTTAGATTGCATTAACAGGTCGAGTAAAATGACAGAACAGGTCGTTACATAAAATGTAACCGTATGTCACTATGACATTCCTACGACTAGACTTAGCACTAAACCATTCAATATGAAATCGCAATAATACGGATACTTAATCTACGGTCGGTTATTTTCGAAGATTTTTCTGACGATGTGTTTAAAAATAAATCTGACATAAAGTCTGACATCATTTGTTACATATGCTATTACGAAGATTTCATGCGATTTTATTCTGAGGTCCTTTCGCAGACTTTATTTGCCGTTGAATTTATTATTTGCGCAAGTTTCGTCTGCGCGTACATGTTTACTAAAGCAAACGTTTGAGTTATGAATAGTACGGAAATTTTGCAATAATTCGTAAAAAGATACGTATAACCTTTTGTTATTTCGTCAGATCTGGATAAAATATCCAGCAATGTTACTAAAGTATGTTTTAAATAAATTACAATTTTTGTAATGTTTAATCGAGGCATTCCATAAATTCAAAATGGCCGACGTAATTTTGTGTAAAAAGTAGAAGATATTAATAGATGGCGTTAAGGTGAACCTCAATACAATTGTGTTTGAACTGTGTAAGCCATTATTGATGTTTGCAATATTTCAATTCAGTTTTTAAAAAATAGTTACGTTTACGAATTATTTCTTTGTATTATTTTGTAAATAGGAATTTTTTAAAATCAAGAATTCTTATAAAAGAAAGGAAAAGTGACTGGAGTTTTACTCTCGTAAAGAGTATATGGTATTCTATCATATAATTTTACTCAAGTTATAACAGAGGAGACAATTGCCATTGTTAATTAGTATTCTCATCCTTATGTCGTTGTATAATACCAAATTAAGATGCAAATGATTCTATTTGCAATAATGCAGCATTTGCTGGTGATAGGATGAAGTTTACTGTGACTTAATGTTTTTCCCCGGACGTTTATGCATTGTTATGTTGTGTTTATTGCGACAAATGATGCTAGTTCGGTAAAAGTGGAATTTAAGTAGAAGAATGTAAAAGTTTGTTCGTTCTCATGAAGGAAATTAATTTGTAAAATGTTGGTCACGAATTCCATTCTATGTAGGGACGATTAATTTGGCTTACAAACAGCTTTAATATTTTGTTTAATTAACTCTGGGAACTTTATAGCAACTTTAATATACTTCATTAATTGATAAACTCGAAAATACTCTTTTTGTGATTTAGAATGTCTATAAAAATACACAAATGCTCTAATTGTAGTTCATCAACCTGAAACTGATAAAATAAATAGTTCACTGTAGACAAACAAAAACCCAAAACAAGAAGAAATTAAAAATATGCACTTACGAAAAATATTTATGCATGTTTTTGACACATTTTAATGACCTTATAATAATGCTATACATATTTTATATTTGTTTTATCTGAAAAACAATTTTTTGTGAACTTATTTGTGTCATTATACTGAAATAAATATGGACTTTGACATTTAAAAATAAAATGAAATTTGGTTATTTTTAAGTGGTTGTTATACACTGCAATTTGAATGATCACAACAAAATTGATGTGTCCTGATTTTTGTTTTGGTGGGCTGAGGAGATCAAATTCGCTCAAAAAAAATTACTTTTATAATTTGAGTTTTTTTTAATTACAATTTTTTTAATTGGATGTAAAAGTATAAATCACGATTTTTATTTCTTTTTCAACACATGAAATGACTTATAAACATTTAAAAATAGTAAAAATAGAGGAAAATATATTTTTTGGTATTTATGACATAATAATTTGATAAAAAAACAATAATTATGGAGGCAATCAATTTTCAAAAATTAGAATAACTTGTTTCAAATTTCTGTGACGCATTCAAGAAAAGTCACATCCAATTATTAAAACAGCAGATAAACAGAATTTCAAATAAATTTTAAATTTGTGCCTTTACTTGAATACCTTTTTAAAACCAGCAATGTATATGCCGGCACTTTATTTCTAACCATTCAAATAACAAAATGTCATACACGTACATTGAAGCCTATAACAGATTTTAATGATATCTGAGAATAATATAACATTTATGTTTGTATCAAGGTCAAGTTTTAAGTGTTTTGATCTCAAGCACGATTTTTTGAAGTCTGAATCAAATAACTTCTTGATTCAGACATAATATAGAAAAGTTCTAAAGCAAAATTTTAGCAAACACATTCCATTTATTTCAAAAATTAAAAAACATTTGAAGACTGTAATCAGATATCAGAAAATCAATTTGTACCTATAATAATTACACCTGTTAAGTCTATTATTCAGTGTTTTTGTTGAGATAAAAGTTTATTTTTCTTGAAATCATTTGTACATAGTATATTTCTCACCACGGGGAAGAACATTGACAAGACAGATTCTTTTGTAATGCACTAAAAGGGAGCATTCTAACGGAGCGTTGCAATTGTTTTTTTGACATTTTTTAAACATTTTAGAATAACGGTCGTGTTTTGCCGGCATTTCGCAAATATTTCAATGAACAGAATAATTTTTGGAAAAATAGTAACAATAGAAGTATTTTAAACGATTTTTAGCATAAAAATACTTTTTGTTTTTGAAAAAAAAAGGTTTCAAAGATTGTGAAAATGGAAATTCTTAGTCGCCATTTTTTTTTATATTCATAAAATATTTTCTAGAAATTTAGGGATGGATATCAAAATCTGTAGTTTTCTTCGAAAAATATAAATTTAAAAGTATTCAAAATATTTGTTCATTCATTTTTTATTATGTCCATTTATTATGTTCAATAAATTCCTCGTAACAAATTACTAAAAATACATTTTTTTCGAATTCGAATAATTCGTTGATATAGTTATAAATTTGGGGTTATCCTCCCTTTATCCAGCAAATTTTTCTGAAGCTTAATCTTACTGTTCCGAGTTGACACTTTTACATTATTTTTGGTATCCATGGATTAGCTAAATGTGTGCAATAAGGGTTATTACAGGATTTCTAAACGGGCAAACAGTGAATCAATTAAATAATTTATTAAATTAATTTAATTTATTTTTAAATATATTTAAATTGAAAATGTTAATAATTCTAAACAACGGTAAAACTTTAGAATATTAGACAAAATTGAGGACTTTTCCAACGTATTCAGCATTTTGAAAAAAAAGTCTTTGATGACTTGATAAAATAAAAAATTTTAGACCGATTCATGAATTCATTTATTTTATTTATATATTTTATCATATATTTAATCAAATGTTTTCAAATTACTCTGAAATCGGAATTCGCTAAAAACTACTCACCTTTATAAAAGGAAAAGTGCACCATCAGTTATTTTTTATAAGAAAATAGTTTAAAAAAACTACTATTTATATTAATAAAATTTGACTAATCTGAAAGTAGAAATTGGATATTTTAATTTCATAGATTTAACAAGAATTAGGAAAAAATTACTAATTTTTCATTCTTTATTAGTAAAAAGGATTACTAATTAAATTAGTGACCCACTTTTCATTTTTTAATTCCTCGTTTATAACTAATTCAGATTTATCGAGAATTATGTCAAATCCTTTCTTAAAATTTCTTTCGAGGTGTATCCTCCCCCGCCTTCCTCCTCGAAATTTCGAATTTACCTTTTTCACATAATTATATTTTGTTCATGCACCGATTTCGAATTCATGATGCGCATTTACACACCCACATTGTAGAGAATCACGCAATATGGCCAAGTGTAAATGAGCGTGCCTTGTGTGCGTGTGTTCTAGCCAATACACCAATACTAATACCCCGCTTACAAAACTGATGTGATAAGACTTCTGTTAGCGGTCTTTGGTTAACAGCTGAATCAGTTGATCGACACCATTCGTCGTCGAACCCGGTGACGACCTCCGAGTTGAATTTAACGCGCGTGTGTGTATGTGTACTTTTTTTTTTTTGAAAAATCGACATGCTGGCGGTCAACACCCGTTGATTAAATCTGAACCTTTAGTGACGTAAACCTTCGAAATCATGGAATATTGTTACGGTGAGAAAAGTGGGGTGTGCATTCGAAAAATTTCATCAAAATTTACAAAAATACTTTTTTGAACAAATTTTTCTGTTGTTGCATATCAAGTATGTTTATTTAATGCCATTTTTTCCTGAATTATTCAATTTAAAAAATATGAAACATTTTTGGGAAATCCTTGCGATGTAACTCGAATTTCAGAAAAGTGCATCGAACTTTTTCATCTCGTTAAAGAGACGAGAGAAGAGGGTTTTTCTAGTATGCAAAATAAGTATCGCTGTAAGTGGACCTTCGGGCGTTGATATCGCTTTTAGATCGCGTATCTAACGTTGTGATATTTCAAGTGATACTAATGAATTACAAGTCTGGAATTTTACTATCTTATCTCCTGTTAGTAATATACCTACCTAATGTGCATTGATAATTATTATTCATCGCCAAGTGGGCAGATATCATTAGAATGAAAGGAAGCCAGTTTTGAAAGGAAGCTCATACATTTTGGGTAACTTACGAACCTTGCATTGAAAAGATATTAAATGTAAAATATTTTTCAAAAAAGATCTTTGAAATTGGAATAATTCATACGGAGAAAAATGTTGGATTAATCCATTCATACACGCATATCCGGAATTTTATCGTAGTTATCGCTTATCTACATGTATTTTATTTGTATATACACTGGGACGAATTTTTCTGGTTCGAAACTGCTGGGGGACCCATACTCACCGTTATACTTTGAAGAGAATTAATTTGTTTCGTATCGAGGAGAGAGCTTTCACGATAAGAGAACCTAAAAATGTTTTATCGCAGAATGCATTAAAATGTTCATCAACACGTTATATTATTAATATATTGATTCCTTTAGTATATGCCAGAAAGGGAATGGCAACATGATATCTTGAAACCAGGCTCTAAATTATTCGGGGAAAAAGCAGTATTGCTTTCAAGTTTAATTTGATGGCAATCATTCTTGATAAGATAATTAATATATTTTTATGATGCATATTTCACGAGCTACGTCAACATGTCATACCAATACAGGCTATGTCGGACTGAAAAAAGTGAAAATTCAAACAAATTTTATTTGAATAAAATAAATAATTTGAGAATTAACAAAATTAATTGAAAAGTAAATTCTGAAAATTAGTTGTTTAGTTGAATGTCTTCTACATTGGAGAAAACAAATAGACAATACGAAATAAACATTTGTAAATAAGAACTTAACGTAAATAATAAGTTCTTTCAAACTTTTTCGAGAGAACTGAAAATTATCCATTTAAACGAATAGTGTACGTGAATTTAATAATGCGACTAGGGTAAATTTAATGCGAAATGTGAATAATAAATTATAATAATAGAAATGTTGAATTAAACACGTAAAAAATCCTAGAAATATTAAATTTTATAGGTGAAATTATGATCATTGAACAAAAATTAACGTCCAAGCTACTTTTTATATGACTTAAAGAAATATTATCTCCATTAAGACTTTTCATGTAAAAAATGATTAAGATTACATCATTAGAGATATTGATAAATATAATGAACTTATATGGGATATGAGAATAGAATTTATGAGTTTGATAATTAAATTCTCATTTATTGTCAGTATTTTCGATATAAACAATCCATCGGTTTATTTTTCGTATCTTGACATGATGAAACTGATAAAAACAACAAATAAGTAAATAAAGAAAATAAAATAAAAAAATACATATGTAGTTTTAACGTTTCCTTTTTAAATTAAAGTCTTCATGTTCTCACAGAAAATATTTTGGACACGTTTATGCAATAGAAATTTAATTATAAATTTGTGAACTGTGTAAAATGCTCCTATGTTTATAGCGAAAAGTTCAACAATAAATAAGATTTTTCACTAAATTAGACATGAAAGTTTCATAAAACGGGACACGTTTGGTTTCTAATTCTCTTGAAATTATAAGAGCTTCTATTTTTTACAGTGTCTGCGGTTAAAGATATTTTCACTGCGGTTTAAAAAAATCCAACATCTTATTGAATTTCTTTCATGGTTTAAAATGGCCGGCAATGCATAAAAAAATAAGATCCACATAGATTTTCAAGCTAACGGTGACTTTGAAAATTGGCATTATTTCCACGGTCATTGATTACACATTTGACAACGAATCAAAAATCAGAATGGTGAATCGAATGTCCAATGAACAATTTTTAAGCGACCGTGAAAACCCTCTAATAATATTCTACTTCTATTATAATAAAAAATTTCATAAAAATTCAAACATAAACTTTGATCGGACATATTTGATCTGTAGTTTTGGATTTTCTTCTGTCACTATCGTATTTGTCATTAATATCCTAAAAATCACTTGGATATTAAGTTTTCAAGGTCATCATCTACTTGGACATCTATGTGGATCGTACAATTGTTAGTTGTTTTGAAACACAATCCCATATGTATCTAATAATAATAATCCTATATGGAATAATTTCTGGAGTCACTGATTAAGATTTTGAACGCAGAATTTCGAAATTCAAGATGACGAATCCAATATGGCGGGCGTAGAATATTAAATATTCATCGATGTGAGTGATTTTTAATATCCGAATGTTTTTTCGTCAATTACGAATATGCTAGATTTTCGAAATTAAAAATGGCGGACGCTGTCTCGAATGAAGAATGTATCATAGGGGTTCTATTATCAAAATCGCACTTTTTGGGGCAACGGATGCCATGAAACTCCAAGGTTTTGTTATCATTATATTATAGACATTTTTTTTGCATTTTTGAAAAAAAATTTATATCAAATTGTTTATATCAAACATAATTTTTTATCGCTTAATAAACCTTGTATATTTCGAAACTGTAATCAAAACCTTCAGTACGAATTGCTGTTGAATATTATTCTTAAATAATTTATGTTTTTTGAACATTATTTGAGAAAACAAGAAAAATCCAGCATATTTTAAGTCGCTAATTTCGACAAGACACGTTTCAGCCGACAATAGTTTACCGAAATAACACAATCGTTAAAATAATTAAAGGATTGTCACCCATTGGTAATCAATGGGCAAACAATGATCGCGCCTGTTTGTTCAACAACTTTCGCTGCCTCAGTTCTTATCGCCTCGGTACTTTACAAGCATTTACCGTGTCGAGACAAATTTCATTATCGCTCGTACCGTACGGTTGTCAACACTAACAGCACTACCTACCAGTGTATTTACAAAAAATAGACAACAATAATAATAATTGCTACCATTGCATAAGGGAAACGAGTAATCACAGTGTAGGTTCGATTAGATCACTAAAGTACTCCGGTGTACTCCGATGCATCTTCAACAGGAAAAATCATCATGTGTACGTGCAAGCATGCATCGGATTCTCCTCATACCCCTCTTAAAACATGCATGAAATGCCCTGGAAGAAGTGTGCGTATAGTGTGCAAGGATTGTGTCGTAAAGATTACCATAATTCTCATTAAATGCCTCGAACGAAAGTTGCCGGTGTAATGAAAGAAAAATGAACAATTACGCCGTATACGCATGAGCGACTTTCGATGTAACACGATACTTTATGGATAATACATACGAATTTATGTCTCAATCGCGACCATCTTATCCGTCGTAATCTAACTCTGTTTCCTTCAGGTGCATTTTTCTTGACGTTATCACCATATTTTCACGCCATTTGTCCGACGTCGTAAAACGGCGGGCGCCCCCCGACGGCGCTCCGAATGATCAATTTTGACAGGTTACGTCGTTATAATACATTTTTTGCATGACGTTTTGTTCGTTTTCGCCAAGAAAGTTCTGGTTATGCCGATTTTTCATGTCTTCTTTTGAAGGAATGTTTTTCCATTTGATATCAATGTCCTTTTTTTATATTTTAATATACTACAATTATTCTTAGTTTCTCTGTGCAAGGAACGGTCAAAATACCACTATATTGAAAGTAAAATTTCATTGTAAGGATAAGTTAATATTCAATATATGTCTAATACTATCTAACAAGAGGAACCTACGGTCGGGGGGTCACGATTTTTAACGGCAATTTTTATACGTTTTATCCAACGGGCTTTGCTTTTTATATAAAAAATTATTGAAATTCACGGTCTTATTGCCATATATCTTTGGAACGTCAGATACATTCCCCTTGAAACATTCGAATGCCTGACATCCGCATCGTAACCCCACAGCGAATTCCTGTAAACATTTCAAAAGTCTAATGCAAAGAATTTTTATATGAATTAATTTATGATTTTTGCGTCCTTCCCTCCATACAAATGCAATTGCCAATTTGAAATTCTTTAAACTAGTTTAATCCGTAGCGGCGAGAAAAGATTTTTTTTTAAGTACTGCTGTTCTTATACCATTTTGAAGTACTCTCAGTCTTCCCTTATGAGAAAATTTAAAAAAAAATTATTTAAAATTTTATAATCTGAAAAATATCTCACGCAATATAAAATATGAAATAGGAATGCTATAAAATACAACACTAGAATTATCGCTGTTGCAGATTAATTGAAATTATCATGAATTTAATTATAGAACCACGTATTTTTTTGACGTACATACAAATTCTAGTCATAAGACTGGAACCAAATTCTAGTTCTAAAGATTCTTGTAAGAAACTGTCCAACATATTTTGAATAAGGTATTTTGCATCATTCATTCGGAAATTATAATTCTCCCTAAAAAAAAGCTAATGTGCAATATCTTTCTACATCCGCTTTATCTAAACAAATAATACCAAAGTTTTTGTTCAGTTTCCTAAATATTAAATGTATGGCGTAATTAGTCGTATACATATATGACTAGAATTTGGTATGATACGTCAAAAAAGTAAGTGGTTCTAATGAAATTCATGATAACTTCAATTATTCTGCAACAGCGATAATTCTAGTCTTGTATTTTACAGCATGCCTATTTCCTATTGTATATTGCGCGAAATATTTCCCAACGAATCAATCTGTTATTAAGAGAGATATTTATATTGATATAAATGTATATTTTCAATATTTTTCGAAAACAATACATGAGTTCTAAGGTGTTACTTTCAATGCATTGAGAGTCCGTAATTACCCATTTTTTCATATTCATTACCGGCAAAATACAATAATGCAGTAAATTCCATACGATAGGATTATTTTTAAAAGTGTACAATCATATTTCTTTGCAATATTTAAATGATAAAACTTTAAAGAATCCTTTTTTAAATTTTCTCAAAAAGGGAAAAGATTTAAGTCGTCTATTATTCCTTTGTTAGCCAACCATTAGAAATTTCTAATTCAGCAATGACACCATATTTAATTTTTTTGAAGTCGCTGATTACGAATATCAGGTCAAATTTTCGAGATTCAAAATGGCGAATCCAATTTAGCGGAGGACATTTCTAACATATGACGGATTATCTTGAAAATGGTCATTCAAGTGCTTTTGAGCTGGATCAATACAAGTATGAACAGAAATCAATGATTATTAATGTCAGATGGTGGATTGTAGTGGTAAATTTTCTTTTGTTAATATACCTGTTCAATATATTCAATTACTTATGACTATTAAATGTTGACTTTAGCTAAAAATACCATTGTGTACTTACACACGTTTAATTAAAGAAAATTATATTTTTATTTTTTATATTGTTTTATATTATTTGTCTAAAATTTTTTTGTTTATTGATTATTGATGTCTCATTTTTTGTCGACAATTTGTTTTCTACTCCTTTTGGTGCATTATTTTAATAAAATTTTGTCATGTATTATTCTGTACTTCTATGTTATTATTATTTTGTCCATGCGTAAGTGACAAATATTCTTGTTATAAGTCTACTGGTTTTTTACTAATGACTGTCTGTAGAGAATTTTCTCAGAAATAATAAATATTTCTTTATTATTACTCCAATCCGACCCGAAAAAAAGTGACTCAAAGAAGCGAGAAAAATATAAGCTACAATAAAAAAGTTAAACAGTAGTAACAATGGTGGAAATTAATACGTTTCATGAGAAAATGTGAAAAAGTCTATAACATAAAACACAACTATAAATGTTAATCATCTAAATGGCATGTGCATAGAAAACTTGTGAGTACATTAGTACTGATAAAATGATGCGACAATTTTAAGACTAAAATGAGATAGCCAGAGATTAGTCAAGTATTTAGTCATTCTATAAATACACTTCTCTTAATATTTACTCTATTAAATCAGGTGAAAAACTCACATAATGAAATGAAAATGAAAAAAAAAGGTTTTGCTGTGTAACTTAGGAGTCGGTTTAATATTTACTTTGACTTCTCCTGTACAGGTAGCTTTCCACGTAGTTTGTGACCTAATTTCTAAATAAATAATGTAGCAGATAACTGAATGAAAATCAGAAAGGAAATACTAGTCTCAAAGTTGTAGGTTTGCACTAAACTTGGTCCTGAATTGTTCTGCAATCCACATAAATACTCGCCTTTTAACGTTAAATATGTTGCAGCTTTTATTCCTACCTTAGAGTGGTAAAACCAGCACTCTCAAATTATTTGTGCTTGGCAAAGATGGTAAAAATTTCTCACACTTTACACTAAAATTTCTAAGAATGAATGGAAAAAGTTGCTATTAGAATGTAGTCATCATCTAATTCACAAGTTACAAACTAATTAATATGAAAAGAGATGTATATTCGATGGAATTCATTTTTAATGAATTTTGGTTTTAATTTTTGTTATCTAGTAGTGAAATAGCTAATCTTATTGCGAGGAAATGAAAGATAGAAGAACTATATAAAAAAATTGTTAAATCGACGATATATATATAAAATTAGATATATTTGTTTTGTTCGTTCTTGTGTATCAAATGGAAAGCAACTTCGAAGTTTAATATAAAATTTAGTGTAGTACGTGTACCCAATGTGTTCTCAAATCACCATTCGGAGTAGTATGATTTCCTGTTATATTAGTAAAATTTTACAAAATATTCGTTTCTTCGTATATACGGCATCAAACATCATTTAGAAAATAAAAAGTTAGGTTAGGTTAGGGGTAAATCTTCGAAAAATCTATAACAATTTGAAATTCGCGAACGGACAAACTAAAACCCAAAATAAAACCAAAAAAGTGTTATTTTTCTTAATATTTCGAATTTATTTTAAAAAAAGTTATTTTTAACAAAGCGTTTCTTCAATTTCTCTAAAAAACGTGTTGTGTGACACGCCAAGTTTTTTTTATGATAGTCCTTTACTACCAAAATTATGAGAATTTCATGCTTTTTTTTTTAATGACAACATCTCTCTACGAGACATTTTTCAGGATAAATTAAAAAAAAAGTTAGAAAATCACAGTTTTTTTTCTGTTTTTTCAAGATGGTGACTTCAGTTTGCCCCGAGGTTTGCACGACTTTCTATATTTTTTAATACACTTATTAAAATACTTTCAAATGGCATATTACAAAACATTTTTATATTGTAGCATTTCAGAAGGTTACCAAAGTTATATATAAAAAATGTGAATTAAAGCTTGAAATATTACTTTTAATTCTTATTCAACTTTTAAACATTTCACTTTCTCGGAGCCTGGATCTGGAGATACTGGAAACAAGTGATCTGCAAATTGAAGTTTCTGAATTTTATCAATTTGATAGTCATTAAAGTAAACAATGATTTATAATTGATTAATTATAAAATGTTTATCGCAAAAATATTAAAAGTGGAATTTTGTTCTTGAGTATTAAAATTGAGTCGTCCATGGAAAGGTCATTACTGTCACTCTGAAATATGCACATAAATAGCCAGAGGCGGTCGCTAATCAACGCAATAAAACGATTGAGCCGTCCGATCAGCGAATAGCGCCTCCATTTTTGAAAAAAGATGAAAAAATATTAAAATCTCTTGTCGATTTTTCCCAAATAAATATTTTAAAAAATACTGCAGATAAAAAATCAATTACGGTATTCAATTAAGTGAAATTCGATTCGAATTTTCCGCACTTTAGGTACTGCAACTTTGTTAATGCATCATGAGTAGAACGCCGTAATTGCGTGATAATTAGCTGCTAATTAGAGCCAATCCTGAATTTTGTGCCCTAGTTGTTTTTAGAAAAAAACCTTGTAAATCTAGTTTTCAATCATCTTAAACTCCTTTTTCATTTGTGCGAAATGTGTTTATAAAGAATTTTAATTTTGAGAACAATTTTTTCTTGATTTTTTTAAATGAATTTGTGTTTTAATTAATTTTAATCGACTTATATTCAGTTTAATTCTTAATTTGAACTTTCAATTCGTTTACAAATGAAAGTTTAGACCATCAAAGTACTTAAAATTACTCATCATTAATGCAGTACAAAATGAATTAATTTAGAAACTGAGTTACAATTTCTAGTTTAAAAAATGTTGAATATTAATATTTTAGTTATTTCGAGAAATTAATACTGTAGTGAAATTAAAAGTACAAATTTTATACGTTTTTAACCCTTTTAGACACGAATTTTTCCAGTGATGGTTTTTTTCTTAAATTTGGTATACAGAGGTTTTTAGAGCCGTTGGTTACGAATCCGGTGTCAGATTTATAAAACTTAAAAGGGCGGATCCAATATAAGACAAATTACCTTTTCTCAGAATTTTGGTTGGTAACACTGGATCCGCCGTTTTGGATTTTGTAAATCTGATACTAGATTCGCAATCAGCGCCCCCCAAAACTCCTGTATACCAAACGTCAAATAATAATATAGCTATTAGTTCTTACGGGCATGAATTTCGTTTGAAAATAATTTCTTATTAACAACAATTACTTTACATAATTATGCAATATTATTACTTTTTAATAATATTTATTGGAGTCCTAGGAAGGGCAGGAACAAGAAACCGCAACGAAATCGTTGACGAACCACTCATAGACGATGAAAAGTTGATACCTTGTAAGTGGGGCACTGATGCACCGTTGTGACTGAAAGGGTTAATACAAAATATTACTTCGACCCAGGCGTTAGGTCTGGACGGAGTATTGAATTTGGTCACTTCGGGCCTAAAAATTACCCTATAGTTTTTCATCAAATTCCGACGTTTCAGACCCTAAGGAGCCTAAATCAACAATAAAGAAAATTGTGTCCGTGATCTTGTACGTACGTCCCGTTTTTTTTTCTCGCGATAACTCAGGTACGGATAAGCGTAACGACATACATTTTATTTAAATACGTGTCTTGGCAATGCTTATATCTGATTAGATTTTGGCGCAGTTCCATTCGTCCAATACTAAAAAACATTAGCCCCAATTACATTTCTTCGTAGTTTTTTTTAGTTTTAGTTCAGCATTTATTTTGTAAAAATACAAATTTTATTCAAAAATATTTCAAACAAAAAAAATAGAGCATTAAATTCTCTACCAAAAAGGTTATACGCATTTTCATCCTAAAGTCAACGATAATGCCATAACCATAAAAACTGTTTTAAAACACTGAAAAAACTTAATCTTCGCTAGCCCCTCGGGCGCGATGATCACCTACGGGCGCATAAGTTCTTTTACGCCCTTGATACGAAAATAACTATTTCGATATATCTAAAAAATGTCTTGTAGATATCTAAAAGATATCTGTTAGAGAAAAATAAGTTAGCCTCAGAGGGCAGAAACGGGCGGAATACAAAAAAAAATATCCGTTAGAGATCTTTTCGACGCTTTCAAGATATCTTATATGTATAATTGTAAATATAATATCATAATAATACAAGCAGTAATTAGTAAAACATAGTAAACATGAGATATGCATCGAATAGTCTATTAGAATACAAGTGCATGAAGTAAGTGTTTTGCAACTTTTATTTATTAATACTTCGGCTGGCCTGTTGTCGGGGTCGAAGTTTTGAAAATGCTCATTTTAAATTTTACGTCGACTCAGGCCATAGGTCATAGTTGTAAATCATTTCCCACACAGCACACTGTCCTGGGGACGTCCTCAGGAGCTCCTCAGGACGTCCAAATATCCGCTTTTATCATCCTGTTAACGTCCACAGGACATCCTCAGAACACAGAACGCCTTGAGGAGGTTTAATAGGACGATAAAAGCGGACATTTGGACGTCCTGAGGAGCTCCTGAGGACGTCCCCATGACAGTGTGCTGTGTGGGTTTCAATTTTCATACATATAAGAAACACTATATTGTTGTAACATATCTATCGAAGCCACTTGGACATAAATATGATTGGACCCCCAAATATCGGTCTAATTTTATATATAACTGAAAGCTGTTAGTAAACGAACGAGTACTAAGGAATAACCGACTCTCCACAGGGTCGAAGTTTCTGAGCGAGCGAGGCACGTCGCCAACACTAATTTTGTTTACTTTTATTAGTAGAAAGTCTCGAATGGTATTTTAAAAAAATGGTCGTATAAGATAAATAATTATAATTTTATACCACTAACATAGATTTATTATTTCTTTTTAATCAATGCGTTCGGCAAATACATTTTTATATTTTAAAATGAGTGGAATCTTTGATTAATATACTTTTATTAGTATATTGAAGGTGTAAAATAGACTAATTTGTAGTAACCCATTTTTTATTTTATAATCGTATTTTTTGAGTAATTAAGATTTAGAGAGTAGCTGCAATAAACTACGACACTTTTAAATCTGTAATGAATATTATCAGTACCAGTAGTTAGTTAGTATTTCTATATTTTCATGTTCTAATTAATGTTAATTAATTTTTATGTATTCTAAAATGTAAAATTCGTTACTTAATGTTTGGATTTGGTATATTATTAACTCGTGTTTTTACCTGCAAAAAAAGAAAGTATTTTGCATTATGCCATTTGCAAATTCAATTTTTACGAGAGGTAACATTGTAATTAGAGCAGATAGTTCACACAATGCAAAAGAACCCCGCAAAATCTATTAAGAAATACTACCTACTGTAATAAATTGACGGCATAGCTATTGAAAATAAACAAATGAACTGTAGTTTCTAATGTTTTGAAATTTTCAGTGGACTCTAATGATGCGATATGTTTCAAATATCTTATAAAACATTATTATGTTAGAAAAATATGGCCAATATACAAGTGATCTCGTAATTTTTTTTGCTTTGCAAGTTTGTCAACAATTCATTGTATGAAAATGCAAAAATTCTAAAAGAAACATGAAAGGAGAAACGATAAATATCTTACGAACGGATTGATCACATTTCAAAGTTACTTTACGATTATTTTGTTAGGAAGTTAATTACACCAATTACCGAGATAGCCAATAAAATATAAGAAACTGTAAAAATTTGTGTTAAAACAATAAGTTCCAGTGATAATTCAGTGAGCTCTTAAAGTAATCGAAGGAAATGATGACAAGTAAATCAATAAAATGATCTTGGGAGTAATAAACGACGTTACCGTTCCTTCGCGTTGATGAAAGGGTCAATGACCCTTTATTAGAATGACCTAAAGCCATTCACACTCATCAACAGTCGGCATACACTAAAAGTTGAATGAATTATTGATTATAAGACATCTTTATAAATGGATCGATTGATGAAACAGTACACCTTTGCTAGTTAATATTTCAATAAAAATTAATATGATATTAATATCAAGGTTTTTCGTTCATTTAAAAACCGCAAAATTGAAATAGGTTAAAAGCGATATATTTTAACATCTCTTGTTACCTTTTCGACGTTAGTGTAAGGCTTTGATGATACTTATTATTATTTTTAATTTATCTAAGGCGTGAATGTTCTATATTTTTCATATACCATCATTTAGTCGAAAATTCTACAAAAATGCGATTGATATGACTTACATTATTTTCATTTTTATTTGGGAAGATCTTGTACCTGTTTAACGTAATACATTTGATAATGGTCGCTTGAATATGTGATTGTGCTATGGATTGTATTTTAATTCAATGCTTTGAAGATCATATTTTTGGCTTTATGTACTTTTATTATCGTCTTTATTATTTATGGCTTTATGTATATTTTGTATTATCAGTATGCGTTTAAAGTTACTTCAAAATTCCTTTAATGAAAATGTTAACTAATGTACTGGTTTAAACAATAAATGTGCTAATAAAGATTACTATTTCTATTAAAAACAAGTATTTGAAAAATAGCTTATTGTGCAACTAGGGAGCAAAATAGGTGTTTCTAAGTTGTTTCAAAGAATTCTTGTAGACGCGCATTTTCTGTATGTGGATCATACTTATTAGTTCAATCGATTAAAATATGATGCATACATATAATAATACACAACAAACAGAAATTTGTGTTCCATAGCTGAAGTCTATAAAAACAACCTGCTATATTTCCGCAAGAATAAGAGTAGTTTGAAAAAAAACTGTTAACTACCAAACATGTAGCGATCACAAGTTTTTTATTATAAACCTAATTTTTTTTATTACGTTTCCAATTTTGAAAAAATGTCTTGCAGCATATGCTAAAAGTAAATTCATCCATCCGCGTAATTCCGGATTCCATTTCATAGAATATTCTATCATAAAGATTACAACGGTGTAACACAAAGTGCGTACCGCTTTTTACCATTCCACTGCTGGCACGCAATAGTCCCTGAGGAATTTGTGGGACTCAAATAAACGCAATTCACGATTAAGGATGATAATGCACGAACGGTACTCCACGTGACGAATGCCATTTCAGAAATGTGAATGAAGCGATCGAACGCTTGGAATGCAACTACATTTGACGTGCAACGATAAAAGTTGTTTTTAATTTCTACCTTGGTTTAAAAAAGAATTTAATATTTTTGTTATGAAAACAATACTTTCTTTTATACAATGACCAATTATAATGTTCTGCTTTTCTGTAAACTAAAACAATTTCTTTTTAAATTTGACAATTACTAAACTGTATTTTATTAAGTCTTAAAGTTATAGTTTACTTCCGAAGTAAAAAACTCATATGGGTAATTTTCCTGAAAGGGATCCCGAAATGCGTCACCATCGCTATTTCCAAGATTCGCAATGAAATTCCAATATAACGTATATTTTTTTTGCAATTTTGAATAAATTAATTCTTAAACTAGAATATATTAACTAACTTTTGACGTATATAGAGAAAATTTAATACGTCATTTTCATAGCTAAACACGCGTTTGCAAATTCGTTGCATATTTTTCATAAAAATTGCATTTCATGGTAATTATTCATTATAACGTACAAAAACAATACAAATAATTTTTTAAAATCCATGAAAAATAACTTTAAGCTATACTACTTATATTGTATAAGGCCAATTTAGTCTAAAACTTTTTTTGGATTTTATATAATTACTCAAACATTATCATTTTTTGCTAGTAAAAATTCGGGTGATCTCCGAAGCCACCCATTTTTAACAATAAATATGTATTAACATACTAAAATCGAATCCTACGGCCTTCAAATTTAAGTACTAATTAGTCCTAAAGTGGTGTTGGAAGAATTTTTCGTTACAGCATTCGATTTTTATCTAAAATCTAATAATATCTCGATTTGTGATCTCCGAAGCTTGGTGATCTCCGAAGCCATTTTCGGCAACCGCATACAATATTCATTTACCTGTATTTTTATAATTAACCATTCAAAACATTTTAAAAAATGTTACTGTAAAGATATACGGGAGTTATAAATCGATTAAACATATATTATTTATACTATAGATATAATTATAAACAACAATATGTCCAGAAAATATCTATTTAGTTGTAGGCATATTCGCTAAACTTTTAATATTTCCTTCCCTCAGATGAACTCGAAATTTGTTAGTCATAAGTTTTTGGGTGTCGCTGATTACGAATCCGTTGTCAGATTGTTGATATTCAAAATGGCGTTTTAGAAATTTAAAATGGAGGATCTAATTTGGCGTACCAATTTTGTAAAAAATAAAAATACCAATCATTTCAATTTATCCTTATGAGAAGTAAGGTAAGTTTTCATTTAATTTTGTCTTCGCGGTGTGAATTGATGTAAATAAAATTCAGTGACTTTATTTACGTGCACTGTAAAAAGAAATACTTAAATTAAGCAAGAAAGTTGACTGAAAGTTTTGAATTTTGGTTCGCCATATTGGATCCGCCATTTTGTATTTCAAAAATCTGACAACGGATTCGAAATCAGCGACCCCAAAAACCCCCGAGTAACACATTTCTAATTAATTGGATAAAAGGAATAATTTGTAATACGAAGTTAAAATCATGTTAATATATTAACATTTAAGAAGGGTTATAACATTTATAATAATAACAATGAATTTTGCGCAACATCATATTTTCACTTTAGAATATACCCTAAACATGTTTCAAAAGTAACAATATTTAATTTCATAAAAAAATTTTGCCTTGAAAATTTTTCGGAAACGGGTCCTTTTCAGTAGAATTACCCATATGCAATATTCAGAGTTGTTTGAAAACTATTTGAATGTAATTTTTCAATTCTTACGATGATGAATAAATAATGAATAATTTTTTACAATTTTTTAAAATAATTTTTCTATAACAAAAATTGGAGCGCTCAGTCTTGAACTCGAGACCTTTCTATTGTTGGTCCAATGTCTAGTATAAAGAACTCTTTTCATATCAGTCAGGTTTGCTAACATTCTTAAAAATTAAACAAATATTTCGTTAATTCAACTTATTTTTTTACTTCCGGCTATTCAAATAAATAGTTACTTGTAATATTTTGCTCAGAGTAGACAATAACAGAACAATGTCTTTTATGACAGTAATTCAAAAATCTTGTTTGATTTTTTTTTTACGAAATTATATTTTTCTTCATTACCTACTGTAATAATGACTATTATGTAAATGGCAGACCCTTTGAGTAAGCATGGGCTGGGTGCATTATACGAGGCGAAGATGTGCGTACACAAGCTTAATTAATAATAATTAACGGTTGAATCCGGTATACATTTCCTCGCGTTTCCGTGTTCCTTCGTGTGCGACCGCGAGTTTCAATGTATACGAGCAATTTTATAGAAATGCCATGGTGTCGTTGACTCAGTGAATATAATCGGAAATGCATAATTTGTGATTGCAGGAGCGCAGCATGAGCCCGGCCCTGGGCAGAGTGCCTCACCCGACCCAAGGCCCTACTACGACTCGCAATATTCTGGGGGCCATACGACCCCAACGAGGCTCCACCGCTTTAGAAGGAGTTCCCAAATTCAAAGGAGAATGACGCAGAGGGAGGATGCCCTTAAATTCGAGCAGAGCCGAATTAAGGCTCTGCAGGAGGAGCGCTTGCACATTCAGAAGAAGACCTTCACAAAATGGATCAACTCGTTCCTTCTCAAGGCAAGTATAATCTTTGTCGTTGTAAAATATAAAAAAAAGAATATGACACATTGGTCGCGTCACAATACCCATAGATAAAGTATCATCCAGCAATAATAAGACAAAATATTCACGGACATAATATCGAAGTATCCCTCACAAAATATCTCTAAAAAAAGTCCGTGACAATATGTACTATATACGTTTAGATCAAATATTGGTGAAACACTAATATTTTGTACCCTAAATAACAATAATAAGTCATGATAATTCTCATGGTCAAAGTATGTCAAACTTTTTATTAGTAACCGATATTTGTCGGTGGTTGAATTTCGAACTTGTCAAAACTTGCATATGGAGAATGGTAACATAAAAGAAATTGGGCTATAGGCCAATATGGCGATTGGAGGCTTGCGAATTTATCGTTGACAGCGCCAAATTATTTGATGGTCACTAGAAGGTCAAACACACCAGAAACGTTAACATATATGATTCTAACATAACCTAACCTAAGTTTTTTTCTTTTTTTTTTTGGGAACCTAAGGTAGCCTAACTTAACGTAACCTGTCCTGACCTGAGTCTTCATATTTAATTGTCTTAAATGAGTCTTCTCAAAATTAAAATGAAAAATAATAATATAATAATGGCAATATCATATACAATAACCTCATTCAAATTGACTAATGTAAGTAAAATTTCTGCTACAACTCATCATCTCCAATTTAGAGTAGGTTATTTATGCCAAAGGACTGCTATTTATTTATTGAGATTGAACATTGACTCCGTAAAACCGTTCGATTTTTACCACTATAGAATTACACTTTAACAGTTTAACTGAGTGCTACACGTAAATGCTTACTATTTAAAAAATGATTTACTCAGATTTATAGATCCAATATCGTTTAAACTCATGATCTACTTTTGCCCTTAGATAAAAAGATCCCTTTTTTCTCATATTCAAAAATATATAATTTATTGACAGCCGAAATTAGCGGTTAATGCTGGAAAAAATTATATTTAATATTCTATCTCAATTTCTCGGAGTTAAAAAATTTATAGGAAGATGTCTAAAATTAATAGGAAAAATTACTATTTTCGTTAGGCATTTGAGGATAGACGTGAAATAGTCGGAATAACTATTATTAATCAAATGCATTTTGATATTGTTTATTATTAGTAAAATATATATACGTTTAAGAAATTTACGATGCTTTTATAGAAAATGTTACTAGTGAGAAACAAAAAAAAAACATACGGACTAATGAAAAGTGAATCACTGTTCTGACTAGTAAAATTATCTACAAATGCATTGTAAATTTCATAAACGTTTACGTAACTGCACCAAAGGATTCTTACAAAGTAGTAACGTTCGTCGCCGTCAGGCTTAGGTTTGTTATGCTCCAATGTGGCTCCCGTTATAGAAATGAGTTTTCATTCCATCAAAATCAGATCAAATGCCAAGCTTAAGTTAAGACGAGTTAGTAATTTTCAACTAATTGAACTTTAGAGAGGATCTGGGTTTTGAATTGTACATCAAAATTACTTCGAAAATAACCCACAGCAAAATTTCCAATACGTATTTGAAATATGTTACGACGTGTATTGTATAAATAATTACTATAAATATTACCAAACGTATTACAGACAATACCATACAATTCGTTCTAGGTAACGTAAGAATTCTAAATTCTAAAGTATTATCCAATCCATTATTTAAACGAAATACATGATTAACCATTACAGAGTATCACCTCGATTCGCCCATTTTTCCAGAATTTTAACCTACATAATTCGCCTACTATACCAATGGTTTAGTACCAATATATTCCCAATATACTGTGGAACAAATATACTTTATAAAAATAATTATAATTATTAATTGTCTATTAAATATCAATAAATGCCTAAACGCGAACATTTTTTTCTAAAAAAACCATTTTTAAAAATATGAAATACCAAAACGTCACTTGACAATAGATATTTTATATTTTTGGAGCGTTAATTACGAATTCTTTGTTATTTTTTAAAATTCAAAATGGCAACAAATTTCATTTCGCTGTATTGAATTTTCAAATTCTAAGTGCAGACTCGTAAACTTCTAACATTCCTGAATAACAAAATTTCAAATAAATTGCAAGTAAAGAAAAATGTGTGTATGTAAGATACGAAAAAATATTATCTCTCCAAAATTTATGATATTATAAACAGAATTAAAAAATTAACAAAAAAAATGTATTATATATATGGGAAGACGGGGCGAAGCGGCGAATCTCGATTATTTCCATTATGATCATACTGATTGTAAAATATCATATGTGGTTTCTTTGTTTACACCATTTTTCACATTTTGAGGTATGATATTTCATTTTTTTTTACCTACCTTTGGGATCGAGAACTGTAATTTTTAAACAAAATTTTCAAGTCATTTTCCTGTACTTTGTTCTCAGATTGGTCAATATTTTCATTTTGGCAGTTTAATAATCACTATTTATATATTTATTCTTAAAGTATATTTTTTGGATTTATTTATAAAAGTTATATAAATAAAAAATTTATTAAATGAATGGTTCCATTTTTGTGTGATTATAATGAGATATCGTACCTGGAAGTCCGAATGATACTTTGGGGTGAAGCGGCAAAATTTTTTTCCGGATGTCTTCATTCTGGGATTATTTTTTAATTTAAAATTTCTTTTTGATAAATGCATTGAGTAATTAAAGACGAATTTAAAATATGTGATCCTGATATAATACGAGTATTCAAAGCTTCCGAAGATGCAATTTCTTTTCCTGTTGCCGTTGGAAACTTTCATATATCTGTAGAGGTTCATTCCGTCATCGTGGAAATTTTATTTTTTAAAACAAACTCAGAGACCTCTAAAAATAAGGATTCGCCACTTCACCCAGATATCGCCCCGCTTTCCCCTATATGTGTAAATATATATTATTTATATTTCGAATTTTAAACATGAAAATATATGATAAAATAGTGTTAATAAGAGAGAAACTCACGTCGACGTTGAAAAAATTGTGTTTGTACCAGAAAAGATAAGAAAGTAATTTTTATTTAGCGATAAAAAATGAAATATGCATTCGAGTCACGTACCGTGCAATTTGTAGAGAAAACACGGCATCTTTTCATAATCTAATATTTATATTCCTTAAAAGTTGATCACGAAGTGGAGCATTTGTTAACAGAGATTCATGTACGGTTCAACTTGCCGATAAATGAGATGCAACGTGTACATTTAAGTTACGTTAAATTAGTGTAATAAGCTTATTACGGCGAATGGCAATGGTTATTCATTACGTAGCCAACGTAATTATTTATAGCTGTGGGAAGGAATTCAAGTAATAATGTATGAGCGATTAAATGAAAAGCAGGTTGCAATGATTATTTTATTTATTTAGAATTAACTAATACTTTTAATTGCTACTTTGTAAAGAAACACGAGAAATTTAATTATTAGCTTGGCATTTGTATCTTGAAATTTCGTGACTCTGATTCAAAAATTAATGGTGCTATAACATGAGTCTGGTTTGTCTTATGCTCATTAAAGGAAACCTTACTAACAAATATTAATTTCGTTTCCAAATGAAGTTACAATTATTATGGGGTTATATTTTATGTAACTTCTAAAGTAAAAAACGAAGCCGTTTTTTGTCAGTTTTTATAAATCCATTATTCAAATAATTCATTAGTCTTTTTTACAGTGTAATCAATGTTTGATACCCGACAGAGTAAAGAATATAAAAAATTAGGAATAGTGGGTCAAATTTTCGATAAAAAAGATTCTGGGTTCAAGTCCCGGCGCATCAAATTATTCGAGCGCTGTCTTCATTTTTTCAAAAAATAAAAAAATCATAAAAAATCATAAAAAATGTCTATTGTTACCAACATCGTGATAATAAACAAATGTTTAGTTGTGACAAAATCATATTACAGTATTCAATAGATATATGTTATTAATAAATAAAACATCTTAATTAAGATATACTAAATAATTTCCTTGACATTTCTTGAAGTTATTAGTTATATTTAGATTTTTTGATATTGTATGTGTTTAATTCTTAACGTCGTAAATAAGATGGTAAGCAGTTGTGAATTTAAGATATATAAATGTCATGCTGAGAATGACAAGAGCTCAGTTAGGATAAAGTAGGGCATTTTTATGGGATTCTTTGTACCTAACTGTCATTGAAAGTAACGTCTTCAGTATCCTTTTAAAAGTCTGTTTATGGAGTACACAATAATTATAACGATGTACAATAAAAACCGTTTAATTAAAGCTTCGGTAACTGTGCTTGTCACAAGCACGACTCGTGAATTAAGTAGTACACAGAGAGAAAAGGGTGAAACAATCATGAAATAACTGAGCATAACAATTGTATAATAATAGTATTTTGTTAATGTTTTAATAGTATACCTAGAATTTTGTTCATTGTTGAAAATTTGTCGTTCAGAATTGTAAAATCAAATTTCATAATTAGATTTTCGTTGTAATATCTTCAATGAAATGGAATAATATTGTTGACCTAACCTGTACTTATTTCTTGTTTGAGGTACCATTTTTTATGCTTTCATCTTTATTTTCAAAATACCTATATCCACATTTCAAAGTTCAAGTCTCGAAAACACGATTTCATCATTTCAAGCAAGAATTCACAAATTTCAGTATGAAAAAACAAGATAATAAAGAAATGTGTTTAAATAATTCATGCCTTTTGGAAAAAATCCTGTATAGTTTTTCACAGTTCCATTTTTTCAAAAATCTAATAACAGATTCTGAAAGTTTAGTGAATTTTCCGTCAGATGTGACAACTTTAACATTTTTTAGATTCGTTTTTAACAAAAATACCACCATTGAAAACTGTAGAGTGGAAAAATGTCCAGGACTTAATGAGTCAAGTTAGTAGCATCTGCACATGAGGATTTTTAGTATATTCAATCCTACCCTAAAATAAGCCTTTTCACGCAGTTTGGTCTACATTATGCTGTTTTACTGCTGCGCTAATAGTTAAAATATAATTTCGAATTTTTGCAAATCATTAAATACAAATTTAAATAAATTTAATAAAAAATATTGAATTTTAGTAAAAATGAATATCTGGAGTTTTCAAGTTTCTATTTACGACTTAAGAAGTCAAATTCAGAAATAACTGGTGGATTCAATATAATAGAGTGAATTCTGTAATAATAACCGTTCGAAGTAGACAAAATTAACCATTTCTCCTCATTGCAGAAGACAAAGAAATAGGTAACTATATATTCAGTTTTTCCTTCAAAACAGTGTCATTTATATTTACTGATTAGTATAGTTCATAAATTAATTTTGATTGACAAAAAATATTGAAAATACAAAAAAGCTAACAATTCCAGCTAATGTTGTTAAATTGATTAAATACCTACTGGAATGAATTGCTCATTTTACGAAATATATGGCTATGTCAAAAAACTGAATTGTATTAACCTCCGACATTTTCAGTAATTGAACGAATCTAGACAAGCACTTAATGGCTACATAATAGCTGAACTCGAAGTACTGACATCGCTGCGAGTTCTCGTGATAATTGACATTATAAACAACTGAATGAAGTTGGAAATATCATCCATTACTGAACAAATGTCTCTATTAATATTCTTGACATACTAATGTGTCATGTCTGTTGAAATTAAATTATTTGTATGTTAAATAATAATTTTTTGTTACGACAAATTTGTGTGCATCCAAAAAGAAAAAAAAATGGAAAAACGAGGACATGATTTTCGTGTCGCTAATAGGAACGAATGCAAGTAGTCGGGTCAAGGGTCACATTCCCGGAGGCTCGTGACCGCGTACCCATCTAACTTGTACATGCCGGTCTCAATCACCCAACCGTCTAATAAGTCGTAGGTACCATGTGCACCGTAAATTGTTCCGGTATCGGTTCGGTTTGAGAGACTAATGCAAATAGTGAAATGCATACGAACGTTTGTAGAGCATATAAAGTACGTTTCTCTAAACACAATTATAATCCCAATTTTTTGTTGTGCTCGTTTAGAAATAAATGATTCCTATTCTTACTCTTTGAATTCCTTGGAGTGAAAATTCAATTCTTATGGAATTAAAATTGTGCCCTGGCGTGGAAGTTCCCTGTCGTGAAATAGCGAATTTTCACTGTTTAACCCTTTCTGATTCGCATTTTTCTGAGAGAATTTTTTTTTATTACTTTGTCGGGTCGCTGATTACGAATCTAAATTTTGATTTTGTAAATTTTAAATTTGAAAAACTGGAGTTTCATAATTTGAGTTCATATTCGTAACGAGCGATCTCAAAAACCTCAAAGCTGCATTTTTTCAATACAAATTACAATATTTAGATGTTAATAAAACGTAATATTAAATCAATTTTGACTTAAGTACAACGTTAATCACTTCTTCAAGTATTATTTAAATGGGATTTTTTAAAAAACTTAAATTATCAACTAAATTCCGGTGGCTAAGGTTAAGAGTGGACCGGACTTCATCCGGAGCAAATATTCTCTACTTTCTTAGAGTAGCTTAACCTGAACTTCATAAAGAGTGAATTTACGCCAAGATATGTTGATAGTAATCAAATTTTTCTAAAATTGTAGAAGATTAGAACATGCAATAAATGGCGTATTATATACTATCGGAGTACATGTTTAATGTACACCGAGCATGTATAGATAGCGGTTGAAAAGTCGTACAATTTACAACTTTGGAATAACGAGACAAAAGTAGTAATTTTTCATATGTATTTAGGAATAAGTAATCTTTGAGTCTCAGTTTTTAATATGTAAACATTATACTCTTCGACACTGCTATTGCCTTTGAGAATCGAAGTAAAATTTTCAACATACTTTATTAATGTAAAAGCAATGTCGCTACCAGAATTTTCCTATGTCATTTCTTTTTCAAGAAAATTGAGTTTAAATATTCATGATTCTATTTTTTCCATCGCTCTTGAAGTATTTTTTTTTTTACTCCAAACGAAAGGGCACTCTTTCCCACGTAGCGTAAATTCTTACATTATCGGCGGATTACTTTAGAACACCCCTAAAGGAGATGGGAAATTGATACAATACATACAATAACATAGTTATAATATTACGGTCTTGACAAAAATCAACATGTCGCAGAGAAAAAAGTCGGACGGAAACGCAGATTCTAACTCGCAACGTTCGGATTACATTGCAGACGCCCCAACCGTTGCGCTGCTACAGACATAGTTAAGCAATCCGTATTATAGTGTGGACAACTTAAATAAGTAAATAAAATATTTTTAAAGAAGCGTAAATATCAATAAAATCATGTTTAGGTAATTTAATGAAACGGATTTTTACATTAACTTCACGGACTAGCATTTGGTCGAATCATTCAAATTTTTTTCTTTTAATGTATGCTAATAAATAGTGTTTTTTTTTTTTAATGTGGCATCTGAAAAATGAAAAAAATATGAATGGTATGGTAGCGTGCATGTGTATGCACAAATGTATCACGTAAGGATGCACATTGACCATGAACTTGCACTGATGTATAAAAATGTTCTCTGGCGCGTGACTTGCAGGCTCGCATGGAGGTCGAAGACTTGTTCACGGACCTAGGCGACGGGAAGAAGTTATTGAAGCTGCTAGAAATCATTTCCGGAGAGCGCCTAGCCAAAGCCAATAATGGACGGATGCGGGTGCACAAAATTGAAAATGTCAACAAGTCATTGGCGTTTCTCCACACTAAGGTGAGCATTTTAGCATATCATATTGCATGTCCAAAAAAAACGATCACTTTTTCGTTTGAACGAAATCAAGAGCATTGTTATTTAGTCTTGGTCTTGTTCCGTTGTTTGATATACCGTAATATATTAGTCTTGAATATACACCGATCTCGGTATAATCGGACATAATGTGTTGGAAGAGTACTGATATACAATATGTATTGGGTACAAGTACTCAAAATGTGGGTGCGGGCCGAAAAACAGACAGTCATAAAGCCATATTATAAATAGACGCATCGACAAGCGGACAAGATAAAATGTGGCATAATTTGAAGTCTTCCGTACAAGGAGAAAAAAGTTTAAGACGGAAGTCGTATCGTAGGAGACAATTACCGTACGAAAGCAAGAGATCAGTTTCATATTGGCTTTCCGCACTGCGTTTCTGTTAGTTTGATACGATTGTCGTCTCAAAACAATATAATAGCTGTCTCTGAGTATTCCCACTGCGCCGGGAGTAATATTTATATTATGATTTGGAGCGACAGTTCACTTCCAATCTGAGCCAGTGTTGTCTCTAACATTTGGCGCTACCGTACTACAGTAGAAATATGGGGCTATACTCTTGAGGGGGGTATAATTGGGATGCACTCTAATGGACCCAACTGCATCCCAATCCTCCGTGAAGATATTCCTTCTTGTTTAATTTCTAGGAAACAAATTTTTACATTAATTATATGCTTATATTAATTAATTAATAAAAAATGAAAGTCGGAAGCTTTGGATGCTGTGCAAGTGTTTTATGAAGATCTTATGTTTTCTTTCAATTATGTTAATATATTCATTTAATGCTAATTAATGCAAAAACAGTGACAACATTTTTACACACTAACATTGCAATTTTGAACATTAAATTTAATACTCCAAAAGAACTGATTAAATTAGTTGAAAAATAATGAACACGTCTTTCATCGTTCAGACCCAAAAATTTAATGATTTGTGGCCTGTAAAAATTTTTTATTTAATTGGCAAGCAAACATAAGTCTTTAAAAGAAGCTGCAGTAAGAATAAAATCAATCTGATAATTTGTCTTGTACTTTCAAGAAAAAAGCATTTAATTTTACTAATTTGATGGTTATAAATTCTTCCAACGATTAAAACTCAAAAACTATTTTGGAAATTCACTTGGAACTTTACTCTACCAAAATATGATAAAAAAAGGCATTTTTTCAAAATTTCACACTAGGGGTGCTCCTTAAGTGTAATAAAAATTTTTACACTAACAAAAAATAAAAATTCTTAGAATTCCTAACGTATTCAGTACCTAAATTTATAATAATGTCATGTCGCGGGTATGTACGTTCTGTGCAGTCGGGAAAACATCCTGGCGTGATGGAGTAAATCTGATATACTATTTGCAGTTAGCACATCAAAACACATAGATCCAAGATCCTTTGGCCTACCACGCATTATTTTTGTTAGGAATTTAAATTGTGATGTTGACTGGAAAGTAAACATCTCTTGATATCCATTTGTTTTTAATAACATCAGTGAATGAATATGCAAGTCGGTAAAGCATCAGTGACCTCATGGCCAGACGTCGTTGCACGTCATTCTCTAACGAGAAGCCGACGCAGTGCAACTGTCCTCAGAATGACCTCGATGCATCCTAAATACCCCATGTAATAGTTTTATGCGTGTAATTTGCATCTAAATGTTCTGTATATGAAAAACGCATATTTGTTTACTAGCATTGTAACCTTAAATAAAAGAATTTGTAAACAAAAATATTTCTCCGAGACTAGAAAACTTTCTTGATTTTAGTTATTATATTCGGCTTTATTATTAATACTGGCTATTATTTTATTATAACACATATTAAAAATTAAAAAAAATATGATCAAAATGTGTATATAGGTTGTTAGAACGGATTTATGATGTGAAATGAACTTTAAAAGAATTCGCAATGTGTAAATAATTATAAAATAATAAATTTAGTCTCATAATAAGTAACCACAAATCCGCCACCGCCCATAACATATTATTTAAAAATCAAATGACACCGAGTAACAAATTTCAAATCAATTCAATAAGAAGAAAAAGTGTACATGTAAGGGTTGACCGGATTCAGCCTGTAAAATGAACTCTTAAAGAAGTCTTACGATGTCATAAAATATTAACAGTTGTTATTAAGTTGTTAAATTGTCAAACAGATGTTATGATTGACACTTTTATTTCGTCATTCATTAATTTTTTTTTCATAAACAATCTACAATTTGGAGATCTGAGATTCATTCTAGATATGCCAGATGGCGCTGGCATAACAAATGAACTCTCGCGGTATTTGTTCTATCTGATGACCAATGAGTGATATCTGTAACAAAAGATGTACTTTTACAGTATGTAGAAGAACAATTTCTTATTGGTATTATATGATGTTTCTAAAATAATTGCCAAACAAATCATAAATAACAATATATAAGGTAAAAGGAAATCATTTATAAAATACTAATTAATCAGAATATAATATATGCAATACTAAGGAGTTCGATTTTTCATTGAATTATTTATAGTACAGTAAACTAGATAACAGAAATACCATAGTTCAGAATGATATCATATTGTATTCTACAAGAGATAAGATGCTTCAAATTAAGGGTTTTTCTGAACTTATGAGATCACTATCACCTAAACTCAGAAAAACTTCATATTTTGACGCATCTGACCAATTTTAGAACACAATATGAGATCATTCTGAACTATTTTTCATTCTGCTATATCTGGAAAGAGTGAATTTTCAAAAAGAAGAGCTCTTTCCAGAGATCAAACGCTTGAGAGGTATTGAGGAGGTCGACACACAGGTCTTCTTTGAGAGCACTTTCAAAACAGCATTCAAGACATCTGAAAATTGTTAAGACGTCTTGATGAGTTCTTGAAGATGTCTATTTACCGCTCTGGTAAATTCTGTTTAGAATAAAATTTTCTTTTCGTTTCTTCGTTTTGAAACGATTATATGTCATTCATTATAACATTTTAAAACCCAAGCGCTTTACAATTGAACTAGAAAAAAAATGTACAATACTTAATTTTATAGGGCAATTTTACTTCAATGAATTAATTTTCTTAAATTTAGAATCAGTAAATATAATAAACATTTGATAAATGAAATTTTGTTGCGTGGAGCAAACCAAGATTGTTCATAGATACACAAGTTGGAAAACTCCAAGTTTCTGCATGAAATAAAAGTAAACGATGCTTGCGATTCCATGGAAAAGGTGTGCCAGACACTAAAAATCAGTCAGTGGGCACGTCGGTGATAGATTTGCAGGTATAAGAGATCCACAATCGAGTTCACTTTCGGTGCCATGAACCGTAAATGCCGTGGAGCAGCTCGACACCATAACTTAATTAGCTGCACCCGGGACACTTCCGTTCTCCGCACGGGCGACTCGCGAAACCTTCTTCAATTATACGTGGGTTTGACAGTAAGGAGCGTCTGCGGCCATTGGCCGCACGTCATTGCCGTTATACTTGATGCTTCGGTTCGACAGTTGCGTCTCGGAATAAATTTGCAGAGTGCGCGCGCGCGCGCGTGAGCCCCAACATGGCGGTAGGTGCATTGACCAGGACGAAGGCATCGCGAACAACATCCGGCCGATTCGATTTGCTATTACGTTCGCACAGGAGCAAAAGGAAATCGATGTTTCTCCAGTTACCAGGAACACGAGACGTCACACGTCATATTTCTCTCACGCTCGATCGTCATGTGGGATCGGTAACGAACAAGTAGATTTATATGGTTGTCGACATCCTCCATGCGGTTATATATGGCCAGATACCAATGATAATAGAAGAAATCATTTTTTTGCAACAGTCTTTTTAAAATATATTATGCAATTATGCACATAAAATGATTTCATGATGATCAGGGACACGGCACACTTTAGAGAGTATACTGATTACTATCCTATCAGGTCCTGATCAAGATTTAATAAGACCGTGCCATATCAACCGTTCAAAAGTGGTATCTGATCATCTCCTGATCCGAAGTAAAGAGAACATTAAATTTCGAAACGTTATTCATGCCTGATCAGACATGCGGCAGAATTTAATAAGACATTCCTTGTCAGGTGTTCGTAGGTATTATATAATCAGAACCAGATCAGAATTCAATAAAAACATCCCTTATCAGAAGTTTGTAAGAGAAGCCTGATCATAGTTGCGTCGGGATTGAATAGCCTATGCCTGTTCAGGAATTCTTAAGTGACGTCCGATCTGGTGCTGATCAAATGACAACAATAGATACCTAATCTAATTAGACATAGGTCCTTGAAATAGTTGATACATTTGTCAAGATTGGCGGGTAGACATTTTAACACAGTTCATAATGATCTGGATCTGATCTGACATGGATTCGGTACACCTGTACTAGGGCACCTTATGGCTACTTGATCGGACTCTGGTAAGTAACTGGTTTATCAGGAGCTGGCAAATTATTCCTGATCATGGTCGGCTAAAAATTATATAAGAAATGCTTAATTAGATGTATGTAGTTAGTATCGGTGCATAATATACGATAAAATACACTACAACATCAATAGAAACTTTAACTTAACTAAGAGCATTACGATCAGGGTCTGAAGAGACATATCGGAGTGATGCCTGATTAGGCTGTGATCAAGACTAACGAAGTAGCTTCCTTAGTTGTATGTGGTTTTTATTTATTCTTTAAACCGATATTCGTATTGAATGTCTTTTGATTACATTTCCCAGGTTATGCCAAAATAGACTCAAGCTTCGATTAAATAAAAACTTCAATCTAACTAATTTTCTAATGATTAGAATCTAATCCGATAAGTGTAAGCATCTTATCTAGAGGGTCTGACTACTTCTTGATCATATTCTGATCAAGATTTAATATGGCAAGCCGTATCAACAGTTTTTAAGTGATGTCTGATCAGGGTCCGATCATGACTGAATAAGGAATGTCTAAGCAGACGTATCTGATCACTAAATGATTCCCACTATCGTTATCTAATGGTATATTCCCCGTATAAGGAGTCCCTCCAGCTTGTCCATAATTTGTCCATAGCCAAAAAATAATAAGAAAAAAAAACAACAAAATTGGCATTATTTTTATGTTCATGAGTATTGAATCTTCCAGCATAGTTGCAGCAATCGGTCTTTTTCATACAATTATTTTTAAAATTTCTCGGCTCAATTGTAAAATGAAGGATAACAATAATTGTTTTCTACAACCAAATATTTTAATAGTAACAAGTAACTTGTTAAACAAATCATTTTCACGGTTAACAGATAATGTACAATAAAACCGGTTCGGTTGAAGGAGCCAATCTTATTTCAGCCAAACCAGTTTACTTGCCACAGTTAGCGGGTTCGGTTAGGTCAGTTACAACCACGCAGATTTGTTGGAAGATCTAGAATTCTAGTTATAGTGATCGAACCGTTTTTTTTTAATTTTGCTGTAACTACTTATACTAGATTATTGTAGACGGAAAAGTATTTTCTCATGAAAATGATCGAATTTATCTGTAACCGTTAACATAATATTGTTGGGATTTTTAAGTCTGGGTGTAAAACAACTTTTCCTTAGCTATGACAAAAATGAACAATATTGGTAGTCTACTTTTTAACTATTTTGTCCACTTTAATAGAAAGCATTTTCAGATAAAAAATGTTCAACGTTCTCGGTGTATCGAATCTCTAAAGCTTGAGATTTCAAAAATGAAAAAATGATTTAAAAAAACCGTTTTAGAAACCATTTTTCTCCAACGAATTTTTAAATAACTCTGTATTATTGAGACACTTTGTTCTCAAACAAAAAAAACAACGAAGACAATTTCAAAAGTATTATTTATGTATATTTCCATCTTTGTTGATTATCAGATATTATATATTGATCAGTCGTGTTTGACAAGAAAAACATGTTTTTTTTACATTTTATGGAACGATCTACCAGCAGTTGAATTCATGAATGTAGAATAAAAACAAATGAATAATTAATTACTAGAATGCACACTTTATGAATTTAATGTTCAATCAAAATTTCCATTTGTGAAATTAAATACTAGACGTATGGAAAATCAAAATGGGAAAATCGAATAATTACTAGGCAGAATAAAAGACAACGAAGTTGGACAAAAACGAGATACGCACGTGAATCGTGAATTGCGCAAGTCTTACATAAGGTACCATCTTAAGACGGTATCGGTAGTTTTATAGCCTGCAATTCGTCTTGCAACTCTGCTTTGACAAATTCCATGCTTTGTGATTCTTGTTTCCATCAGCGATGAAAGTTTTCAGTCAAGAACTTCGCAATGCTTGCATAAAACTGTAGGATTACTAAAATACGTAAGAAATTTGCCAGTACGGAATGTTTTATTAGAAAAATCTTCTAAATATGCAGGGAATTTAAATAAAAACCGATAATTTCTGCAAAATTTTGAATACTTTTGTTAATTTAAGATTATTTTTTAGTATAGCAATTTTGAGTATGGATTTTGTATAGAGGATGATTTCAGTAAACAATTACAAAAATTCTAAACTAGATAATAGAGGGTAACGTTTGCATTACTGAATAAGTATTTATTTCTATTGCAGCAAGTAAATATTCGCTCGAAAAAACCTTTCTTAAACCAAGAACGTCACAATATAAGGAAGAAATATTTTATGAATGTAAGAAAAAGTTTTCTTAAGTTAAGTCTAATTATTTACTTGTTACTGCTCAAATAAATATTCGCTTAAATGTACAAAACTTTCTTTAATGTATATTTTATCGATTTCCTTATTTTGTACATTTTCAAAAGTATTCACTCGGTTTTCCAACTTTCGTCGGTTTCAACAATTATGTACATTGAATGTGTAGCAAACGATTTCTGGAAAAATTGCAAAAATCCTGCACCAAATATTGATTGTTTTACTTACGCTGAAAAAATAGTTTTTTATTATCAAGGGTAAAATCCTAAGACTATTGAAATTATCTTCGAATATTTCTCGATTGTTTTGTTGAATAGTAACGAGAGGGGTAAGAAATTTGAAAGTATCGCAAACGCGCTGCGTGCATAAAGCCTTAATTCGCGACCTAGTGCGAAATCTTCTAGCGCGTATTATGGAGTCACGCATATTTTGATAACATTATTGAAAATTTCGACATTAAAAAACTTGACAATTGCAGAATCCTACATTCAAAAACCTCATAATTTTTAGAACCTACCTTTTCAAAATCCGACTCAATTCAAAATGAGAAAAACCCCAACCATAAAATTCCCGAAATTAAAACTCAGGACAATTAAAAAACGCTGCAATTAGAAAATCCGATATTTAAAAACTGGCCAATAAAAACCCGACTCAATTCTAAATGTGGTTCTGGGAACACTTCATAAACCCGAAAATTCAAATCGCGACATTAACAACTCTGGCAATTAAACGAATCCGACAATTTAAAAAGCAGACAGTAAAAACCCGGGCAATTAGAAAATTCAACATAAAAACAGCGGACAATTTAAAAAACCCATATTTAAAAACTTGCCAAATAAAACTTCGGCCCAATTGTTTATGAATGTCTGGTTTTGGGAATACCTCAAGACCCTGACTTATCAAAAACCCTAGACATTATAAACCAAACAATAAAAATCCCGACATTCAAAAACTCACCATTCAAAAACGCGGCATTCACGAACCCGACAATCAAAATCCCAGCAATAAAACTCTCGCTATTAATAATCCGACATTTAAAAATTGGGCAATTAGAAATTCGGAGATTCAAACGCAGGACAATTAAAATTCCCTATATTCTAAAACCCAACCCAAATTGAAATGAAACTCTGGTTTTTTGATCTCCTGAAAAATCAGACATATCACGAACACTGCACCTAAAAATCCGAAAACCAAAATCCCAACGATAAAATTCCTAACATTAAAATCCCGACAATTGAAAAATTCAAACAAATATTAAATTACTTTCTGGTTCTGGAAATCACTGAAAACCCCTACCTTCAAAATTCAATTACTAAAAAATCTAACACTAAAAAACCTGATAATTAAAAATCCGACCTAATTCAAAGGGAATATGTAGTTTTCGGAATTCTTGAAAAACCCGAAAATTTAAATGCCAATAGTAAAATTTGCAACATTAAAACACCGGTCAATCATAGGATCCGACAATTAGAAAACCCGATACTCAAAAACCGTCCAATTAAAAACCTGACCCAATTTTAAATTAATGCCTGGTTTTTGGAACACCTCAAAAATCTTAAGTATCAAAAAGAATCGTAGACTTAGAAAACCCGAAAATAAAAACCCAACGATAAAATTCTCGACATTTTGACACCCCCCGGACAATTAAAAACCCCGACCAGGTTGTTGAATTATTGGTAATTTTATCGTTAGGATAGTGATTGACGGGTTATTATTACCGGGATTGTTATTGTTTGGAAGATTGCCGAGTTTGTAACAAGTTGACTTCCTTTTGAGGTGTTCCGAAAACCATGTCATTTAGTTTTGGGCCGGGTTTTTTAACTTCAGCTTTTCGAATTACGGGTTCTTTAATTGTCCGGTTTTAATGTCGGTTCTTTTATTGTCGGGGTTTTGATAAGTCAGGGTTTTCAGACGTTTCCAAACCAGGAATGTCCTTTAGAATTGGGTTGGATTTTAAATTGCGGGTTGTTTAATATCGGGAATTTTATATGTCGGATTTTTTATATATCGGTTGTTTCAGATTGTTCCACAAATTTCGCTGAAATTTCGCCTAAACTTTCTTTTATGTATATCATTCAATCTCCCTCCCCGTTGCAACTGGCTGCATACAAGTTCTTAATTGGATGTTCTGCATCAAACTTTTACAATATCTTGGAATGACAATTGTGGTTTGTGGAGTGAAAATTGATCCACGCTTAAAAGTGGGCTTCTATAGATATTTTCTTAAGATTTTTACACTGCATGGAGTGAATCCTTACTCGACCAAATTAACACAATAAATTTGAGGAAATTCTCAAAGGATCGACTGTACTGTTTTAAAAAATACCAGCGAATACCGTCTTTGGACTAAGATGATACGAGACTCATTTTTGCAATGGAGTCGCAATTGGTATCTCGTCATGTTTATACGCGATAACCGATGCCCGTAATCAATGGACGAGGAGCGCGCGCGCACATCTCGTTCACGCTCCAAGTAAATAATACATTTACCGTGCAAATATTACAGTTACGCGTCGCGGAAAACGGTTAAAGAGGTGCCGAGTTTTTACGACGTCGCGCCGGTCGGTCGGTCGGTCGGTCGGTCGGGGCTAAACTGTATACTCGCACCCCTTACACACAAGTGCAGGAAGTACCATATATATACACGTGCAGACACATGCTTACAAGATAGATCATATGTGTCCGTGTGAATACGAGACTGGCTGTGTGTTCCTGTATGTGTGGAAATAGCGGATTCGCGATCGCTTCTACGGGCGTGCGGCCGCTATGATTCCGGTTTTCCCTTATTAGAGTATCGTCGTGCGGCCAGCCGCAGCCACCGCAGCAGTAAGAACCTATTGCGCACAGAAAAATTAATGGTTCTTTTATGGAACAATTTTTTTTTTTAAATACAAGAAATTGTCTTCTAAACATTTTATTCGAAGATATCAAGGATATGAAAAACATAATTTCAAAATAAAATATCTGTTTTGCATCCAAAATATAAGGTATTATTTTCGTTTACCGATTGTAAATATGACATTTTTTTTGTCAACAATCTGGGAAATACAATGGACACTGTAAAAGTGTCTGCGTTGAAGTCGTCTTGTTAGCTAATTTAAGACGTTCGGTACGGAAATAATAGTAAACAGAAGACACGTGATCAATTCATTTATCATCGGGAATATTCGACAGCTCTCGGATTGATATCTAACATAACCTATTTGGCCGTTCGCATCATCCAAAGCGCGTGCTATGAAGATGATATTAAAGATATTAGTTCTGAATACACGCCTTAAAATGTATTTCTTTGACGAAAAGCGTTTTAAAATATGAGATATTATCTCCAGTTGTCGAATGTAAATAAGACATCTTTGGGCCAACAATGTGTGATCAGTAGTGGTGTTAAAAATGTCTAAATTGAAATCATTTCAACTAATTTAAGCCATTCCCATGGCTAGCAACAAATCTTACGTGCTATTACTCTTTTAGATGTGCTATTTGAAGACGTTAGGCAGTCGAACCCCCGTTAAAGAAAACGGTCAGGACAACACGAGGCATTTAAATTTCTGGTAACGAATAATCCGGTAACTTCCCAACTGCAACATTCGTTTCTTCGTACGAACCTGTATTCTGCCGACGCGCATGCCCAATATCTTGAATACGTCGAAAGCGGTTTGAAGTGGGGATATCCATGGAAGGGGAATTATTCGTTAATGGAAACGTCTGTATGTTGAAAATGAAAATATTCGAAATAGGAGTATTCGCTAAAAGAGGTTCGACTGCACCTTTTTCGACCTATTCTATTTAAGTCTTCTGATCGTCTTGTTAAACAACTTGTTTTTGGGACAATTTTGTTTTAGAGTGAATCAAAGAATACCCTCGAATTTTTTCGAAATGTATTCTCGAAATATGAATATATTCATATTATATATATGAATTTTCGAAAAATTAAAAATTGTAACAATACATTTCGAAAAAATTCGAGGGTATTCTTTGACTCATTCTAAAACAAAATTTTTCTCTAAAGTTTATGGTTTTGAAGAAAAAAATTGTTAAATTTTAAATAGAAATTCGTTGCTGTGGTGGCCATTTTGAATTTAACATCGCAAAATTTAAAATATATACCAGTGTAGCTTTTAAGTACAACTAGCGAGTGCACGCTTCTAATATATTTTAGCTGTTTCAAAGCACGGTATTGTAACGAAAACCCCTGAAAAAAACTTGTTTTTTTATTATATATGCTAAAATCATAGATAAATTTTAAATTTTTTACAATATTGACTTTTCGAAATTTATTTCGTATTAGAAATAGACGTTGAAGTTGGTGTAAATTGTCTGTGCATTTGGGCGTTAATGGGATAAGAAGAAAGTGCACAATACAAAACATGTGACCAATTTGACTATCATCGGGAATATTTGGAAACTTTCGAATTGATTGCTAAAATAATCTATTTCAGTCGTGTCTTATAAACTTCTTATTTCCAAATATAATGCGCACAAAAATGGAATTTCAGAATAAAAGTTTTAAAATATCTATCTTACAACCAAAATGTCCTGAAATTTCAGACATTATCAGTATTTTTTATCATAAATATGATATCTTTGGGTCAAGAATCTGAGATATACACTAGGGGTGGTAGAAGATATTTTATTGAAGTAATTTTAGCTCATTTGTGACGTTCCCATAAAAAGATAGTGCTAATTTTTGTGATGAAATACTAGCAAAATGAAATCATGTAATCAATTCTAAAAACATCGAAAATTAGCGGTATCAAATATCCAATGAATGTTAATATTATGTCCACTTTTTCGTCGCAAGTACTGATTGAAATTTAATTTAAATATCAGTATTTAGCCAATCAAATTTCAACCAGTGTCAAATGGAAATTAGCTTTCTGTCGCTTCAGAAATCGAATTTTTCCATTACATGAATCATTTCAACAAAAATGACTCCGTAGACATGCATTTCTCAATCAATTCGCTCGTTGCTCTTCGCGTTGCATAAGACCAGAGAGCTTAATGATTCCTCGTAATTAAGAATCCAAATTACTTCTCCTAGCCGATTTTATCTTTAAAATCGTAACATATCAGCAATGCTGTAAAAGATTGACCGATCGTAAAATAGAAAGGAAACAACCTAACGTGGAAAGTATCGGGTCCCGTAGTTCCTTAGTTCGATAAAATGCAAGATGGGTTGAAGCTTCTCTTACGTAATAGAAGAATGTCGAGGAATAATTACAAGTGTCGTTACCAACCCAGCATGTAATTGCAGCTCAAATCCTCTTTATCGAGTACCCTACTGATCCGTGAAACCCGAACCGACCGATGGTAATGACTAATTACGTTCCAGTGTCTTTTCAAAAAAGACACAAATGACAAAAAATCCCCGATGGCCACTAAAATGCGGGGTGGGGGGTATGTCCCATGCACGGTTATCGCCGTTGTAATATCTTAATTGACATCGTTACGCTCCTCAAAGGTCTTTTGAATTATATCATATTCATGAGATCTTTGTTGGTACTTCACTATTTTATATACCTGATGCTTTTATTTTTTAAATTTGAGGTTGTTATTTTAAAATTCAAATTTGTTATTCATAAAAACACACAACTGAGTATATTCATGGCTACTCTGAAACCGGCATAAAATAAAACCGCAGCTATTCTGTTAACCCTCCTGTGTTGAATGTTATGAATCTGATGTTAAAATTTCAAAATCCAAAATGACGGATCCCACGAGACAGATCCAATATTGCGGATTAGTTTTGAAAACTTTATGGAATTTTTAAAAATTACTATCTTGGGAGTTACTGATCGCAGATAACGATTCTGTAGTTAATATTTCAAAATACAAAATGGCGGATCAAATATGGTGGACTAATTTTTACAAAATTATGGCTGTTTCATAAAAAAGTATATCAGTGCTTTTTTGCAGTTGATGATAACGAATTTGAAGTAATAATTTAAAAATCCAAAATGGCGGATTCAATATGCTGAATTTCTCACCAGAATCAGAAGCAAGTCTGTATTCGAACTTTTTAACAGAATTATCTGTTCCTCTAAACCCATTACATATATAGTAATTTTTATGAAAATTCGAGAATTTTGACGAATTAATCCGCTATTTTGAGTTTTGAAAGTTTAACATCAGATTCGCAATCAGAGACTCCAAAAACCGTAATGTACCAACTTCTTAAATCGAACTACCGGAAAAATGTGCAATTGTAGAAAATACTTTTCCAGTGAAAACTCGTGCGCAGGAAGGTTAATGGAATAATGTACGCAATAACATAAAATCAATAAAATATTGAAAAACGAGCGGTAGTTTTAATACCATTTTTACGGATTGTGTTTTTATATACATTCTATGTCAAATTACGAAATATAAACATGACCATTTACTTTGCAGTTTTGGAATGAAACATCGTATTTTTCTGATCCCCCATTTCAAATTTAACAAAGATTTTGATTCAAACGACAAAGAGTATGTTACATGCTTTCTTCGATACCGAGATCTCGAAACTCGCAAGGAACCACTGATACTAGTATCAGCATCATTTTAAACGGGCTCTAAAGTCGTATAACTTTCCAAGGATTATTTAAATTCACTAACAAATGTTAGGATTTTAATAATATTTGTAATAAAATAATAAAGAAACGTAAATGGAACAATGGAGTACTAATAATTATTTGAGCAGATCAATGCGGATTGCATATGCAAAGACCTAAACGAAAACATTTTTGGAATATACGAACGTCCAGTTTCCTTCTCAGAGTATAGCTTTAAATTACAAATCATTAAATATCTTAGTTTAGAAGTAAATAAAAACTGATGAAATATATGCTCGAGGAGTTTTGTAAGAAGGACATTTTTATTACTGGCATTTCAAAAATCATGTCAAGGAGTCGCGATCTTAAATCTTTGAACAATGACGGTAGTTTTTGTCGTTACTTTTAATCGTATTTACTAAAGGATTCATCAGAACCTTCGGCATAAATGTAATCCATAAATGCGCTGTGCGAATTTTTTTAGGCCTGTCTACAGAAAAACGAAATGCTTCTTGCTAAGTATTTAAGATTCCAGAACAAAGAATCGTTTAATACGGACCATATAAGCCGTGAACTTTGCAACATTTCTGTCATTTAGTGTATTTTGAAGCGTATTCTAATTAGCTTCAATTTCATGCACATTTAATTTTTTTTGAGACTGGGCTTGTGTTACTTTATATGTTTTATTATGAATTTTATGAATATCGTTTATTAATTTCGAAATACAATATTTTCAAATTTGTGCTTGATATATTAGAACTATGATGGAAACAATTTTAACATAAATGTCGGTTTTGGAAAAGTTTTCTGTTTTCCATATTAAGCATTTTAAAAAAAAACGGCACTTTAAATTTAGAATACAAAATATTGTAAAGAAAGGAAGAAATGGACATTAGAAAAAAGGTCAACAGTTGAGAATATTTTATAATATCGATAATTTCTAATTTTAGTGCGGTGAATTTCATAACAATTTTTCACTGAAAATTAAACTTTTGAAGAAGACCGACATTAATACAACATAATTATTTCATTACAATGAGCTGTACGATCGAGAATTCATAATTTCATATTTTCATTATACAGGATCTGAATAACAGGAGCTGCAATTTTCAAAAGTATTCTTAAGAGTAAAAATGTAAGAGTTTTGATTTAGTCACAAGCTAAATATTTAAATATTTAAAACTTGGTGAATTGCAGGTTATCCATTTTATTTAATGGCTTTTGAAAGTATTTTTAAGAATATTATGTTGATGTCGCGGTAAGATTTTCCTTATATTCTATTATGCAAAAAATTGCATTGATAAAGTAGTGTTTAATTTTGCATTCTCGGGAATTATGTGACGATTATCAAGTTAGAAAAGCGCAGCAAAGAAGATAGTAAATTGAATTGCAAAAATATCGTAAATTTTCCTTATGCAGTAAATTATTAAATTCAACGTTTTATTTTATACAATTGAGTCGATAGAAAAACTTTTTTTTGAAATGTGAATAACAATAATGAAATTTGAATTTGTCGTGATTTGAAAACTCAAAGTTCTTTTATATCTGAGTTGTAAACAATGCATAATTATCAGTAGTGTCTGATAGTGGTTACATAGATAGGATATTATAGATAAATAGTATTTCTTATCTCATTGCATACAAGTCATGAAAATGACATCAGCAACAAATTTGATTCGACGACATGAATCAGTGAATTGTGAAACTAAAATAAATTCATTGTCTGTTTTTATTATTTGCATAATGTCGTCGGTTTATATTAAATGTAAAAGGTTGCCATTTAATCCCATGATTAATCGATTGGGAAATTAGCAACATCGTTAAAAAACAATTAATGGGCAGAGTACTGTATAAAATGTGCTAAACGATTTGCGGTGTTTTTCCAACGGATAAAAAGCGATGTATTAATTAGTTACTGTCAAGTTGAATTTATCGGAGCAATTATACCTGCAATTTTGAATCGAGGTAGACATTGTATCAATTATTTACAGGTGCCTTGCAATTTTTGTTCACTTTTAATTATGGTTTATGTATATCTTTGTAATACAAATCGATTGATATTATTTGAAACAAAACAATTTTCGAAAAAGACAAAGTAAACAATCTGAAATTCAGGTCATAACATTAATTAGTTGCGTAATTATGCAATTTTAATAAGTAAATATAAAAAATTAAGAGTTAATTTTCTTTTCTCATGTTATCTACTGTTTACATTTATTTTACATAGTAGGTAAATATAATCGAATTACATTTTGACATTGTACAATTACATCTCATTCAAAGCAAATTTATTGTTAAAAATGTTTTGCGTTCAATAAAAAATATATTTATTCTGGAAGATTCCATTATTTAACATTTTTTTTGAATAAAGCTATTTGTTTTTCAAATAAAAATTGTCGTAACTAGATGAAAAATTGACAAAAAAAAATTTTTTAACATAATCATTGAAGTCAACTTGACATTGGACTGAAGTAATAATCTTGTATATGTCTTTAAACGGTTTTTAACATATCCTTTGCTTTTTTGTAATTAAAATAAATAACATTTCTCACACTCTCATATTGCGGGAGCAAAATAGCCCATTCTCTCCCTAGGGAGCAAAATAAATTGTATATTTGGGCGCAAAATACTATTTTTCTCCCTATATCGCGGGAGCAAAATAGCACGCCCTCGTATGAGAAAATAGTATGTGCAACAAGGGAGAATACGTATTTGTACACTCGTGCGAAATGCCGTCCTCGCTTCGCTCGGGCGTCAAAATCGCACTCATCGGCAAACACCTATTTTACTCCCTAGTTGCACAATATACTATTTATTTGTTCGTTGATTTTCATTTGTTATTAATGGTCGAAGTTACAATGTCATTCAGTGCATATTATTTGTTTACTTTTTAAAATACAATAAAGGTAATTTAGTTAGTATAAACTTACAAACTATATCAAAACTTGCTACATCAAGCAATTATAACGACTTTTATTATTATTATGATTATTATAATTATATGAGCATAATATACTATACAGATTTAACACAAATTAATATTTTGGGGCCTTATCGTGTTCAATGTGATTTTTTAAACAACTTCATTAAACGTAAGTACAAGAAACTTCTTGTACTCGTTAACTGCAACCACTTCTAACAATTTTTTCACTGCATGCCCAAAAGAGGTCCAAGAATGGTCCAAAAGTGTCTTTATTATAGTTAAGAGATAAAAAGTGAATAGATGTGACTCACAGAGGAAATGAGCCCAAAATAAATTTAAGATAAGAATTTGTACCTCTTTTAGTACGAACTTTTATACCTATATTGCGCACGAAGTGAACAAATTGTGCAAAAGTTGTATTCATTTGATAAGTAGAACACGATTCTAGTTCAGAAACTTAATTTTGCCATTTAAAATAATAATTTAAGCCTGAATATATTTTGAGAGAATCAAATAGAAATTAATTTTAAAAACGTGCATTTTTGAAATGGTTAAAATAAATAGAGTTTATAAATATCTGTTTAGATTAGTTATTATCCCAGTTATTTGGTTAAAAACAATACCTAACAAAATTTCTGAAGACAAGTCGAGCGACGGGATGCTATTGTTAGAAATACGAAATGAGCCAAAACAGTTGACTTTATTAATTTAAAATTGTAGTTTAACAACTTTTTGATAATTTTGGCGATTCCTTCCATGACCTAACATAATCTTGACGAATAATAAATTTTAAATTTCGTCATCCATTTGTCGATGACGGGTGGTTTGTATATTCTTATTCAGAAGCGTTGTAATAAGATGACGTCATATTGGAGGAACGTAAAAAACCATAATGGTCGGATTATCGCCAATTTAGGTCAATCTTCATGGATGTATAGGAAATTACAAATGTACATACGACTAATACTAATACTATATATATGTAATGTGTACTTCATCAGGGACTTGTAACGAATTAGTGTAAATGACCGAGATGCTTATCGGTTCGCCAAGAATATTTTGTACAGTATTTTCATTGTCCTGGATCATCCCTTGCTAATGAGCACTGGCGTTAAATACTTGTCAGCTCTACTTTTTTTTCATAGGTACATGTACATATAATACCGTCAATTTTTCTGTAAAAATCAATATTTTATAAATTGTTTATGCCCTTAAAATAAAATGTTATGACACGATTCTACTTTCGGGATGTCAAAATCGTAGATTCGATTAATTTTTACGTGAATTTCGAACAGCAAAACAGAAAGAATCAGCATATAATTTTCAGATTTTTGAACGAACTTCGTCAAGAAATGAGGTCTTTTCGAATATATTCGAATGAATTTCGAAAATTAGAATTTGGATTTAAATCGGTTAGTAAAAGAAGAAGACCCCTGTTTATCACGTTAACCTGTAGAACACGGGGACCATCTATGTGTCACTTTCAACTTACCATATCTTCGTTAAAAAATATCGTATCGGGATGATAATTTTATGCCATTTTACTATACAGCATTGCGTAGAATTTGGAAAAAGTCTTGCAAAGTAAAATAGTCGTTTTGAACTGAATACCTAAAAGCATAGGAAACATAACCTCAAATTTAAGTAATGAAGTACTGTTCTCTTTGATGGCGTTGTTCAAAGCGGCATTTTCCAATGTATATTTTTAAAAAAATATGAAAAATCTACAATTTCAAAAATTTTTTAGAAATAACTCATTTTGAGTGCGTATGAAGGCAAAGAATACGTAGGTACGAATGTGTAGGACTCACGGTCTACCGGGTTTCGATGCTCGGTCGGTGACCTTCCTCTCTAGTCCTTCATGCTGCCTCTCCCACTATACTCTCTCTTTCTCGCATTGCTTCGTTTGCGATTTATGTTTTGCCACATTTCGCCATCTCTCTCCCTTTCATTACTCCTATGTCTCTGTGTGATTCGTCGAATGTTACCTTTCTCTCTAAATTCAGACTGATCTGTCACGCAGTATCCCAATTTGCAGATTTTTACTGAAACTTGACGAAAAAAGGCGGTTGCAAATAAGTCACGTTTTGGGCACGGCGCCATGGGTCATTCTGCCGTTTAGGTGCCTTCGAAAAACTCCGGAGGATCAAATTGTCGGTAACGACTTTATAGTTGGAAGCGATCCGAACGCGTATCATGCTTGACCCATCTTCCTCGTATTTATGCAGATTTTGACTCTGAACTTATTTTCGTTTGTAAGCGTACATCTGATGCGTGGGTACGTTCAAATCTTCAGGGGCCAACAAAGTTCCATGGAATTCCTAACTAATTATTATTTGGACCTGGATCCAGAGGAATTGTAAGGGAATGCTGCTCGAGAGATGAATCTTTTCGGTGTTTTTTGCATTGTTGTATGTAGGAGAGGCCGGAGGAATGGCGAACACAAATTGATGTAAATTTAAACGTCATGTATTACAATAAAGTGCAATCAAATTGATCTTGACCAAAGGTTGAAAACATTTTACATCTGAATTTTGAGACGTTTGAGGTTATGTAATTGAAAAAGTTTTTTTTTTCGTTATTTTTGCGGTTGCGTTTAGGAGCATTATACATTTATCCTAACTTAAGCATTCATATTACCCCTTTAAAGCCTGTATGTCTTTGCTTGACAATTCTCTCTTGAACATTTGTACTTCAGTGTTTATGTGTTGTTTGAGTACGTAGTAAAAAAATTAACATCGTCATTTCCAGGCGGTGGACTTAAAATGGCCGTAAGTTTGCGACCAAAAATGGTAGGCGATCGATTAGTAGCTTATTTGATTCGTCGGGATGAACGTAGACCTTGATAATGCAAATAGTTAAAAAAAGGACGAAAACCAATTATTGCATCTTGTACCTAACTTTAAAAATAGCAAAAAATTCTTCTGAACTAAATAATCTCAATTATCTCATAATCCTGACGCGATGAATCGGTTCTGGTTACTATTCCGATTTTAAGGACAAAATCACTTTGGAAATGACGCAACTTGTACGACATCCCAGACAGCGCAGTGAAAAGCGTACATAATTTTTAATTTCGCAATGAACAATACATAAATGCCTGAAAATACATACGGAAGATTAGCATTAAAAGTATTTAGGTGGTGTTTTTGTAAACATCATACCAACATTTACGGTCACCCACAAACTTGACTATACAATATCGTCCTTGCACTGTTATTTTTTCATTTTTCAGGCAGGCTAGAATCATTAGCCATTCGTAATCGCATTATAAATATCCAGTAGATCCATTTTTTTAATTCATAAGTCGAATATATTTCAATAATTTCTGAAGTATTTCGGAAATACAACAAAACCGTCTTGCCATTAACTATCAGACATCAAATTAAATAATTTTTATCATAAAATTGAAGAATTTTAAAGCTTATATTTTAAGATTCTCCTTCATTCTAACTAAAATCAACTACATGGGTCATTTTTTAAGCACAGAGTCCATTAAAAATCCTGACATTTTCTGATATCTTTCACTGTGGAAAAATTCCGTAATTATTATGAGAAAATATTTTCCTATGAACGTTATGAGTACGTTAAAGTATTAGTAAAACGATCTTATTCGTTAAGAATATCCTTTCAAACGTGTTTTTATTGCTCCATCGATAGGAAGGTATTTTATTACAACCTTATACATATATGTACTCAATCCGAAAAAATGCCGTAAATCTCAATAGAGTATTATCTGAACATGAATTTATTACAAAAAATTATTGAGAGAAAAATAAGGTGGTATACATAAAAAGACATTTCTGAAGTAATTTTTTCAGAGAAACCGAATTCGCGATCTGCATTATCCTATCACGTCAGGAGTTTGAGATATTTGAGATTATGGGCCCAAAAAAAGACCGTTTTCTGCTACGTTTGTGGTTAGGTACAAGAAATACAATATTTTTATGGGATTTTTCGTACAATTGGATCACATTCATTTTAGCAATCAAAAGTACTATTTTTTAAAAAATGTTTAAAGTATTTTTCATCTTTTCAGTAGGTTGTAAAAAAATCGTTTAGAAGATTATTTAAAAAATGTTTTTCATTCAAGTGCGTCGTTATTTACTTGAATAAATTTCTGTTGTTACTGCTTCTTTTGGCTTGTAATTTAGTTATATAAAAATGGTTGAATTAATGAAAAGTTGGCGATGAAAACACAATGCTTTCACAAAATGTCGTATTTTTTTTACGATAAAAACTCAATATCATCGAGATGTGGTTGCAAGATTATGACAATAATCTGAACGTTATTTTTTATCTACAATTGAATAAACCTTGGTATGATGCATTATTAGCACTTGCTTATCAGTTTTTCACGATTATAGAAATCAATATATTACTAGATTTATCTTTTATGACGAACACTGATTCTAATACATTGTTACAATCGTGAAGTCAAATATAATGTAACGTAAGAAAGAGAACAATTAATGAAAGTAAACAAAATTTTGCCTCAAATGTTTCTCATACAAGAAACCGTTGAATCCCAGAAAAATTAAGAACAAAAATTAACTCAGATCCTGTGTACATTGAACAATTTTGTGTCACATTGTTGTTATCTAAGCCTTGAAAATGTTTCTAAGAATACGAAAATGTAGGGAAAAGTAGTCTCATGCCTATAGGTCGAATGATAGGGACCTCCCCGTGTTGGCGCTACTCTCTGAATTGATAGTTATGTGACTGGAACGCTGTCACGAAGTTGCCACTGGTTCCGACTATACTCTTCGTTACATTATCACATGCGATTATCACTTTTATATGAAAAGAAGAAGCGATTCAAGTTATTATATCCTAAATAATAATCACAGAAATTGTATTATTGATTATTAATGTTATTGTGTAATGTTTTTAATATGTAAGCAAATCCACGGATATCCTCTATTAAAAATTTGACAGATATGGATTTTGAGAAGTCTCTTACGCAGTTTTTGATATCTGCCACATTTTGAGTAGTAAACGGAAAATACAAATTAATGATGAAAGGTTTAATGTTGAATATTTAGTATGCTCACTGCATTTAAAACTAACTAATCGTAATAATAAAAATGGACTACTTTACACAGTAAGTCAAGTAGATTCGATATACTAATAGAAAACATTTTCAAAATTCAAATACAGCCAGTGTCCTTATTCCATCTCATAATTGATGGAGAATTATGCAAATTTAATAAGATCGAAAGTTTCGAGACTCACAGGGAAAAAATCAAAGAAAATGGTTCGAATTGCATCTTCAATCTCGTCATTGCGCTGATTTCTTGCCCAGTTTGGCCTTCGGCGAATTGGGCGTTAAAAGATGGCCGCTCAGTTACAGAGCCTAATCTCTTCACTTCTTTTGCAAAACGGCACATTCTCTTTTTGTATATTCCCACGTACCCCTTTGCTCGACAATAACTCGGAGAAAGCAATAGCTGCTGTCGTTCTCCCGTTTCCGTTCGCTCCCTATATTTTTTTTACCGTAGGCGTAGTGACTTCTGCGACATTTCCTCATAAATCAGAGAAATCAAACATCTTTCGGTTTCACTATCAGAATTTTACCCTTAATTTGGAATGGGTTCTTCATGAAAAAGCGCATTTGCTAAAGATTACTGAACTTTTGATTCCCGAAAAAAGCATTAATAAAAATAATGTTCAGGATATGTTTTAACCATGGTAACCACGGTAAACTAATACATAATTAATAATATTTCAGTTTGTATAATTATTTCAAATTGCGCGCGTTCAGTTTGGGTAACCTCTCATAGATTGTTTCTCTCCCCTCTCCTTATTGTATCCCCACACCACCGGTCGTTCATGCGCAGTCTTTCAAATTGTATTCTATACACCATTTATTTGAGAAATTTCCCTTATTACAGTTTTATTTCGTATAGACCTTTTCCAATGTTTAGTTCCATTGTTAGACTTGACCGACATTTTATTATGTTACTCAGCAGTTTTAAATACACAATTCTTTAAGTTTTGTCTAGTCCTTTTCCTCTCTCGTAAACATCCGATATTTTTTCATGCAGTACAATAAATACATCGTAAAATAGTTATCAGTAATTTTTTAAAAAATAAATTACGATATATAAAACGGCTTTTAATGGGTTATTGGTTCAGTATAAATAAGGGCGAGAAATTGTCTTATTTACCATACGACCGTGGAAAATTCGAGAAAACCAAATGATTCATCAATTCATGCTCACCATGTATGCGCCAGAAAATATGCGCGAAATTCCGGTAATGCGCGCGACACTTAAGTGCCGAACCGTATTCGATTTCGTCAATAAAAAGGTAGCTTAGCGATGAAAAAAATATTTACGTACTCTTTAATAGCCCCGACGAAAGTGGCGGTTTTGTTATTTTTGGAGAATAAATCCTGCGGTGAAATTCAACAAGTGTTTTAACACGCGTGAGAAATTAAACTCGTTGGACGCTTAAATCGAATTTCTGCTGATAGTTGTAACCGGTTTTCTGGTGTTTTGAAAGTATATAATTTTAATTGCCGTGGAACCCCGGCGATGATTTTCTATGTCGTTGATAAAAATATTACTTCAATAATCGTGTTATTTTTTCATTTTTTTTTTTTTTTATTAACGTTATGGTCATTTTAATTTAGAAATCGTTTAGTGATTTTTCATTCTAGGTATTATTTAATTTATTTTTTTTTGCATTTAGCTCTATGTATTTTGCATTGAAAACATAGATATTGATTGTACTACCAATAACATATGTGAGAGGAAACAATAAATAGATCCAAGTTGATACATTTAAACGATTTATCACAAAATGACAACTTGAAATCTCTTTTGTAAATAATATTATTTCGAAAGGAAGTACAAAAATAATTTCTTAATAAAATACCAGCTACAAAATACAATAAGAGATGTACGCAATTGGAGAAATGTTGAAAGTGGATAAATTACAAAAAGTGAAAATTGCCTGGAAACTTTAAACGTATTCGGGAATAATTCATGAAATGGGGTAAATACTGACAATAATAATTCAGTTACAATGATGATAAATAAAACTTAAATAATAGGGTGCATCATAAATTAAACAAAGGATATTTTTAAACGAAGGGGTTTTGTTATAGTCACGTGATATATATGACAAGGGCTTACTTCACGTCATTAATGACACCCCGTAATTCTGAACTTAACGCCAGTTTCCGTCTTCTTGAAACCTTTTCTGAAAAATATTCCCAGCCTATGTTCTTCAGACACTTGCACGTATTATATATTGCATATACTAATCATTTACTGCCTCCGGGCTAAAAATACTAAATGTCCGATCCAACGTTTGGCTCTTCGAAAAATAATCAGCGGTAGTGGTTCTATAAATTGTACGGGAACTGCAACAAGTATATTAGCGGGTACTTGGTGTCCTGAAATATAGTTTATAGTCCCTCCAGTGGACCATAAATAACGCTACTTGTACCCATACGAATTTATTGCACGGCCATTGTGTGGTCGACATTGCGCTCTGAGCAATCAAATTTCCAAGATCCCATTGACGAATGGTCATGCTTATTCTCCCTATTTACAATGATAAATCTTTATAATTTAAATTCTAAAAAAAGTAGTTTTTATTCTGAAAAAAACACATATTTTTTGTCATTTTTAGTTGCAAAATTGTGCATTATTTATTTTCAATTTTGTCTTCTAATGGTCGAAATTCAAGAATACGTCCTATTTAACTAGCAAAATATGTATCTTTTGTTGGAAATGTTGAGTTTTGATCACATACATTAGGTTCATAAACAAGGCATTGTTTATACACGGAAAGGAAGAAACACGACTGAGTCCTGTCTACGCAGCACTGGTTACTGCGTGGCCGGTTCGTAAATACATTCTATTTCAACTCGCTATAACTCAGTCAATTTTGAGAATTTTGAAACGAATAAAAAATAAAATTGTTCATTATAGTTTCCCAGCTCTAGTGCACTAAGAAAAAGTGATATATCTTAATAAATAAAAAAGTTATTAATTTTTTAATGCAGAACTGCGAAATTTGTGTTTTTATACGTGCAGGCGCTTCGTTTATCGAGCGAATTTCAAGCATCCGAAAACTTTCAGCGAGAAAGTTGTTCATTAAGGTATCAACAAATTTTGTGGAAAGTTTCATCTCGATTGCGTTAATAATTTAAAATTAATGAATGTTTAATGTTGGTCGTGGCCTTGCGCGCATCGCCGTGGCACACATGACGCGCTGGCCGTCGGCCGCTACCTATTTTAAAAATTCATTAATTTTAAAACTATTAATGAAATTGAGATGAAACTTTCCAGAAAATTTGTTCATACCTTAATAAACAACTTTCTCGCTGAAAGTTTTCGGATGCTTGAAATTCGCTCGATAAACGAAGCGTCTGAATCTATAAAAACACAAATTTCGCAGTTCTGCATTAAAAAATTAATAACTTTTTGATTTATTAAGATATATAATTTTTTCTTTCTGCACTAGATCTGGGAAACTGTAATGAACAACTTCTTTTTTTATTCGTTTCAAAATTCTCAAAATTGACCGAGTTATAGCGTGTTGAAATAAAAAGTATTTGCGAACCGGCCACGCAGTAACCAGTGCTGCGTAGACAGTACTCGGTCGTGTTTCTTTCTTTCCGTGTAAAGTTAAAGTAAATATGAAATGGTAGGAAACAAAATAATGGCGGTAGTACACAGAGACCTAAATACGATATACGGAACCATCAAAATAAGATAGAAATTATTGTAACATACAATATTAGTAGAACTAATTTTAAACGTCAAAAGTTGTTGTTGACTGCACTGAAATTGTATAACAATTTTTACTATTCTGAGTAGTACTCCGGGGGCAGATCTGCATTTTGTTAATATTTACTATTGGTTTATTTTATGTTAATTTTACAATTTTCAATATTTCGTTCGTCCAAAGAACATTTCTTCACATGTGCTGAAATGTAGTTTTTGTTACAAGTGTGGGTAAAATGCGAAAGAAAAATGTCAAAAGTGTGAAAAATAGCATTTTGCTCACGCAGTAACGAAAATATTATTTTGTACTGCAGTGCGTAAAGTTCGATTTTACGCTCTGTTGCTCAGTAAAAGGAGCCAAAGAAATTTCAGAGTTTTAAATTATATTCTTACAAAAAATAACATTTTCCCTAACAATCATTTAAACATTTAATGAAAATTTTAGTAATTATTTATTGTGACAATTAAGTAAAAACCGTACTGAAAAAGTTTTTATTCCTCGACTTTCGGTATTTTTTATAAGAAACCAATTCTTCATAAAGTATTTTTTATCGACGTTGTGGGAAAATTCTACTTTATGTTCATTACTCATTTAACATTAAATAAAAGATATCAGTTTTATTATGTATACTAACTACTATATATTCTGACTAACTCCTATCGAAACATACGACAATTATAGCTTTGCAAATATTTAACAAAATGACGAGAATTACTTAATTGTAGAAATATCAGTAACTGTTTATAAAAATTCCTTTCGCAAAAATGACGTTTTTTATTTTATTCCAAATTTTTATTTTAGAATAAATAAATGTCTTCGTTACTGCACACCCCAGATTCGAATCTTTTTATTGTTTATGGTTAATTTCTTCTTAAATCACTATCTGAAAATAGAAAAACGCCCTTTCAACTGGCATATGCATATGCTCGGATGCGTGTAACCTTTAAAACTGTATACTGAGAGAGAGATTTAAGTAAATGTGAAAATACAATGGTTCCAGCACATGTATGCATTTGCACAAATATAGGTATTTCAGTACATCCTTAGCTGTCACAATATGAATTTGTATCCTTGACCTTGGAAACGTGATATATTTGACTATTCTCAAGCCGAACATTACCTGGTGGAATCTCTGAAAGACGATCTAGCTTTTACTAGATTTATAATAATAACAGAATGCCAGAAAATATCCTACCTGAATAACTAATTCAATTTTTAACAAATTCATATTGTTACATTGTTTACATAATTTTTTTTATTTTTATTTGTAAAAAAAACGAATTTAAAAATGTTGTTGCACCTGGGATTGAACCTGGGACCTTTGGTCGTCGTTTTTTTTAAATTGTTATAACATTTCATCGTTTTTTAATTCGACGTAAAGGTGCTTAATAAGTTTTATATGAGAAAAAAATTTTAATTTAGTTTAGATTAAACAAAATTATCTCTCGACATTGGTCCTCATTTTTTTAAAAATAATATAACAATCGAATAAAATTCATCTTGAGCGTCATTTGTAAATGTAATTTTTTTGTAATTTAAAATTTTGTAATTTTATGTAACAAAATAGTTCACGTGATGGATTTACAAATTCACTAATAAAATTAAACAATGAAGCCATGTGATTTATGAAAAATTTCATAACAGGAATTAAAGATACATAATGCGTACTTAACGCATACTTTAGTCACAGAATGTTTATTATTTTTCAAAATAGGATAAAAACGTTTGATATTCACTTCAGATTCACTGCAACGTACAGTTAGTTCTGGTGTTGTAAGAAGTAATTCCTATTGCCAAGTAAAACCACATTGTATTCTCATGACGTTATGTAAAACGGTCCTGGGATAATTAAGATCAAAACCTTGGAACTGTATCGCGGATGTAGATCGTGAGACAGATCTCAGTGTATTATTTGTTTTTCACCTTTCTTAACAGTTCGTGGGGAAAAATGTTTAGGCAGATTTGCAAGATTAAACGTAACTTAGTAAGGTGTTATTGTGGAACACGTTTATTAGAATTTTTGGAAATTAGACGGTCCTAAAAAATGTTTTTTTGAGCGCTTTATGAATTCAGTTCAGATAAAGAAAACTTTTATAGTTATGAAGTACTATGTATGTGTGCATCTCAAGCGGCCTTTGGCTTGAAAATCGCTAAAAAATGGAAAAAAATAAAAGAAGTATAAGAACGTTTACGTGAACGAACGTCAGGTCGTAATGATCTACATAATGATTTGAAGTCCAGAAAAGCTTAATAATTTGATGCATTTGTAATGCACATTATGTGATCATTCTGAACTATTTTTTATTCGGCTATCTCGGAAGCTAAAAAAATGCAATACAACATTTTTTAGGCAAAATAAACGAGAACGTTTATGCGTTTATTTTGATATCTAAGCGTGTTTCTGTTATAAATCTGATCCACAAAAGCAAAAACTGACATAGAGTACAATTGTATTTCAAATGTAGGAATTTAATAACGCTGCATTTACGTAAACTTCGAACTTTCAAACTTACAAATTTTTATACTTATTTTTTTTAACTATCATACTGTACTATTTTTGGAAGTAATAATTCTTCTTTAGTGTAAATAAATACTTCTTAGTTTCAATGCTAGTTTAATTGACGGTTTAGGTTATGTTTTGATACCTATCTTAATAAAAAGTGAATATTATGCTGTCAAAATCAGTTGCAGGTAATTGTTAATTATCTATACACATTACAGCCTCCATTCTCAATTACCACTTAACGTGAGATTTAATATTACATGAAATACTAACTATTAGTTACTAAAATGTTTTTGGATTATATTGAAAAATGGATAGGTTATTTTTTTTATAACACAGAAGTAATGTGTTCAATTTATTGGTACCGGTGTTACATGAAAATTATAAATTGGGAACATTTTTCTTAGGATTATTAACGTTGCCAAATAAAAAGTTTTAACGTTTCTTTCTAGCCTTTTCTTGCTAGTACTGCAGTTCAAACCCTCTAAATAGTTTCTGGAAAAAAACTTCTGATATTCAGTAATCGCTATTTGAAGCTGAAATACTTTGAACTCGAATTTTAGTTTATTTGTTCTCTGCATTGTTGTTTCCTGGTCTAATTGCAGATTTAAGAAAACAATATGTACCAGATTAATGATTTTTTAGAAAAAACTAGATGTATCTTTTTTAGAACGAGTTTTGGCCCAATTCTGTGACAGAATCTGAAAGAGCAGATGTTTCGAAGTAAGAAATATTATGTGCCAATTTATTTCTCGTCCATAGCATTATCCAACAAAGAACCGAAGTTTACGTTCAAAAAGTGTCTCATCCTTAAAGGTTAAAGCAGTTTAAAATGATAAAATTTGACATATTAAAATCAACATACTTAAATGTATCTAACATAATGAAAACTTTAGATCCTTAAAAAAATCAAATTTCAGAATAAGTATCTTAAATTTATTGTTTCAAAATGTCTTGAATATTTCTATAGTGATGCGCTAATAAATTAAAGTCACGTAATCAATTCGATTATTATCGGGAATATTCGACAACTCTCGTCATAACCTATTTTGGTCAGGATTTCTCAAGCGTATTCCTTTTTTTACTGACTTCTAAGTTTTTATAAACACAGCAAATTTAAATGTTGTCTATTTTTATTATAAGCCACGTGGGAAAATGAAATAGTTGGTTTTACTATTTAAATAGTAGGATCGTGCAAAACTACCTAATTTATCCAGGTTACTATTTAGATAGTCAAATATAGCTAAAACCGATGGCTGTGTCGTATGCTACTATGTATACTTAGTAGCTCCAGTTTTTTATTTTTTTCCTTGAGTTAACTAATATTTCGATTCGATAATATAGTTACGACTAACAAATTTTACATCAAATAGAAATTACTGCGTTTAGTGGAAATATAGTTCCACATAAAGATTTTTACATTTCGGATAGCATTTAATAATTTTTTCATTAATTAATCACATTTCAGATCGTAAAAATCAAAGTGACATTTGACCATGCATTATATGATACTTTGTGGAACTGACTTTTTTTGAACACTACTTTTTTTATCTTACCTTTGACATATCTTTACGAAGATTTTAAGAAACGCAAGTGAGAAAAATTGTTTTTTTCGCTTTGTGTCTGTGGATGGTTGACGACGGAAATAATAAAAAGTTTGTCTAAATAAAGAGCAAAGAGAGTAACGACCTTATTTTGAAAGCGTGCATAAGGGAAACTTGGATGTGAATGTAATGTGTTAGTGAGGGTACTAAAACTCGACGATTACAAATCTGGCACCACCCTTCTTCTTGGCATACCGCTTGTATTCATCGCAGCACGCTGCCGCGTTATTTTGAAGACGAAAGTAAGTCCCAGCTGGTGTCGAGTGAAGTTCTTTGTTGCATTGTGTCTTTCACCGTTTGCATTCGTTTATTCTACGGTTTTTTAATATGCTCTCAAATAAGGAATATTTTCGTCGAAATGAAAATCTGAACTGTTGGAACGCATTCTTTGCTATTTACCAATACAATCCTTTTTTTAGATTTGGCTAAACAAGAAATGATTTTTAATCCTTGTAATTCCTTGTCGTCCTTGTAATTGGCATTATTTTTCCTTTTGCTTTTATGTGCTAAGTGTCGTGTAATAAAAAAATCCTACAATAAAAAATGCCAATTGTTCGAAATGTCATGAAACTTGCTAATCGAGGTCAGTGTGGTCGGTATACTTATGAATCTTAAACAATTTGGAAATATAATAATTGCAAAAAATTTTCTTGGATACTTCATCATTCCCAATGGCAATTTTGTGACAGACTTGAAAAATGAAGACAATTTTGTAATTTTTACTGTTTGTATAGTAGAAATTCTAAAAGATTATATTCATTGATATCAGATAAGCCCTAAGTCGGCCCTAAAATTAGTATCTAGAAATATACTTTAAATCCCAGGAATAAATCATTAATATAATCTCCACCTGTACTAGATTATTACTCCAAAGGACCTAAAATCGATTCCGAGTTCATTCGTTCGATTTTTACTTGTTTGGAATAAAATTTCACTTCAACAGTTTTGGCTTGTACATTTCGAAAATTTTAATTGTCGACTTTAGTTCATTTAATTTTTTTAAGGATGAATATTCCCGGGACTATATGCCGAGGCGGCTTCGTCGAGATCGGCGATATTCCATCGGGTTTGTCATTTGGGAATACCATTCGATCCTCTCTCGATCCACATTCCCGGGGAATCGAGATCCCGAGAATGCGCGGCGACTTGCAAACGATGCCGTGTAGGTAGGAAAACCGCTACTTCACCGGCATTTATCCTCCCGGAGGTTCATCGAAATCTGCACTCTTCCCTCTCTCTCTTTCTCTCCTGTAAGGTCAGTTTTGATCTCACTCACTCTATTATTCGGCGTCGAAAAACATTTTATCGCGCCCGCCAACTCCAGGGTGAAAATCTTGACTTTTCTTAATTAAACAAGCCGCACGGATCTGATACCAGATTTATTTCGTTTCGTTCCTTTTTTCATTTTGGTTCAATTGTTTTTTATTTTCACCATTGCTGAGCACCCGTTTGTAGAGAAGTACATGATTAAGCCCAGATTCATCAGTGCATCTCTGGAATTATGACTTTACCGTCGAATTATTACGCGATTTTTTTCTTGTTGGGTGGGGGGATTTCCGGGAAATTTACTCGAATTATTTGATTTATTCTTTTTTAAGCTGTCAGAGGTCATTAGGAGTAGCAAATGATTAGATCAACCACACGGAAAACTGACTATGATAGTAATGCGAGAATGGACTTTCATTATGCAAAGGTCATTTTCAACAACAGATGTAAAGAATCCACAGTTTTATAGTGAAATTTATACAAGCTGTACTAATTTTTAGTGAATGGAGAGGCATTGTCGTGGCAATTTTACCATCTCAGTTTGAAATTTAGAGATATAGTACCCAATTACTGTGGTTTTTGTAACTGCGTCATAATACTAGTAATAAAGACTGCATTTGTCTATAGGTTAGGTTACTCTCAATATGGAGAAAAATGTTTTTGGAAATTTCATCATTCCAGATGGTAATTCTGGGTCAGACTTGCAGAATGATAAAAATTACCAATTTTTTTCCAATATATGAGTCTGTCTAAAAAGTACTATCCGGAATCGTAAAATTTTGAAAAAAAATTTTCTTCTTATAATACCTACAGTTTATGTTTCCCACATTCCTTAGTAATTGTAGTAAAAATTACTGCAGATTTTTAAAAAACTTCTAGTAATTTTGAATACATTGAGAAATAACGTGACGGATATTTTAGCATGGTAGTATCTTTCGGTTATGCGAGGATAGACTTTCGCTGCGGGAACATTTTGGGCAAATGACTAAAAAATATTTTTATTCATGTTGTAAAGATTCGGCTATTTTATAGAGAAATTTATAAAAATCTAGTAATTTCTTCCAGAAATAATTACAAATGTTATCATAATAAACGTCTATTCTTAATTTATTATCCGATTTGGTGAAATTAACAGGATGATGTTTCTTGGTATACTTTAAAAAGTGAGATATGAATCTGGCTTAACTTCTTTAGTCGGAGATTGAATCAAATATAACGGAGTGTCGCCATAGTATCGACTAGCGATCTAAATACTATCATTTCGTACTGGATGCTCTAATGGTAGCATTTATTGTCTTTTGATCATGTCCACCATTTATTTTGTAATTTGATGTATAGTCCAGGAAACGGCCTGAAATATTGCTGATATGAAAAGAAACCTGCCAATTTTGAGAAATTCAATCGATTTGAATAAAAATTTAGAGTTAAGCTCATTTTACCCTTCTCTTCGGAATCAATATTCTGCGGTTGTACGCTTTTGACTTTGGTGAAAACTACCACTAATTGCAAAAAATCTATAAATCCAAATAAAACTTCCCGAACTGGCTTGAAACTTGTTACTCGGGGCTTTTTGGGGTCGCTGATTACGAATCTGAAGTCAGATTTACAAAATTCAAAATGGCGGCTCCAATATGACGGACAAATTTGTTCAAAACCGCCCGATTTTTCTGGATACGTGCTACTCGGGGTTTGTTTGGATCACTAATTACGAACCTGAATCAGATATACAAAATTCGAAATGGCGGTTCCAATATGGCGGACGAAAATTACGAATTAGGTCTGGATTTGTTTCAAACTTGTTACTCGGGGGTTTTTGAGGTCGCTCATTACGAATCCGAAGTTAGATTTACAAAATTCGACATGGCGGACAGAAATTACAAATTACAAACTTGTTACGAACCACCCATTACAACATCGTAATACTTAAAAAGTACTTTAATAGATGGGTATGGAAAGAAATACATAAAAAATTTCTTCCTTATGGCTTTTTGCTAAAACGCGTAGTTTTTGCAATACTTGTGAAACCCCGTTCAAAAACATGCATTTTTTAGGGTACAAACGAACATCTTCAAGCCCAAATTACTCAAAAAGTATTGATCGTAGAAAAGGTACAGGACAACATTGCTTCGAATTAGTTCCTCTATCAATTCCTTGATTGTATTTCATAAAAAATTTTCCCCCCTCTGGAAAGGATGCCCCCCCCCCCCAGGTTAAAAGCGTACATTGGCACAATATAGATTTTGATCCTTGTGTTATTCCCTATTGTGAGAATTTCAAGTTAATCTATTGAATTCCTCATTATCATATTTTCGTTAAATTTCACCATAAATGTTTTTGTTGTCCAGGCCTAATGATATTTACATAAATTTCAACAACTTTTATTTAGTCGAATTATTGTTGATAATAAAGACTTTAAACTTCGAAATTTATATATTTTTTAATAAAATTGTATTTTATACTATCCTGTAATGAAAATAACGCCATCTAATTGTTTCTACAATAAAAAGGTCTAAGATTATTTTTGGAACCTTTCTAAGTATATTTTGCATTATTTTACACCTTTTCACGACTTTTAGTTTAAACAATATTACTAATATTTGGAAGTCCAACTTTTAAAAACTCAAAGAATTCACTTAAATCTCGTTATGAGAAGTTTTCGGAGTTGCTAATTACGAATATGGTATAGATTTAAAAAAAAATCAAAATGCGATTTCACACCCTACACCGAGTAGAAAGTTTCAAATTAATTTTTGCCGACATATTGGATTCGCCATTTTTAAGTTTGAAACACAGACACCATATTCGTAACCAGCATCCTCAAAAATTTACTAATTGCATATTTAAAAATAATAATTCTTATTGCGATGATTAGACCGTAGCTTAAAGGGTTAATCAGCCATTTTTCGATCATTTTTTAAAATGTTGAAAAAGTCACGAAAAGAGGATAACTTTAAAGACTTTTAAGAAATTTTTGTTCCAAGCGATTTTTCTATGAATGTATAATGTAGAAGACATTATAAATAAGACTTAAAAAAACGTGGCGCGTTCGTTGGATCAGATTGAGATTGTCTGAATTTCTCGATTTTTGATTGGACCTCTTGAGAAATTTAGCATCATGTAAACGTAACTGTAGATTAAGTACCGTCGATCGGCAATAATATTATGAAATGGATGAAAAAAATGCATACTCCTTTTCAAATTGCGTGGAACATCGTTCGTTTTCACGGATGAATCGGTAGTTGGATAGTTACGTTAGGTCCGAACCTAGTAGCCTATAGGAGGTATTGCATTTCGAACCGGAAGATCGGTTCGGTTATCTAGTCGGTGCAGGTCTTGCGCAACCGACTTTCAGTGGCTTAACGTTCGACTGCAAATCTCAATGGTACCGATCTAGAGAATGTCTGACGTAGGTGTTACATTCCACGCTAAATGCACCAGGAATGCAACGGGGCTACCTTTTCCTTAGGCATATGCCAGTAAATACTGGTATGCACATATGCACCGATCTTGCTGGTCAACGATCCGATTGTCATTCAGCCTTTCTACCAGACATGCACGAGCCATTGTGATTTGTGGCCGAGCGTTAGGGAGGTTTTAATCACGAGTTTTCATCATGACCTTGGGCCTTGACAGTGCCACAGATTCTTATCAATTCGCTTCATCAAAGGTTATGAGTTGCCGACTTATTTTAAAATTTATGGTAACGTTAGGTTACAGAACGTGGCATTGTTTCCATGCCCACTTCAAGCACTCTTTGAAGTAATTGTTAAATTTGGTAACATAGATTATTAGTAAGTGTTTTAAGGGTTGCTACAACTGTCAGAAACGATTAGATTTAATTAATTTTTCTATAATAAAACTACTTTAGATCTCAGCATGGTCGTAAACTGAACATCCGTTAGGTCGTAAGTTCGGATCCCTGTCAACTTTTTCTCTTTATTTCCATTGCTGATAATTCAGGAAACCTTGCTGGGCGAAGGTGCGAATTTGGGACTGCTACCGACATCAGTCGGTAGTTACCGTCTCCGTGAATGGGTTTTCCGTATAGTAGACGCTTCACAAATATTGTCTTGAATGAAAATAATACAACGTTTGCGATGCGCCTGCTACGGCATAGGCTGCCGACTAAATGTTGAAGGTGTCGATTACATGTAGTATTTGTGATTGTTTATTTATTTGTATCGTCCTGTGTGGGATGATGATTAAGCCTTGCCCGATTAGCCATAGATGGCATAAAGTTGGCAAGTAAATCTGACCAAATACCGCAAATAATTTTTTATTTTTTGTTTGTGTTGTTTTTTTAAGTTACAACCACACTGAGAGAAAAGTTTCGTAACGAATGCTAGATATACTCCTGCATTTTTTGCACAATGATTCAAACGCAAACAAACAATTTGTTTTATAGATTCGCGTTTGCTATATCATTACAAAATTACTGGAGCATATCCAACGTTTTAAAAAATAGACTCCAGCGGTTCTCTTTTTTTTTTAAATTTCGAGTTGTGTAGAGAATTTGTGAAGGACTATGGTAAAATTTTGTTCAGTGTTGTAACTTGCGATGTTGACCTTCAAAAATACATTTAAAACTGGTTTTGTTTATAAAAATGGAATTTTCTTATTTAGCACAATTTATTGATTTTTGGTGAGTATATTATCTTTAGTAAGTATGTATTCTAAGCTTTAAAATGATAACCGGTCCAAGTCTGTAGGATAAAAACAATTTTTATGTGTAAAGCTGACAGTTTTATCCTATTTTGCCTTTTTTGCAAATTTTGAACAGGTTGTAATTGTTAATTGAGAGATTCGACGAATAAAAAAGATAGAATTTTGTAATTGAACATTGGAATTTCAAACGTAATAACTTCATGTCGAAATATCGATTCTGAGTTTGTTAATTCCAGGCTAACATCCACTTGGATAATGACTCGACAAACATTAATAAAGTTGTAAGACTGGTAATGAGTTCAATTACTTGTTTCGAAAGTACTTATTGCCTTTGATAATGTTGACGGAACAATTCATGATTTTGCACTGCAAAATTCTCAAAAAGGCTTTTGGACAGTTTCTGTTTTATTTAAAATGCAATTGTCACTTCTTTTCACGTAACGAATTTTCACTTTTTGATACCATGTAATAAATGTCTCCTTTAACATGCATATGAAGTTTATATAGCACATACATATTATTTTTATAGTTTTAGTTTCTGAAAATGGTGTTCTTTCGGAATAAACATTAAAATTTATGGAATGATTCACATTTTTCAGTGTAAAATAATTAGATACAAATTTCAGCAATAATGTTCATAATTGATCAAAGAAGATTTATATTATTTCGATATATTGACGTTTTGAATAAGTTAGGTTTATTCGGGCAAAGAAAACAAATTAAAAAACTAGTTGAATCGAGACTACAACTTTATCAATCCAAATGCAATTTTGACCTCACCAACTGAAAGAGCATTCTCGTTAATGAACCAACTAAAAAATGTGCATCTCCCAGATGGGTTAATAACAATAAAATAGCTGAATTAGTCAGAACCTTTCAATGAAAAAAAAAAGGTTCACATTTACTGATCTATTCTTGCCAGAAAATGTGATCAGTTTCTGGGAAATTTACTAGACATCGTAGTGAAGAGTACTTTTGCAACTAACTTCATAAAAACTATATATATCTGTTCAGTTAGTTTTAATTTGATTACGACCTGAACTGACAATATTAAGACTACCTTATAACAGGCTATTAATTAGTACCTGTTGATGACCTCCTCGTGGTTAAATAAGACATCCCTTAATAGGCATTTTAGTTCAACATCTGACCACTAAAGTTATATTGTCAGTTTATTATATCGTTATAACCACTAATGACCAGTTCCTAACAAAATGTTACAAAATTATATACCAATTTTTAATAGTTACTCAAATATAAAACTTAAAATCGACGTTTTTTGTAAATTTTACCTATCCTTAAATCGAAAAAAATTTGGATCATTGTTGAATGTAGCCTGGACAAGGCCTGATATACGGGAATCTGCAGGACCAGACTTGGTCAGACGTGACATTCCTGATGACGTCCTAAAGATTAATCTTTGATTTCAGTGTGCAATTCCCTGACAATTAAAAATTGGTCATGAAACAGATTTGGCAAAAGTATTTCGAAAACGATGCTGAATAATGGTAAATACCGAAGGTGAATTGGCCGTTGCGTGTCCTACAACAATACGGTTTTCAATAGGGTACTAGAAAATTGCGGATAGTTTCACAAACGAGTCGCAAGAAGAGACGCAATTTCCGTGAAAGTGGGAATGAGTAGCGAATATGTATGCGTTGCGAAAGTTTGCGACGCGACATGGCAATTAATATTGCATTTGAGAATCTAGTGCGAACCGTTACTTTCTCTCTCTCTCTCTCTCTCTCTTAAAATTTTGCCTCATTCCAAGGTTTGTTTCACATTGTTGTTTCCGGGCCGGTTTTTCTATGGCGGCAAACCGACCTTCGAATTTTTTTTCATTGTGTCGAATCTGCACTAGTGCACGCTCGCATTGTAATGCACCATCGGAACAACTCGTATATACTCGTGCTCGAATGAATAATGAATGAGCCTCGGGTTGCATAGTACAACGGCTGCACGATACTGTTACATGCCAGGCACGCTCGAAAGGGGCGGGATTTGCCAAACACGCGTACGAGTATCACCCGAGAAAGCACCAGATTTCTTTTCCAAAATATGGTCGAAAGTTTTCAAAAAGTCACCGAAGAAAGTGAAATTTTTATTTTATATGATATGTCACGAATCTATTTGATGCTCCGTACTGGATTCCTAATTTGTGATTTTTGACAATGGATTCAGGATGGTATATATCCGAACTGTCACGTATTGAAGATGAATTATGAATTTGTTGATCTTGGATTCAGGAATTCGGATTTTGGATAACCGTCGCGCAATTTTCATTGATGTAATTCATTTTTATGTAATTTTCTTCGCTAGATTGATGATGACTTCCGATTCTCGAAAGTTGAATAATGGTCTTTGACTTTTAAAAGTCGGTCATCGGCACTCGAGTTCTGAATTTCATCATGCAAAACAAATTTCCCCGAAATTATTGATTTTTACTACGATACTCTGAAGTACAAAGATTAATCACTAGATGGCGATGGGTGTGAATATTTTACTTACTAGTAATTTACTACTGAAATTATTAAATAACATAGTTATTTTCAGAAGCGCAATATTTTCGATGATCGTATTTTTTTATTTTATGTTATGTTAGTTAGTCAAGGATTTCATTATTACGATGAAAATTATTTTTCCCTTTGTGTACCATACCAATCTTCCAGATATGTTTCCACGGATCTGTCCAGTGTTAATAAATGTCGGCTCTGGATCCACTATGGCTGCAGAACTTTGTGATATCATATGGACTGAAATTTTCTGTAGGGCCGGTATAGTACGGCAAACAATATTTTATTGATTTTCAGTTTCGTCCATTTCCCAGTGTTCTTTCATCGCTTTTAATTGCATTCGATTTTTGATGAACGATGATCAAGACACAGTATTGAATGATTGATGTTGAATTCTTGAGATTTGATGACAACCACCTCGATGGCCTATCAACGTCAACCTTTGGTACTACGATGACAATTATTTTTCTCTGCTAGTGCCATACTGATCATTCAGAATTACTTCTATGATATGGATCTGCCCAGTCTTAATAAATTAGGTCTCTGGATCCATGATTGCTGCAGAACTTTAGGATAATCGTTGGTTTGGAATTTCCTGTAGGTTATGCATAGCATGGCTTAGAACAACATATTATGGATATTCAGAATTGTCCATTTCATAAATTTCGGTCGTCGATTAATTATTTTCATTCGATCGCTAATATTATTGATTAATGAATGTCAAGACACAGTATTGATGTTATATTCTTGAGGTTTGATGGCAACCACCTCGTTTACTTGTCAACAATAGCTTTTGATGCTATGATGACACTTTGAGTACCATACCGATCTTCCAGATATGTTCCCAAAACGTGGATCTGTCCAGGGTTAATAAATGTCGTCTCTGGATCCATGATGGCTGCAGACCTTTACGATATGGTCTGGAAAGGAATTTCCCGTAGGTTAGGTATAGGACTAATCGCGTCCCGGGTGTTGTCTTATTGGCGTCTTTGTTTTGGATTCCGGGGGACTCGTCGGTGGCTCGGCAAAGCCATAATTTCCATTTCCCAGCGGCCTTGATAGATCCGCAAGTGATCGGACGGCATTCCAACGATCGCAGGCGGCGGCGGCGGCGTCACGCAGCCCAATTAACTATAACACTGCGCCGCTCCGAGGCTGGTCTTGTACGATATATAAACGGCGCCGCTCACCGTTGTATTATAGTTGCAATACATTACCCATAACCCATACCGAGTTTACCGCAATTTAACCTACAGGCGGTTTGTTGCCCGCTGGATACTACGTGGAGAAACTAGAAGCGAACCCGATCTGCGTATATATATATAAACCTGCAAGTACGTTTAGCACGGCCTTCTCCACAGATTTTCACCGGAATTTCCCAGAGAATGCACGTCCTTTACGTAATATGCCTCGACGCTAAGTTAATAACAATGATAGCTAGGCGAAATGTCCGATCGACTCCGATTAATAGCTGGTGTTCAAATTGCCAATCGCTCAGGTGGAAGGCAGGTGACGTCAGGATGATGCGAAATTCAATTCAGGCAGCAAATAAGTTGCGAAACGACTGTCTTGTCGTAGTTTGACCGTTAGGTTCCGATAACGTTTAAATACTAAAAACTTCCATTTGACTCCATCATTTTTCTTTTCTTTATGTTGACTTTAAAGAATATGTGAAGGAATTTTTAGTTTTTATAATGTTGAAGTTGATGCCGGCAAACTTTTTTTTATTTCAGTATAGGGTATCAGGAAGGTCTTATACTTTTATTTCAAACATTCATAATAATTTTATCTAAATATTTGTACGTAAGGAAGATGTTTTAGAGAGGTCCAAACGCAAAAATAATAAACATGAGAAATCTCCATTAAAAATAGTCAACGTTAAAAATCGGTAAAAGGGGAATTTCATTTTTTTATAGGTTTAATTGTGTCATTTTCGATATAATGATATTTATATATCAGTGACAAAAATTGTGGTAGAATTCTGCAAGCATGGACATCTGTTATTTTTATGTTTGTTCAATTATCACAGGCAAAACCAATGTATCGAATAGCAGATACTATATCAAATATCCTTAACCTTAACCGTTCTATTGTTTCTTTTGATACTGATTTGAATGCAATATTTACAAATTCTTATTAAGTACAAGGTGATATGTATAAGTATTGAATGTCATTTCGTGTCAGTTTTAATGTCAATGGGACTTGAAAATCCTTTGAGATAAATTACATGAAACCAAATATGAATGTCAAACTCTATTCCTAGAATTGAAGTACAAAGACAAAGATTAAACTTATTAAAAATCCAAATTACAGTAGAGTCTCGGTATATTTACCCACGCGGTTCCTCGCTTTCTCCTCCTTCTCGTTATATTCACCAAAGAAGAGGAGCGCCGCTTCTCCCACTCTATTCAGTCGCGTTATGTTCGTGACATCACAGCAGGTCCTTCCTGAGGCCCCAAGCAGCAAGGTGGGGGAACAAGAGACTAGAGCGTAAATATAGCGCGCTCAAATATAGCGGGATTCTACTGTACATTTAAGGTACATATGCACCAGCAATAGTTCGGGGAATAAATTGCAACCACACTATTACGTTTAAGAACCACTATTCCTTTAGATGAACCAAACCTTAATTTTTATCACATATAAATTAATTTAGGTAAATTTGTTATCAATCTCTGCAACTTTACATTAAATGTATGATAGGATGACCCAAAGTTGATCCTTAATTAACCCGATATTGTTTTATCGGTCCAATATTTAGATGTCTCTTTTAAGAATGATTTTTGACACTTGATAATCTTAATTTTCATCCCCACTTAATTTTGAAAATTCTGATTTCAGGTACGACTGGAGAGTATAGGGGCGGAAGATATCGTCGACGGAAATCCTCGACTGATTTTGGGCTTGATATGGACGATCATCTTACGCTTCCAAATCCAGGAGATCGAGATCGACGTTGACGAGGAAAACGAGAGCAGCGAGAAGAAGTCCGCCAAGGATGCGTTGCTCCTCTGGTGCCAGAGAAAAACTAACGGTTATCCAGGTGTCAACATTCAGGACTTCACAGGTAAGCAGCTGATGGCTGGTTTTTTTGCCGGAAACCAGCTCGCCTCTACGTCGTTTCACCGATTACCGAGTCGTCACACGTTCTGGCGTATTTCTAAATCGTATTGGTTTTTTCGCCTTATGCCAGTCACCGTGCTGATTACGGTCGTTTGCGTCGTAGAAAGAGAGCCTTCTCATTCAATTAGGACATTTTAATATCGCGATTTTCTCGGTACCGTTGGAGCCGATGTGGAGGGCGACAATATACTAATTACGAAAGTGAGACATTTTAATAGCAGGTTGCTCGAGAAATGTCGTAGACATTTTAATCGTGCGTCATTTACGATGCCTATTCTTGGTATGATGCCTATGAAAAAACATTCGGATTTATTTTTGGTTCGATGAGATTATTAACGTAAGAGTGCAATTTAAGAAGTTTCTGAATTGATCAAGTTATGATGTCATGCCTTAGAATAGTTTTTGTATGATTCTATCAGAATGGAGTAACCAGTTCTTATATTTCATTTACTATTCAGAAAGGCGTATTTTTAATTTTTCGTTAATGATTCCAATTTTTAGGGTATTCAGAGGCTTAATGGGGTTATCTTCTACAATTGAGCTTTCTAACCAATAGTCAGCATACATAGCAATTTGCTTTACCTTATATGTATTTTAATTCCGAACACCTGCATCACTGCTGCCCAATTTGCAAGGATATGCTTATCATTGTAGTCAGTTGAAATCATCAGTGGATTTCTCAATAGCCTGAATTAAATTGTGATTGGTCAACCAGCCATAAGAAGATTATTGGTTTCATGAAAAATTTATTCAATAAAACACACGAGAAACGGTAGCAGTGAAATAACTTCTGCGACTTAGAGTACATACCCCGATGAATAAAATATCTAGATCCTGTACTTTTATATTGTTTTTATGCCGTTATTCATACGTTATTATCAAATTTATATGATTTACTGTATGATAGCATTAGTAAGACAGGAACCAATGAAACGCTACATTAATCCATGATCTCTTTGTGCGTTATAGAGCTAATCTCAACTTAGTAACTTTATTTGACTACAATAAATTGAAATATGATTCCATTTATAATATGAAATAATTTCGAATGGATAGGATCATGGAGAACCGGTCTTGGTTTCAATGCACTCATCCATGCTCATCGTCCCGACCTGGTCAACTGGTCAGAACTGCAGCAAACGAAACACATCGACAATCTCAATTATGCTTTCGATGTCGCAAACACAGAGCTTGGGATCCCTAGACTTCTCGATGCCGAAGATGTCGACACAGCGAGACCTGACGAAAAATCCATCATCACGTATGTCGCATCGTATTATCATACATTCGCCAGGATGAAGAACGAAATCAAAAGCGGCAAAAGGATAGCGAACGTAAGTGTAAAATATCTATTGGATCTCCAAATGTTATGAAGGAGCTTTAATAATATTATTTATGTAGATCGTCGGCCAAATGATGGATGCTGACAAAATGAAAGTACATTACGAGAAACTTACGACCAACCTTCTTGAATGGATAAAACTCAAGATCGGCGTGTTAGAAGACAGGAACTTCCCTAACTCACTGGAGGGAATCCAGAGGGAACTTCTAGGTTTTAAGCAGTACCGAACTGTCGAGAAGCCACCCAAGTATAAGGAACGATCCGAGATTGAAGCGTTATACTTTCATATAAACACACAATTAAAATCCCTGAATCAACCAGCTTTCACGCCCCAAGAAGGCCAACTCGTAAATGACATCGAAAGGAACTGGGTCGAATTGGAACGCTCGGAACATCGACGAGAAGTCGCGTTACGGACGGAATTGCTTCGTCAAGAGAGGCTGGAACAACTTAACTACAAGTTCGAGAGGAAAAGCGTTCTTCGCGAAGGTTATCTGAAGGAGATGATTCAAGTCTTGTCTGATCCGAGGTATGGCAGTAATTTGGCCCAGGTCGATGCAACAGTGAAGAAGCACGAAGCTATTAGCGCTGACATTTTAGCGCGAGAAGAAAGGTTCCACGACTTGACAAACATGTCCGAAGAGTTAGTGCGAGAGAATTATCATGGCCTGGAGAGAGTCCGTGCCAGGGAACAGGAAGTGCTACAAAGGTGGCGAGAGTTGATCGCTCTCCTCGATCATCATAAGTCTAATTTGGCTGCACTTTGCTCCCTCATGAGCCTGATGAGAGAAATTGAGACCACCCTAGCTACCGTTCAGGAGTTACAATTGAATTTCCAAAGCACCGACGTCGGTCCTCATCTTCTAGGCGTGGAGGACTTGTTACAGAAGCATAGCCTGCAGGAGTTGCAGGTCACGGCACTGGGCGAAACTCAGAGACGATTGGGAAGACAAGCAGCCCATCATCTGACGGAACCACTGAGCAAAGAAACAACGTTACTGCAGACAAAACTTCATCATTTGAATACAGCTTATGACGATCTTGTAGAGAATTGCAAGGAAAGGAAGGCACGGCTGGAAGATGCTAGGAATTTCTTCCATTTTCTTCAAGATCACGAAGATGAAGAATCATGGCTGGTAGAGAAACAGAGGATCTGTAAAGCAGGAATCCTGGCTAAGGACTTAAGAGCGGTAATTTCCTTGCAACAACGACACAAAGCTCTCCAAGACGAGACGAAAGTTCGAAGACCAAAGTCTGATCAACTCTGTGAGGCTGGAAAGAAGTTGATCGCAGATAATCATCCTTCAGCCATGGAGATTCAAAATCGAATTGATTCGTTACTAGAACACTGGAAGGTACTTGAAGAACTGGCTGCTTTAAGAAAAAAGCAACTGGACGATGCAGCGGAAGCTTTCCAGTTCTACACGGATGCAAACGAAGCGGACTCCTGGATGAACGAAAAGATGACACTCGTTGCGTCTGAAGACTATGGAGTTGACGAGCCTAGTGCCCAAGCGCTTCTCCAGAGGCACAAGGACCTGGAAGGGGAATTGAATGCTTATCGTGGTGATGTACAGTCATTGAATGTTCAAGCCGAGAAACTCATTAATGCTGGAATTTCCATGCTCGAACTTTCTGCAGCCGAACCGGAACCAGTTGCTGAACTCGAACAAGAAGAGTGGAGTAAGTACTTTTCATTAATTCTTTAATTTTTAGTCGATTCGCTTTTTATTATCATTTTTTTTACAGCCAAAGAAACCCGTCTTGTACCGCAAGAAGAATGGGTGGACGAAATTATTGAACGATTGGAGCCTAAGATCATCCTCGAGGATCGAGTAGTACCGCAAGTAAAGAGCCTATACCCCTTCAGCGGCCAGGGAATGCATATGGTGAAGGGGGAGGTTATGTTTCTCTTGAACAAAACCAATCCGGATTGGTGGAGTGTACGAAAAATCGATGGCACGGATGGATTCGTTCCCGCATCCTACGTGCGTGAAATCGAACCAAAAGTCATCCAAATTCAAGTCCGTAAACCTGAAACGGTGCGTGTTACTCAGAGGGTAAAGAAGACTAGGATGGTCAGGCAGATAGTCCCCGTAAGGCGGGTTAAGTCCATCAAGTCCGCAGTGAAGCCAGTCAAGAGAAAAGCGGCCAATGATAACGACAATGTAGAGAAGAGAATGATCAAGATCAACAACACCTATGACTCCCTCCAAGAATTAGCCATTCGACGTCACGCACTTCTGGAGGATTCCATTCGGCTGTACGGCTTCTACAGAGAATGCGATGATTTCGAAAAGTGGATCAAGGACAAGGAGAAGATGCTACGGGCAGATGACTCTCGCGACAACGTGGAGACTGCGAGGAGGAAGTACGAGAAGTTCTTGACAGACTTGTCAGCCTCGGGCAAACGCGTGGAAGCTATCGATGCTGCGGTCGACGACTTTGTCGAACAAGGTCACAGTCAGCTGGACAAAGTTAGGCAACGTCAGAGGCACATTCACCAGCTCTGGGATCACCTGAACTGGCTGAAGGCTCAGAAAGAAAAGAGCCTGGAAGGCGCATCCAGCGTGGAATTGTTCCATAGGACCTGCGACGAAGCTCATGATTGGATGTTGGAGAAGATTACCCAGTTAGATACTGCTGAAATAGGACCTGATCTAAAGACAGTTCAGGCACTTCAAAGACGGCATCAGCATCTGGAAAGAGAATTGGCACCAGTCGAAGAAAAGGTAAGCAAACATTTTTATAGACGTAGACCGTTTGATATTAATCAAACATTAATGTGTTGCATTTATAGGTTAGGAAGGTCAATTTACTGGCAAATAGTGTAAAGAAATCCTATCCGAATGAGCTGAACAGTGTGAACGCGCGACAAAATGAAATTCGCGAACTTTGGAATAAAGTTCAGACGAAAGCGATGGAGCGACGTTCCCGTTTGGAAGACGCAGTTGGCCAACAGATCTTCATGAACAGTTCGAAAAATTTGATAAATTGGGCTCTCGATCTTCAAGAGACAATGAAGGTCGAAGAACCGGCAAGAGATGTAGCCACCGCCGAGAAACTCCGGAAGCAACATACCGACTACGGCGAAGAAATAAAGGCACATCAGGACGAGTAAGTGAATTTTCAAAAGCTACGTGGTCATATGACCATGACTGATTAAATGTATCTTTTTTAAGATTTCGGGAAGTGGAAGATCTGGGAAATCAACTCCTTCATCGAAACCCTGGTCTGACGGAAATTCGAGAGAGATTGGACAAACTTCATGGACTGTACAAGAGCGTAACTTCCGATTGGATGACGAAGGAACATCGATTGCAACAATGTTTGGAACTGCAACAGTTCAATCGAGAGGCTGATCAAATCGATGCAACTACCAGCTCTCACGGGACGTTCCTGGAGTTCACCGAATTGGGAGAATCCCTCGATGACGTCGAAGCGTTATTGAAACAACACGAGAAGTTCGAGAATACGTTGCATGCTCAGGACGATAGGCCGAAGGCATTCAGCGATACTGCCGATAAACTTATTGGGCAGGACCACTATGACAAGAATTAGTAAGTTTTAGATCAAGCCAAACCATATTTTCTCTTAGGAATGTTATTAAAAACCAAATTTACTTTCAGCATCAACGATAGAAGGAATCAAACCTTGGCCCGACGATCGGCTGTCAAAGATTTGGCTCAAAAGCGTCGCGCCGCTTTAAAAGCATCAGAGCATTACCAGCAATTCTCGGCGGAAGTAGATGATCTGCGCGACTGGCTCGGTGACAAGATGAAAACCGCATCGGACGAAAGCTATCGCGATCTAAATAACTTGGAGCGAAAGCTTCAGAAACACGAAGCTTTTGAACGAGAACTCCGCGCTAACGAAGGTCAATTAAGAGCAGTGAACAAGGCTGGAAAAGCTCTGGTCTCAGTCGAAAATTATCGATCGGACGACGTCGGGGAAATCCTCCAAGATCTGAACGATCAATGGGATCGCCTGGTGTCCCTGTCCTTGGAAAAGGGCAGACGGTTACGACAAGCATCAGCGCAACACGGTTATTACAGAACCATCGAGGATTCGAGGTTAAAATTAGAGGAAATTGAGAGTTCCTTGCAGAGTCAAAATGTCGGCACTGATCTACGAAGTTGTAAAGATCTATTGAAGAAACATCAGATTTTGGAAACGGAAATGACGCAATGGGAGCAGCGAGTGAATGACCTGGTATCTGTCGGCCAAGAGATGGCGCATGAGGGACACTTTGATGCCCCAAATATCTTGAGGACTAGCCAGGCGACGCAGAAAGAGTGAGTTATTAACAATAAAAATTGAAAGATACGTTTTAGGTTTTGGCTTATTCAATAAATCTTTTTTGAAGGTTCCGAGACTTAAAAGAGCCAGCCCAAAGACGTCGAGAAGCTCTAGAAGAAAGCTTGAGGTTCCACAAGTTTGGTTTCGAGCTAGATGCTGAACTGCAATGGATCAAGGATCATTTGCCGCAAGCTTCGTCAACAACGCTTGGACAAAATCTTCATCAAACTCAGTCGCTTCACAAAAAACATAAGAAATTGGAGGCAGAAATCGCGGGTCATCAACCTATGATCGACAAGACAATGGCTACTGGTAATGCCCTCATAGAGCAAAGTCATCCTGAAACGAAGAAGGTTAGCAAATATTTTTAGGTTATGATTCTAGTAAGCCTTTGTATAAGGGAGAAAATGGAAAGCCTGAATAATAAGAAATCTTAAGTTGCTAAAGAAAATGACATTTAACAAAAAAGATTTGAATATCACCAATTTTAAAGAGAAATTGAACAATCAAATTTTTGCACAGCCGGATAGCCAATCCAAAGACGGTCGAGGTAAGATTAAAAGCATGAAGCGTCTTTTAAAAAACGAGTTTACTGTCCGACCATTTCTCTAGACAGGAGAAATGCGAAATGCGAACCAGCTACGACATAGTTTCTGTAAATACAAAAGAAACGATAGCATGAGTGTTCTGTATACGTTATATTTCAGCAGTATTTAAGCAAATATTAAAAGCTTGGGTATTAATACGACCTTGTTTTTATTATATGTGATTGACGTTTGCTGGTGTAATCTGTAAATAATGGTCATGTAACATAACAATTTTTATTTATTATTCTGATGTAGATCCAAGAGCTTTGCGATTCCTTGGATGACGCTTGGAATGACTTGCAAGAGAAGGCGAGTGAGCGAAGTCATGCTTTGGACTTGTCGCTGAGGGCCCAAGAATTTTTCTTCGAAGCTGGAGAAGTGGAAAGTTGGCTTGGGGAGAAAAACGATGTGCTGAGTTCTACCGATTACGGACGAGATCGTGATGCTGCAACCAAATTACTTACGAAGCACAAAGTGAGTATTTACTTTTGACAGTCTCTATGTAATTAGCAAACTTAACGATTGATGTAAATGTTAATTACTATAAAAATAATAATCTCATAATTAACCCAGTAAAATGAAGTTTTTTAGAAGAAAAAAGGCGGTATAGCTGGATTTAGGATCCTTTTAGTTTTATTTTGTTTATACTAAAACGAAAGTGTTAAAAAATCGCTTGAACGCGATTAACTTCAAAAGTATTATTTTTTGTTTCGTACTCATTGCATTGAATTTCTTAAAAATCTACAGAATTTTTAAATTATTGTCCGTTATATTGGATCCACTATTTTGAAAATCTAATGTCGTAATCACCGGTTCCGAAAATATTGGATATACCCTTGTTCATAATGGAAAAACTATAGAATATAATAAAAAATGGACAGCAGATTGGAAAAGGGCGTTATTGGCTTAAGGGATCTTTATTTGGGTCTTAAGATTTTTTTGTTTTTATTTATTTTTACACTTTGGCAAGATCTAAATCCATATAAACTTGTCTTATTTTTGAAAACTTTTCACCATTTAAATTCCACTTTTCTCATGTGATAACCTAGGCTTTGGAACTCGAATTGGACACATACAATGGAATTATAACCGAAATGGGTCACACTGCATCAACAATGATCAACGCCAAACATCCAGACAGCAAAGCTATAGCCAGCAAGCAACAAGCAATAGCTCAGCAAGTCCGAGCTCTTCAAAGACTAGCTGTAGTCAGACAGCAGAGACTAATGGAAAGCATGTACCGTCACGAGTATTTCCTAGAAAGCCGAGAACTGGAACAATGGATCAAGGAACAGGAACAAGCAGCAGCATCCGAAGACTACGGTCAAGACTACGAACATTTGCTGATTTTGCAAGCGAAGTTCAACGACTTCAAACACCGCATCGAAGCCGGTTCTGAGAGGTTCAATCAGTGCGAAGTTTTGGCTAAGAAGTTGATCTCTAATGAGAGTCCTTATATCCAGGAAATTGAGAAGAGGCAGGAACAACTCGGGTAAGATTTTTGAAAATTCCTACTATACGATATCTTTTTTACGAAATTGTATTGTATTAGACCCATGTCGTTTGTTGCACCCGTATCTGTGATCATTATTTATTTGTTACAAGAAACTAGTAGTTCTTGTAACGACTGGTTCTGGTGATATAAAGCCTTGGAAGCATGTAATATTTGATCATGATTTGACTTTCGATATAAAAATTTTACATTTTGTTATTTTAACATGTTTTATCATGGCGATGTATTCGTGAAATCTAAACAAAGAGAAATCTCAAAATTTATTCAGTTTAAAAAATGTCGTATTAAATATCTTGATATAAAAAATGATCGCAAATATGATAATCGCTAGGTTAGTTTTGGTGTGGTTTTCGTTATAATTTGTAATAAGTTTCTATAGGTAATGGTGTTGTTTTTAGTTCACATTAGATTATACCAGTTCATTGACACTTTTTTTCAATTTCCCTTACTTACATGTAGAATATAGTGATATGTTATATACAAAAAATTGTTTATCGTCTATTTGATTGCTTTAATAAAAATAATGGTGGAAGTGCTACTAACTTTTCTGTGCATCTCGTCTTATTAACGCAGTCAGGACAGTGATGATCCGAAACTCGAGGTGACGCAATTGCACGCAAGCGTATGGTAAGTATCAAATACGTCGCTATGTGTATTAAAATGATTTTCATTTAGTTTGTCTGCATGTTGCTCGTTATATTAGTCGTACAGATTTCTGCAGTTTGTGATTTCATGAATAATACATTCAATAGTTTAATAATGGTTTTGGACTACAAAAAGTACACCGAATTTTATATTTAAAGCTTAAGATGGTAAGGTTTGTCGTCGTTTCGACCACCCGGTATCTCTTTCAGGACTGGAGACGACCTGCAGGTAGTTGAGTCGTCGACAAATATATATATATTTCATTAACAAATCGCGGAAAGTCTAGTTGAAGATAAAGGAATTTCAGATGACGTTGACAAACAAAAATCTGAAAAATCAAGAAAGCGAAAACATAAAAACCAAAATCAACTAATTTCTCAAGAAATCACCTAATTTATCAGTATTTCATAACAATTAAAAGTTAGACGATGCAAATTACTCTAGTCAAATCTTATAAGAATGAATCGATCGATTTTTCAGCGAATCCTGGCAACACCTCCTTGGATTGATTCGCAACCGAGAGCAGCGCCTTCAAGCGGCTGGTGAAATTCATCGTTTCCACAGAGACGTTGCTGAGGCTTTGTCACGCATCCAGGAGAAAGATGCCGCGTTGCCCGATGACTTGGGCCGAGATCTTAACTCCGTGTTGGCACTTATTCGCCGTCACGAAGGTTTCGAAAATGATTTAGTGGCGCTAGAAGCGCAACTTCAGGTCCTTGTAGAAGACGCTGCCAGGTTGCAAGCTCTTTACCCAGGGAACAATGCTGCGCACATCGATCAGCAGCAGAAAATTGTCGTTACGCACTGGGAGGAATTGAAGGAACGATCGGCCCATCGTCGAGATCAATTGCAGGCCAGTTGCGACCTGCAACGATTCTTGACTCAGGTAGGAATTTGTACAAACTTTTTTCTTAATGAACGATTAAACGAATTAAAATAATTAATATTTGATATTGATTTGCAGGTCCGTGATCTTATGAACTGGGCTGCCGGACTTTGTGCAGCGATGTCCACTGAAGACAAAGTCCGTGATGCTGCGAGCGCTCAAATTTTAAAGGCCGAGCACGATGCGTTGAAAGGTGAAATCGAAGCGAGGGAAGAGAGCTTCAGTTCTGTTCTCGATCTTGGAGAAGCCATGGTTCAAACTGGACATTATGCGGCAGGGGTAAGTCGAATTTCTAATAAATATAGTAAATTAAAAATACAAATACTGAAAGTCATATTTTTATTTTTAAGGAAGTGGAAGAGAAATGTAATCAACTTCTCGACGAGCGACAAAAACTCCATACTGCCTGGCAGAAGAAGAAAGTTCATTTAGACCAATTGATCGATCTCCACTTCTTCTTACGTGACGCGAAGCAGCTCGACAACCTGTCGACGTCTCAGGAAGCTGCCCTCGGTAACGACAACTTCGGCGTCTCTGTCGAGGAGGTCGATGCCCAGGTCAAGAAGCACAATGAATTTGAGAAACTTCTGGTGACTCAAGAGGAAAAGCTATCGGCTCTTCAAGAACACGGGCATAAGTTAGTTTCGCAAAATCATTTTGACTCTCCTGCGATAGTGAGAAGGATGGAGGAAGTCGTGCGACGACGAGCACGGTTAGGAGACCTATGCAATGCTAGGAGGTCACGACTGGAGGCCAGCTTGTTGCATGCTCAGTTCGTCAGGGACGTTGGAGAGGCCGAATCTTGGATTGGTGAGAAACAAAAGAAGCTGGAAGCCGAGGCATCCAAGGGCGAGGTTTCTAGTCTGGAAGATAAGATTAAGAAGTTGCAGAAGCATCAAGCGTTCCAGGCCGAACTTGCTGCCAATCAGAGTAGAATTGAAGAAATCAAAGGTAGGCCATTTTTTCATCTTCATACTAAGCGATATTTACTCTTAAGTTATTTAATGGTCGTTCTTACTTGCAGCTAAAGGTGAAACTTTACTTGGTCAAAAACACCCGGCCAGTACAGAAATTCGTCAACAACTGGATCACCTGCACGCGTCCTGGAGAAAACTGCTCTGCGAATCGGGTAATCGCGGCAGAGGTTTAGAAGAAGCGCAAGATATTCTTGATTTTAATAATCAAGTGGAAAAGATCGAAGCGTGGATCCGCGACAAGGAGATGATGGTCCAAGCTGGTGATACGGGAAAAGATTACGAGCATTGTTTGAGTCTCCAGCGGAAATTGGATGACGTTGACAGTGACATGCGGGTTGATGATGCCAGGATAAAAACCATCAACGCTTTGGCCGATAAACTCATAAAACAGGTAGGTGACACTGTCCATTTTCAAATAATTTTTCTATTATAAAACTTGAACGCTTATAGAACGTTCAAGTGTCAAATGTTCTGTCATATTAATTAAATACCATTTTTATTTGAAGAATAAAGAGGCTGATGGTTTATTTTTCTTATTAATAAAGGGTAGAGACACGGAATCGCGAGCTGTACAGCAGCGTCGCGATAGTTTCAACAACAAATGGCGCGGTTTGCAAGGAGCTCTAAGCGCCTACAGGGATACCTTGGCCGGGGCACTAGAAATCCATCTTTTCAATAGGGACATCGATGATACGAGTCAAAGAGTTATCGAAAAATCGGTAGCAATGAATACCAACGATGTTGGCAAGGACTTGGCAGCTGTCGAACAATTGCAGCGCAAACAGGAAGCTATGGAGAGGGACATGACTGCCATCGAAGGAAAACTTAAGGTGAAGTCTACTTTTTTTTTAATATTATATCAAAAGTATAAAATGATTAAAAAATAAGTACAATTTGGTCTGCGGCAACATTAAAGTTATAAACAAATAAGTTTTGAAATAAAATAAAATTTAAAATATATTTAAACATGTTATGTAAAAAGAAGTATATTTATTAACTTTTTGTAGGGTTATGTATCGAGAAATAACGAATGAATCATATGATAAATGTTAAAAAATAAAATGTTGTGTCGCTCAATTTTCGTAATAGATTGTGTAGAACGGATCGAGTATCAATGAAACTGCGCGCGCTTCTTCAGAAATTGAACGGACGGCACAACGATTATTTTTAACTTGACCCACATTCGACGTTTATACATTTCAGTCTTCCAAAATAGTATATTTTTCGGCACGATGGTTGAAGGACCGAATGTATCCGTTTAAAATTTTTATTTCGCTTAAAACTTTTTTGACATAATTTAGCAAAATTTTTTAAAAGCGATAATTCACTTCTTTTATCCCCTTTACGATATTTTTTAACAAGTTTTTTAATTAATCACTGCAGGAACATCAAGCCGATGCTCGACGACTGTCCGAGAAGTACGGCGAAAATGCAGCGGAAATAAATGCGATTTTGTCCGAGTTGCAATCCAGCTGGGATGATTTGCAGCGTTTGACCCAGGAGCGTCGCCAAACGCTGAATCAAGCGTACACCCTTCACAAGTTCCGGGCGGACTTGCACGAGCTGGAAATTTGGGTAGCTGACACGATAAAGCGCATGAACGCATCCGAGCCACCGACGACCATTTCCGAAGCCGAGGCCCTCCTGGAATTACACCAGGAAAGGAAAGCGGAAATCGACGGCAGACAAGATGCGTTCAAAGCGTTAAGGGAACATGGCCAGAAGCTGATTCCTCTCGGCGAAGATGTTCAAGACAGTCTCCAGCATCTCGAGCAACTCCAGGAAGATTTGACCGACGCGTGGGATGCGAGGAAGCAGAAGTTGACTCAAGCGCACCAGCTGCAGCTCTTCAACGAACAGGTAATTTTTCATATTGATAATATTTTTTTTTTTAATTAATGGAAACCCCTTAGTATGCTTGAAATACTGCCGTTTGATAGTTTGTAATTAAACAATTGCATATTTTTGTATTAAACAAAATTTTTCGAATTATTTACATCGAACTTCTATATAAGGTTATTATTTTTATGTATTAATATGAATACATTTTCTGTATTGAAATCACAAAAAACAGATTTGAAAAAATGAAATATTACGATTCAATTAATAGTAAATGTCTGAGAACAATTCCGAAACTCTACAAGAATATTGAGTTCAAAGAATTCAAACAATTTAAAAAAGAAAGACGAAGAAAAAAAATTCTTACTCCGTCGGAGAATCGAACTCAGATCTGCTGCACGATCACCATACACTTTAGTACGCTCGACCACTGGTGCGTTGTTATAATCAATTATAAATAATGTCGATACCATGCCGATAGAGAAACCTCTTCTCCCCGCGCACGAAATATTCGAAGATTTTATTGCCCCTTACGCGTTATTCTCCCCAACTTGAACTGGAGTATTTACTTTCAATGGATTTCTAAATTAATTTGTGAATATATATTTCGAGTTACAGAATTATTCAAAAATTGTTTCGCATAAATTTACAAATAATCACGAAGTTTTTCAAATTATTTTTTTCTGTTTATTATCATTTAGTTCCATCATTTTAACCCGTTTCGACCTGAAATGCCCTAAATTTTGACTTCTTTTCATCAGGTGTTTTTTCATGAATAAAGTCACTCAATCGTTTTGATATAACCACACCTATTATATTTTTTGTCGAATTTTCTAAATCCGGTTTCAGACTGGCCATATCTGCCGCCAGTTTTTTACTATGACGGTTTAAACATAAAAAAATTGTGAATTTTGAAAAAATTTGTTCAAATAATCGTATTTTTAAACATGAAACCGTGTTATAATCAAGCTAAATCTCTGTATCTGGTGGAGTAAATAGTTATACTAAAAGATAGAATGGTTATTAATTCACCATTCAAAAGGCGGCTGCAAAAAGGCGAACCTCAGTGTACATTTTGTTGAAAAATTTCTGGATGCTCTAACTGAAAAATTATGAGCTTGTTTTAAAAAACGCTAAGAATGAAAAATTCTTAGAATTCATTTAGAAATATAGTAGATTTTTTCAGATTTTTTAAATGAAGTTTTGAAACATTTTTTTCAAAATTCTTTTCAAAATTGTAATTTTTTTTTCGAAAAATTCCGAAAAAAATTTAGTGCATTGAAATTGATTTCCTCGAAAACTATCAACTTTTGGAAAGAATTGCAAAAAACAAAAAACTCTTAGATTCTTATCTAAGAATTCATCAAAGAATGCACTAAATTTTGTTCAAAATTTTTCGTAAATAAATTAAAATTTTGAAAAAAATGTTGAAAAAGAATTTCTCAAAACTTCATTTAAAAAATCTGAAAAAATCCACTATATTTCTCAATGAATTTTAAGAATTTTTTTGTTATTCTGATTATCTTTTAATATTTATTGGTTTAATTGGCAAATTTCAGTAAACGGATAATTATAGAAATGATCCACATAAAACTGCAACAAAAATTATTGACTCATTGAAAAAAAAAACTGTAATAGGGTTATAAATATGACTTGAGATTTAAAAAAATTCAATGTTCCATAGAGCGGATAAAAGGTTCAAAATTCATTAAAAACATTCTGCGAACAAGATTACTATATCATTAGGGTTATCTTTTTGTTGGATAAATCATATAAAAACCAAATTTAAAACAGGCGGACCAAGCTGACAGTTGGCTCGCGACGAAGGAGGCCTTCTTGAACAACGATGACCTCGGTGAATCGCTGTCAGGTGTTGAGAAACTCCTTCGAAAGCACGAAGAATTCGAAAAAATGTTACTACCTCAACTGAGCCGCATAGAAGAACTTGAGAAATTTGCTAACGATATTTTGGCGGAAGGACACGCTGATTCGCCAGTTATCAAGCAACGGTTGGGCTCCGTCTGCGCTCGACGCGACAGGCTGAGGAACAGCGCCGCAGCAAGACGAAAACGACTTCAGGAAAGTCAACATCTTCATCAGTTCTTGAGGAACATCTACGAGGTCGAAAGTTGGTTGCACGAAAAACAGCAAGTCGCTAGCGATGAGAATTACAGGGATTCGAGCAATTTGCAAAGCAAGATTCAGAAACATCTCGCATTCGAGAGCGAACTGACGGCCAATAGAGGCAGAGTCGCTGCTGTCGTCAATGAAGGTGAGTTGATAGTTGTTTACGATATATCGTTATTATTAAATTAAAAAAATGGACTGCAGTCGAAAACTCTTCGATTCCTCTATAACCTTATCACAGATGTACATAAGCTTTAAGTAAGATCTAATTTAAAAAAATAATAATTTGCAGGCGAGGGACTTATCGAAGAAAATCATTACGCTGCGACGGAGATCCAGGAACGTCTGGACGAGCTGGAAGCTGAATGGCAGCTGCTCCAGGAGACCAGCGAATTAAAGAAGAATCGTCTTAACGACGCTTACCAGGCGCTGCTCTTCAGTCGTACCTTGGACGAGTTCGAAGCCTGGATGGACGAGGTTGAGATGCAGCTACAGTCAGAGGATCACGGCAAGGATCTCTCTAGTGTTGCGAATCTCTTGAAGCGACACACGAATGTCGAAAATGACATCCTAGGGCACAACGAGGCATGCGAGACGATAAAAGAAACCGCTGCTAGTTTTCAGAAGTCAAAACACTTCATGTGTAAAGAGATTCAGGAAAGAGCGACGGCAACGATCAACAGGTACCACGGTCTCCAGGAACCAATGCAGATCCGACGTGATAACCTAGAGGACGCAAAATTATTACACCAATTCGCGCGGGACGTAGAAGACGAGATGCACTGGTTGACGGAGAAAGAAGTCATGGCAGCTAGTAAAGATCTGGGGAATTCGTTGACAACGGTGCAGCGTCTGCAAAAGAAGCATCATGCACTCGAGGCCGAATTAATTTCGAGGGAACCGGTCGTTGCTTCCTTGCAGAGCAGAGCCACATCGATGGTTAGGAGTGGCCATTTCGCTTCTGAGAAAATCGAGTCACTGATGAAGGAGCTTCAACAGAAACTTTTGCAACTGAAGGATCTTGCAAGTGTCAGGAAGTTGAGGCTTCTGGATGCGGTCGAGTCTCAAATGGTAAGTTTTTGGATTGTAGCTATAATAATAATAATTTGTTTATGAACTAATTTTACCAACTAGAGTTTAAATTAAAAAATAATAATTATGGAATATATTCTGCTTGTAGTTCTACGCCGAAGCAGCTGAAGCTGAACAGTGGATAAAAGAGAAACAACCGCAATTGACGTCATCGGACTACGGCAAAGACGAAGATTCCGTACAGTCGTTGATGAAGAAACTCGAAGGAATCGATCGCGACCTGGCTGGTTTCCGCAGCACCGTCGATAATCTGAAGAAACTATCCAGAGGACTCATCGAAAGAAATCATTTCGATAGCAAAAACATCGGTCACAAACAGAGCGAAATCGAACACAAATTCCAAGACCTGAGACAGCTAAAAGATAAGCGATCTCAGCGCCTCCTAGAAAGTGAAAAGTTTCACAAGTTCATCAGGCAAGCCGACGAAGTTATCGAATGGATCGGAGATCAAACCACGGTAAGCACTAGACCAGTAACTGAATTTCATTAATTTAATTTCAAAGAAAACTAATCTTTATCATATTTTCATCGCAGGTGGCGGCCTCCGAGGATTACGGTTGTGACGTCGAGCATGTTGAACTCCTTATTCAAATGTTCGACAACTTCCTGGCCAGTTTAGCCACCAGCGAAGGTCGCATGACGGGAATAATCGATGCTGGTCAGCGACTTATCGAAGAAAAGAATCCTGAATCTGGAAAAATCCATGCGAAGATTGACGAGACGAAGCAACAATGGGAAGACTTGAGGGAATTGGCGCACGCCAGACAGGAAGCTTTGGCCGGAGCCAAGCAGGTCCATATGTTCGACAGGACGGCAGATGAAACGATATCCTGGATTCAGGAGAAGGAGGCGAGTCTAGGTTCTGATGAGTACGGACACGACGACCTGGAAACGATCCAGGCACTGGTTCGCAAACATCAAGGATTCGATACTGATTTGGGGGCTGTCAAAGAACAAGTAAGTTTCTTTTACTCTAATAGAGACTTAGAAAAGAAGAGCACATGATCATCTTTCAGATGATAATCAATGTGGTTTTTAGGTGGAGTCGGTATTGGAGGAAGCTTCGCGTCTAGCAGGACTTTTCCCGGATGCACGAGAGCATATCGCGGTGAAGCACGAGGAAGTCGATGAGGCCTGGAGCGAGCTTTTGGAAAAAGCGGCTCAGCGACGCAGCAAGCTTTCCCAAGCCGAACAGCTGCAGGCATACTTCGACGAGTACCGGGATCTCATCTCCTGGATCAACGAAATGGTGGCGAAAGTTACGGCCCCTGAGTTAGCCCGAGATGTTCCCGGCGCTGAATCCTTACTTTCCCGACACAACGAGTACAAAGCGGAAATAGATACCAGGGATGATGCCTTTGCAAAATTCTACAAAACCGGCCAGGGTCTTATTCACCAGGGTCATTTCTTAGCCAAGGAGGTCGAGGATAAGATCTCCATTCTTCAGCAGCGGAAGCAAGTCCTTAAGGAAACTTGGGAGCAGCGCAGATTGATTTACGAGCAAAATCTTGACACGCAAATATTCAAGCGCGAAGCGGAGATGCTCGAGAACTGGATCGTCAGCAGGGAGCCAATGCTCCATGACGGGAAGCTCGGAGAATCAATCCCGCAGGTCGAGGAACTTATCAGGAAGCACGAAGACTTTGAAAAGACGATCGAGGCCCAGGAGGAGAAGTTTAGTGCTCTTAAGCGCATCACTATGGTCAGCACCTTTCGTTTTTTCGAATGATTTTAAATCCCATAGTAAAATTAGTGTTTTGATAGAACTTCTAACCTTAAGAAATATCAATGTGTTTTTGTTACAGTTGGAAAAAGCCTTCCAAAAACAACTCGAAGCAGAAATGGCTGCGAGGCAAGCCGAAAAAGAACGTATAGAGAAGGCACGAATCGAAGAAAGAAAGAGGAAGGAAGTTCAAAGAATTACCGAGGAACGAAAGAGAGAAGAAGAAAGGCGTCGGTACCACGATACGCATCACGTACATCACGAGGAAGTTAATGGAACTTCCGACGATCGCGAGCACGTTAATAGGTAAGGAAAACTATAAAGTGATAATATTAATTATTATACTGAATCATTGATTCGATGTTTACATATAAACAAAGGAAAGGGTGTGAAAGGTAATTGTTACTTAAGCTAGCTTCAAGAAAGATACGTTTATCGAAATAATTTCAACAATAAATTTCTGACGAATGGGTTTTTGGACGAAATTTCTTTTAGACGGATTTTTAAGATAGTATGTTATGCGAGTTTGAGTACTTTTCGCATGCCATTGAGTTGCATATCCTATTTTATGCACGACTTTTCCGTGCGTAAACTAAAATCGAGGGCTTAAAGTCGTTTATAAATGTAATTTTCTTCATTCGAGTCCGTAAAATATGCTCTTAAAGGCTTCGTTTGAGGCCGTGAAGTAGAATTATACAGAATCATGTCCTTAACCCCTTTCCTTTTAGTCCCAGATGCCAATATATTGGGGCCCCTCAGAATATTCTTTCTTTCTATTATACCTTTCAGTTCTAAAGCAAACTTTTAATTTGTTTTCCATGTCTCTTGGTCTTTAAGGAAATGAACTTAAAGATTTTAAATTTGGAAACTGTCAGAAATTTAACAAAACCAGAACATTCTAACACTTTTTACTCATCATATTTCGTTAACACACAGACTTGCGCACATATCTATATTGTCCGGACAGATTCCGAAAAATAATAATAATTCTGTGTAATAATTCTGTGGATTTAATTGGATAAAAGATCCATTGTTATTTATTGCACATTCTGTAATATTTATGCCAGATTTTGTGAATTCAAATTGTGCATTAATAATCGCGATTACTTACATGTAAAACTGTTTTCACAATTTTACATTTCAGTGGTCATATTTAATCCACCATTTTGATTCACGCTTTGCGACCAACGTAATAAAAAATATCGCATGCATTACGTGCGAAATATTGATATTCAACGAGGGTGATTCTTACCCGCATTTCTAATATACTGTTATTAACTTTCATATTTTCTGACTGATGCAGGTTGTCATCTTTGAAAAGTGGTACGCACGTGGAATCTCGGGAAACTTCTCCGCCAACGAAATCGTATAGTATTCATCACATGTTCGGCGATCGGCTTCGTCGATGTAAGCTCCCACATTAATCATATTTCTGAAAGACAAAAGTATTCGAAATAATTTTTGCAAAATGAGCAATAACAAAATTCCAAAGACGAAATTATAATCCTCAGATTTTTGTTCCGATTTATATAACAAAAACAATTCAAAATTACGTTTTGGAGGTGTTTATAAAAATAATTTTAATTTCATATGACTATTTTAAAATTTATTCTCATATTTGCATAGCATCAGCTGATATAAAGCGTGCCGAAAGCATGAAAGTTGATACGAAGAAGCCAAAGCGAACTCCGAGCTTTACCACAAGGCGGCGCACGCAAAGCTTCCGGAAGCATCAACGCATGGAAAATGTAGCCTCGTTACCACCCGTGGAAATTCAAGGCAGTCTGGAAAGAAAGCACGAATTGCAAAGCGGTGGCAAAAAAGCAGCAGTACGTTCCTGGAAGCAGTACTATACAGGTACGTTAGTTTTTTACAATAATTTTGCTATATCCTGAAGGTAATCTAAACATTTTGTAACTATTTTTATTCTAGTATTATGTGGGCAGCTTCTATGCTTCTTTAAAGATATAGACGACTTTCAAGCGAGTAAAGCAGCGACTGCACCTATCAACATTTTTAATGCGGTTTGTGTGAAGGCCGAAGATTATACCAAACGCAAGAACGTGTTCCGATTAAGATGTACAGATGGTTCTGAGTTCTTGTTTTTGGCTGTTAATCGACAAGAAATGGATGACTGGGTCAATAAAATATCGTTCCATGCGAAATTGCCGCCGAGCTTGCAACTCTTGAGTTATGATGACTCCCAAAAGGTACGTGTGTATGTTCTTAGAGACGTAATTCATTTGCAACCACGGACCGAAGGAAAGGAAGTCGTAAGATATTAACATTTATAGTTGCGCTTGGTATGAGTAACTGAAAATAACATTTTTGAAAGACTTCTGGAATTTAAATGACATAAGACATATACAGAATACACAATTTTCCTATCGAATAATGTATAATTTTATTTATCTACGCAGGAGGGTTTGGAAAGGCTGCAAAATCTATCGACAGACCAACCGGACGACACGATTTCGACCGGAAGTAGTCACGCATCAACCCCTGAAATGGAACGCAAGAATTCCGTAATCAGGCGCGATATCCCTGACAGCCCCAATAAAATCCAGATATCTTATCCCCAAGCGCAATCGTCACCCCAGACACCACCGCAACCCCAGTCACAGACACCGAGGCCGAATCAGCAACAGCGCAGATCGGTAGAACACCAGAGGAGTGCGGAATTCCTGAATTTGCAGAGGACACCGGAAACTCAGCCCCAGAAGGAGTTCCTGCAGATGTACAGGCAGCAACAAATGCTTCAGCAGCAGCAGCTGATACAACAGGAACAGATGGCAGCGCAAAGGGACCATTATGCCATGCACCAGGTCGACAAGCCGCCGATACCTCCAAGAGGGGCGCCACCTCCCATTCCTGCCAGGTCACCGAGTTCAGAGAACATGGTGCAGCTTAGACGCGGTATGTTTTCTTATATACCCCATTTTGTCGTTTTTTAAATACCCTCGTATAGGGGGTTGCTTCCATTGGTTCCGATTTTTACGATTCTAAATTTTAGATATGGAACATTATTCGCCCCAAGGACGACCACCATCGTTCGAGCCTCGCACACCATCATCGAAACACAATGGATCGTCCCAAGGACAATACCAACAAAATGAAGTCTGGCACAGGCAAGTCAGCGTAGATCACATCCAACATCATCAAGGTATGTTTAAAACTTTCACTTATAATTTAAAGTTTTACGTTTAAAACAAGCAAATGTTAAAACGTATCGTCTTGTAGAAGTAATACCCCCTCTACCGACGACAGCGCCACCGACGAGCAGGCATCCACAATGGAATAATTGTCATAATCCTGGTTAGTTTTATTCGCAGGAAACGAAGCACCTAAAAGCAAATTTACAAAACGAAAATGAATTTAAATGAATTCATATTTTTTCTGCAATTTATTGAATAATTCGTGCAATAAAAATGATGTACCTTTTCGACATTGAATTTTCAAGTTACACTAAAATTATCTGGATTTTCGTCTCTATTGATAGCAACCGAAATAATGTTTAAACGTTTAAACATATGTTCATTTGCAATTGGTACTCCAACCAAAAATTCGATAATAAAAACTTCCGCTTGCGAAACTGTATATATATATATATAATATGTATAATGTACTTACTATCAAAAAGCGACGTGATGAATTCGAGACGACTAATTTTGGTCTGATGTAAAAATCTACTGATTCATCGTAATTCATTTTCGTTCCTTGGATTCAAGAAAGCACTCAGTCACGACATTTCTTTTAGTGAATTCTTCCTTTTTGAAAGATTGAAAAGAGTAGACTCCTTTTCCACAACTTTATTGGAATTTTAAGAAGGCAGATTTTACTTCAGAGCACGTAGACAGTCTAAATAATGCATGTTCATAACCTTGCATGTTTCATACTAAATCAGAAAGGTTTTTTCAGCAACGAAGGTGGCGTTCGGAAACTATGGTGTAGGGGCAGATGTATAGTTGTAGTTAATTTTGTTGGTAATTACATATTGTTTGCTGTGAATCACTCTATTAATATTAAACTTATTTGTTGCAGCTTACGGAAATGTACCGGTTATGAGACAGGTGAGTCTAAAAATGTTTCGTTGCATATATTATACATATAATATATACGATACACAGAGAGAACTTTTAGACAACAGTCGCCAGGGCTATAGCAGAGCACGCACGCTTGCCTTCTAGCATGGTAACTGTGCTAACTCGCGATAAATGTCATACGTACATCTAGCAGCATTCTCTCTTTTCCAACGGCAGCAAAGCCATTACCGTGTTAGGCGGGAACAATAGCTATACGATTCGCAGAACAAGAGCGGCCGCGAATTTCGAGCAGTTCCGATTACTAACACAGTAGCCGCTCGAATGTTGTCCCCGTGTATCCATTCGTACATAATGAAAAGTAATGTACGAAGTCCGAAAATTCACATGGAAAATTCACGCAAAATATATGTAGAATAGCCACCCAAAAATGCACGTATAAATTCCACTGAAATTAGTGTAGAAAAATCACTCACAAAAATGTACGTAAAATTCATATAGAATCAACACAAATTAATGTACAAAACTCACATACATCTACAAAAATCCACGCAAAAAATTGGCGTACTAACTACTTAAAAAAAAGTGATATTCACATATAGATTCCACACAAATCAACGTAGAAAAGCCATGTAGAATATCCATCAAATCAGTACAAAGAGTGCATACCAATCCATACACAAATTGCAGGTACAAAATCCACTCAAATTATCAACGTAGAATCAACGTAACAAACACACAATAATTCGCGCAGAATTCACGTACATAAATCACACAAATTAACGTTGAAAACCCATACAAAAATCCACGTAGAAAGTTCACCAGAAAATTGACGTAGAATCTACATATAAAATCCACACACATCGACGTGAAAAATCCGTATAAATCCTTGTAAAAATCCACGTATAAATTACACAAAAATCCGTGCAGAAAATTCCCACAAAAATGCAGGTAGAATCGACTTAGAAAATTCATACAAATCAACGTAGAAAACTCAGATATAGCCACAAAATCCCAGTAAAAAATGAACCATAAAATTTACGCAGAATCTACGTATTTTCACGTGATATCCCCAAATAAATTTCAGACAATTTAGTGTAAAAAAGACACGTAGAAAATCTACAAAATCAGTACAGCGAATCCATACCATAATATGCAAATTCCATAAAAAAAAAATCCGCACGAATAATCCACGTGGAAAATCTATATAATCCACATGGAATATCCAATCGAATCTATGTAGAATTTGCACAAATGTACGTAAAATCCTCGTAGAAAATCATCCGAAACATACGTATATATTTTGCATGGATTTTTTAAATTGTGCATGACGGCACACATTAAAGTGAAACTAATGAAAGAAATTACGAAAAGCAGCAAAGTGTAAACACAGAGATAAAAATAGTTAATCGTGGCATTTCACGAAGGGAAAACGAGGCATTATGGCGAAAGTAGTTAATTTTTTATCATGAACTTGACATTTATATCATTGCATTTAATATTTTCAACTATTTAAAATGTGATCCTAATATTATAATTACATTATCTATCTGAATTTGCAGAGCCCACAACAAGCGAATTCATTTACGGGTCGGCCAACCTCCCTGCCGCCTTACACGCCGCCTCCGTCAGTGATACCCCACGGTATGCCGCCGAATCAAGGTCAGGGCATCACCGCGGTTGATGGACGACGAGCATCCGAGAGCGGTTCCGAGAGCGAACAATCCTCCGGGGGACGAAAGGATAGGGACTACAAAAGAAGCTCCGTACTGAGCAACTTATTCGGCAGACGGAAGAAACCATCGCAATCGTAGCGTATGTGGTAGAAAATAAGCGAAAAACGTTAACAGTTACATCTGCACAAGATGTACTTAAAATACTCGGTGAGAAAACTATTAATGACGACGACGATTTTTCTTATCAGAAAAACAAATGAACCCCCCAAAAGCGTTCTAAAGCGCCACGACATAAAGAAATACGAAGGTAGAATTATTGTTTAAAGGTATTTAAATATATTTTATATAGTAGCCGACGTATCTCTCCGAGTTGGAAGAGGCGTCGATTCAACGATCCACTCAGAGTATATTTGTATGTAATTATTATCGTAACGTTAATCAAACGTCGGAGCATCGCGAGAGGATGATTCTCGGGTCGAGTCTGCAGAGACGGTTACGGCTACACCACGGTTTGAAATGTACCTGACCTTGAAACTAAACGCGAGCGGTCGAAGAAAGTCAATTCATGAGAGACGTGTCAATCCGTGGATTTTTCCAACGCAAGGAATAATGTGCGTTTATTATTTTGTAGATTTCATAATATATGTTTTAAAAAATGTTTACATGAATGTTATATATTTGTGGCCACTACTCGGGACCAATGATTCTATTATGTACGATGTAATTCTCACACAGCCAAATGTATACTCTTGGAATAAACAACCTATTTTTTTGAATAATATTTGATTCAGTAACGTGTGGATTGGCTTATTAGCTTTTGCACGCTTATGTTTGTTATCCTTTCATACATAACCGATGTTGACTTTTATTTTCAGAAGGATTTTGTAGCTAAATAAAAATTTGCAAACCTACTGATAAAACCAGACAGGTAGTAAATCGAACTGCAATTTTCCTTGGTAAAAACTTTGGTAATACTACTACGTTAAGTGTGAGGTACTACTAGGCACAATGAGTTTTACAATGTTATGTAAATTTACGAATTGAACACAGAGAAATTACACCACGATAAACGTTGCTTCACGAGAGTTTCCCCAAAGATGATCACATGCTGTTTACTATTCACCTACAGTTTTCTAAATGAAATAGAATTGTAGACCAATGATCGCCGTACAAAACTAAGCAATCACCGGCGTCATTAAATCCGACTTACCTGGTCTTTTCGCCGAAACAGCTTACTATGTCAAATCAGGACACCACCCTCCTCTATATTTATTATAACTTTATAACTTATTTTTCTGAAGAGATCCTAAAAAGGACGAAACGTTGCGTTAAATTTAGTTTGGTTAGTATGGTTATTTTCTATCCCCAAAAAACACTTCTTGTAAAAAAACTCGCCAAGTTCTTATTAATAAAACATAATTACCACAAAAATGCTATAAGAATTAAATTATCTACAATTATAAGGCTATATTCTTATTCTACAAAAAGTATTGAAATCATGTAATAAGGTCAAGTTCTTTCTAATGAATGAAACTATTCATTAATGCAATATACAATAATTTGGAAAGAAAATTTTGCGTACATTCAGAATACCACAAAATTTTTCAAGAAACTTATTTGAAATCAAAGTAAATCTAATCATTTATTTAATGAAATTTCCATGTAATAAAAAATGTTATTAATGTATTTAATGAACTTAAAAAATCGATGCAATATCATCAATAGTATTCACATTTTGGCCCTTATTCCAAGCATTCCATAACTGGCTTCTCAAAAACTGGGCTTACAATAAAGAAAAACAAATTTTCAATCCTCAATGCTGATGATAAAACTGATATATGGAATTGAAATTAAAAAAAGAGCCTTTTAAGAAAAGATAAGGAAATGTTTAACATAAATCAAAACTATTTAGATTTAAAAATTATTTATTTCATATATTTCAAACGAGTCTACAAATTTGAAATAAAATAACATATAAATTTATTTATTTATTCATTATGACAACATATATTGTAAACATTCAACTGGCCAACAATTTCGGAAACACCTTCATAGAAATAAAAAGTGAAGTCCAACTATTGCTGCCTATGAGATCACACAAAACTGGGATCTGCTTGAATCATAGCTAGAAGTACCTCCTTCGGCTTGGAATTTTATTTGGAGTTTTGACATGTTCTGTTAGTCTCTCCAATGGCAAAATGGAAATTTGGTACCTTCTGAAATTCTACGAAAATGCAAGCAATCTTTTCTCAAATGTGAAGTTGAAACGATCTTGAAAATGCATTGAATTTACAAAAGATTCTGCATACTAGATTTATGAGCGAAAAGAAATCGACAATGATTAAAAACAAGTGCGAAAAACCGTATTAAGAATTTGAATCATTTCTCGTAATGTCATATGTTCTTATTATTTTCAGCTCTAAATAAATTAACCCATTGAGTCACATTCAACTTCGGGATTGGCACGTTTAACCGGTAGAAAAGAGATACTTTTTGTCACTCAGTGTTTGTTAAAGTATAACAATATAATATAGACGACACAAGACAAAACAACGAATATACAATCAATAATAAAATATAGAGACTTGAAATAAGATAATTAGAATTTTCTATTCTTATTATAGAAAAACCGAATTTTACAATAAATATAAAAATTAAAAGAATTCGGTATTCATTCATCTAATAACAAAATTACTTATATATAATATACTAATACGTAGTCGGTAACGTCGAGAAAGATTCTAAATGATACGATAATCTTAAATTTGAAATAAATATAAAATACTCATAAACTTATTATAAAGCTAGCAAATTAGAAAAATTCAAAGAACGAATAATAATAAAATGGTATATTACGTATCGGTAGGACCGTCGGCGGAACCGAAGTCTTGAATTTTCCTCCCTGGTAACACAAAATTGGTCACTAACGATCGGCGGTATTAAATATACGTAATATATTTCGCGACTCGGTATTTATTCTCTCGGTAGAGAAAGAATATACACAAAATAATGTTACCTAATTGATTAATTTTAACCATCAACCTTAAGGGTTGCCGTGAAAACAGAGAATGCCATTGATCGGAAAAGATCGACAGATTCAGATCCGTGCGAAACGATTCGGTGATAGTGAGGGTAGAGACTTAAATCCGTAGTCCAGAACGACACTACGCGGTAAAGAGTTCAGCTCTCACTTGATCCGATATAGCATATTAGTGAAATACAATACTGAATCTGCCCTATTAATCTTATTTCGCCAAATCCAATCTGCCTCTCTCCCTCTAGTCAACCAACATCCTCGTTGCTCCAACTCTTAATAGTTCTCCGAGTATACTATACGAAAATAAAAAAAGACAAAATATAAGTATCATTGACCATAAAAGAAAAATGAGTATAGGTTCACCAGGTCACCAGAAGGTTTATTATTTTTTGAATAATTGAATCTATTACGAATTAGAATCGTTCTCGATATAAGATTCTCTGTTCTATTAGAGGTTACATAACATTCGGTAATTTGTAACGGGGAACATCGAAATAACTCGTTAAAATATGTGTGGGATTATGTAAAAATTGAAGCTAATTGTATGCCACAAATATATAATAAATAATTCTAATATGTCATCATTCGCCGATTGTATATAAGTATTTATTATAAGGAGAAACACAGGAAATTGAAACAATTTAGATTAATGGTCATAAATGAATTATTAGCAAATGCTGTATCCATAAAAATATGTCGAAAACCTTTAATAAGAGGAATGATTTGTAGTTGAGTAATGTTACCGAATAAAATGCGAAGGAGATGTGCTCAATGTAGCCTTAAAATTAATGAATATAGAACACAATTTCTGTGCAAAGTCAATTTTCAGTTGTGCTTGACATTTAAAAAAACTGTTTTATTGCATATCATAAATGATTTCATAAATATTAGTGTGATTACAATTAAATATTAAAAATTATTTGAAAAATTGTTAAAATTTAAAAATTTAAAAACTAAAAAAATTTTTAAAAAATAAAAAAGGGACTTAAAATCGAACGGAGAAACTTCCACGTAGTGAGTCCCAGATGTACTGGAAGCTTCTACAAAGTATCGAATCCCAGCCCTTAATCTCTTTTCTAATGTGTAATCAGAATTAAATATTTCATCTATTTTGTCTAGAGTTACATTTAAATTTTTTGTCGCCATATTGGATCCACCATTTTGCATTTCGCAAAACGAACCTCGGATTGTGATCAGGGACCCAAAAAACACTCGAGTACAACATTTTGTACAAATACAGTTATATTTAAAATGTTTAACCGCCATTTTAGATGAGCCATTTTGAATTTCAAATAACACCAAAAACCTCTATGAAACATTTTTCAGGAAAAAATAACGGGAGGTTTTCTTAAAACTGCATTTATTCAAGAAAAAACTAATTTTTTAAACTTGTTTTGTTAATAACAATTATATTATTAGCAATAAAGGGGAAACAATTTTTACTGATTATTAGGGTCTATATAAGTAACAGAAATAGATTTCATCAAATTGGGTCTTAGATTTCACGAGAAAAACATCAAAATCTATGTAAATGAAAGTCGGACGACGGCTGTCCCACTGAGAGACAGGTCCTGTTTAACACGAAATAATCCACCACGTTGGATTCGATGTTCTTTACCATAAGAAGCTATTGAAATGTAGCTGGGAACTGCTGGGAACTTGGTGTTTTTTGTTAAGGTTCAATGATCTTTGGAGTATGTTTTTTAATTTACAATAGCATCTCTGGACTTGACTAACGGAAGAAAGGAAATCGAAAACTGAGTGGAAGAAACTGAGCAAGCGTATTAAGAATTTAAATCTTTTATCCTAATATGATATATTGCTATAATTTCGAGCTCCCAAGTTCTTCCAGCTTTATCTATTTGTACTTCTTGTAGCATTCCCTGTCATGGGAATCCTGACAATCGACTATAGAAGATAAATATATCAGGAGACAATTTCATTAGGAATAGTTGCGTATCACAATTTTATCGCGAGTGCACTTGAAATGACAGAAAATAATTTAAAAAATGCAAATAGACATAGATGGCAGAACTGTACACCTTGAAATAACAGCAGAATATATCATTACGTGAAAAGATTTAAATTCTTAATACGATAATTAGAAGTAACACATGCTTCTAAATGTTTTTTCCTTTCTCCTATAAGTCAATTACGGAGAATCCTTTCTAAATGCAATAAAAAAGGTTTTTCGGCGAAGAATTAAAGTTTTTTTTTGTGAAAACAGAACTTGAATTCGATTCGAAGGTGAAAAATGGCACACGTTTTTTTAGCGCCTAAATTTTCGGGCGCGCGCGGCTTTGTTGTTACACTGAAAACCGCTCGCCACGCGCTATACCCGGTGTCGCGCGGAAAAATGTCGTTGACAAAAACGTGTGCCATTGTTTACCTTCAAATGGAATTGAAAATTCTAATTGCCTTCTTTGACTACAACAATAATCAACGGCGATTTGACCTCTATTTACATGATTTTCCCACCAATTTGGAGTATTGCAAAGAACGTGATACGAATGTTATGAAAAGGTTATGAACTTTTTATGTGACATAGCATCAAAAAATGACGCATTGCGAGACAATTCTTTATTTCAATGAATTAATTGGTCAACATCGTGGCTTTTCTAGACATTTAAACCATTTTTGTCTGCGACGGGGCTTTTATTTCCATTCTTGCATCTTTCTCCATCTGGTTATTTCCATTTTTATTTAGCCACCCTTTGAATTTACCAAGATTTTAACTAATACATCTAAACCTGAGTCTATGCAAGCATACATTGCTTATGAAAATTTTGAATGAATTTTAAAGTATAAGACAAATACCGAAGATAATTTTCCAGATTGCAAGTTTTTCTGGAACCCTATGGTTCGTACATTTTAGTAAGGACACCAGCCCACACAATAAGGTACTTACATAAATAGGCCCGATGTATAAATAACGCTGCAGGGAATATGTGATGCTCGCAAGCGGTTTGTTAAATATTTTCACCGGCATTCCCTCCAAAATTTATGGCCCACATATTTTAAAATTATCGGATATTAACTCCAAACTTCAAGAAATATGTGAAGGAAACCGGTATCATATTTAAGGAGATGGAGTTTACCGTTTACGGGAGTCGATATTAACTCCATCGAAGGACTATTTAACTCTATCTGCAAGGTGAAAAATGTTTAATACGAAAGTAAGTGTAACTCCTGTTTTAATTGAGAATGCTTTTGGGCTGCTTAAAGGCCGATTTGCGCAACTATTAGAAATTGATATGAAGTCGATTGAAAATATATCTAAATTTGTCGCTTTATGTTGCATCTTACATAATTTGTGTATCGATAATAACGGAAATCTTAATTTTTGTAACGAAGACGAAGATATACTCACTAGCAATGATGACAGTGAAAATAAGGGGCAGCAAATCTTCGGAGGCTGGGAGGCATCAAATGAAATCAGTCGATGGAAGAAATAATATCAGACATTCAAAACAATCGATTGATATGGACATTTTATCAACAGTATTAACCAATTTATTTCCATATTTTAAACATTTAAATATATTAAAATATGTGAAAATCATGGTTATAAAATTATATTCTATGCCTTTTCTTTCATATTAATCCAAATTAAAGTAATACATGGGTGATTTCCAATAACTGTGATATTTGATGTTTCTTGCGAGAAATTATTATAGAATGTACTAAATGCGCTTTATTTCTGAGTAATAGTACTTTTCGGTCCTAGGCCGTAGTATTAAATTTCAATTTTACGGACCGAGTCCGAGGATCGCACTATCTCCAAACCGAGGTCGTAAAATTTTACGGCCGAGAAGCGAATACTATTTTTTGATACGCTGTTCGCAAAAGCAGGCACTTTAACGACTATTTTTAGTCCGTAAAGTGCAGAAATCAGTCCGTAAAGTCACAATTTACATATGGGTTTTGTGAAATGTATTCGGAAAAGTTAAAAACTGTTGTAGTTTTTTTCTAATAATTCGTTAAATTCGATTTATCATTTCCGTGAATGTCATTTCCATTAACGATTTGGGCGATATGAATGGTGTGGAAAATCTGTAATAAAAATGGCTCGGACTTGGAAATAACAACAAGAAACGTCAAGAAAAATGATGAAATGCAAAAAAGTGATGCAGCGAAACTATCGAATGCTAATAGAATCAAAGCAAACAAGAATTTTTTTTTAAACGAATTGAACATGTTCATGAATCACGAATATAACTTCATACACCAGCAAAAATACTTTAAAAAATTAAGAAAATGAATAACCGAGAATGAATGCTTATTTCTTATTGATTTTAGCGAAAATTATTTATGCAAGTATGGTAAAGAAGTGCAATCGGTTCATTTCGGAGCTAGTAGACAACAAGTAACACTGCATACTGGAATGTTTTACACCAAAAATGTAGCTCAAGGCTTTACCACTTTATCGGAGAGTCTTTGTCATGATCCGTCTGCTATAATAGCACACTTGATAGAAATCTTAAACTTTTATTTACCTCATCATCCTATTATCAACGTAATATATTTCATGAGCGATCGCCCAAGAACGCAGTATAAAAATCGCACCATGTTTTATCTTATTTCGCAGCACTTACCATCTTGTTATCCGAGGATTGAAAAAATTATCTACAATTCAGCGAAGCTGGCCATGGCAAGGGTCCTGCAGACGGAATTGGGGTAACTATAAAAAGGGTCACCGATTATGAAATAAAGCATGGTGGTGATATTAACGATTTTGCAACATTAATATCTATTCTTCAAACGCGGATGAAAAAAGTGCATCTGTCGACAGTATCACTCGATAAAATTGAAGTGATTGATTTAAAAATTTCGACAACGGTCCCGGCATATGTTGGTGCAAGAAAAATCCACCAATGGAACCCATTGACTTTTCTTTTTAATTCATTAAGTTGCTGGATTTGTATTCCAGGTGAAAAATGTACACACTTTTCACACGGACAACTAGAATATAATGCAAAAAATTGTCACAGCAACAAAAAAGTACACGGAGAAAAATGACTCCGCTGGATTAGCTGATTCATATCAGCTAAAATTTTCGGCTGGAATTGCCGAAAATATATGCAATTTTAGCTGTGTTGATTCCGCTAATCTAGCCTTAACCCTACTCAATTCGCGGTTAGCTCTAAATTTCCGCTACATGAGCAGATTTGTTCCATTAAATTTGCGGACTTTTTCAGTAAATTTAGCTGAAATTATCGGCTATCCCTAACGGAATTCCAACAGCTGTCCCTATAGGATAAAATTGGTAGAATCTGCGGATTTTTCGGCTGATTTTACTGATTATTTTTCTCCGTGTCTGCCAGAAGGAAACTAAAAAGATAGAAGAAGAAATCGTACCTGTAAAGAAGAAAAAATTGACGAAAAGGACAACTGGAAATGAAGCTCATAATCTAAATAAAAATGTGCAAGTAAATGCACAATCGGGGGACAAAGTCGACTTGTTACAAAAAATCGGTTTTAAAAAAAGTTGTAAAAACGTTGAAACTGTATTTGTTACTGCACGATAACGTGCGAGGTTAAATAAAATGTAAATAAAAATTCATGTTATCAATTTAATATAAATCCAGTGTTTTTTTATTAATATTGTGCCTAATCAATGCAATATTAATTGACAATATTCAAAATAGTCAGTTCCGTGAAGATACGGTCAGTTCCGTTTCGCATAATTTTTTATTTTTCAGTGTAATTTCCTTAAAACTCAAGTTGTAGTAGCACCTCGTTGTGAACACATACATTTGATGAAATAAAACAGAAATATCCTAAAAGTTATGGGATATAATCAGTTTTATATTTCGCCAAAATCGCTTGCAAAATATACAGAAAATACATTATTTCCTTTTTTCCAATAAAATTTTCCATCAAGAGGTCAAAAATCATCAACTGAAGCGCGGGACAGTAGTGACATTTGGATATGAATTATGTTAAATTAAAGCAAACAAATATTATAGAATTTTTTTGTTGTAATTAACACTAATTGTACATAAAAAATGACATATCAGACATAAACAATTAAGAAATATTTTGCTTTAAGAAAATAAATTTAAATTTGACGCATGTTTTTCAGAACTTTACCGTAATTTTTAAGAGAAAACAAATTGTTCCTTTTTTAAATTTAGTCGGTTCTGAGACTGTACAAATAATGTCGTCTTCAAATATTTCCTTGAGGTGATTCGGCTCTTTATCATAACTAAAATGTTTAGGATTACTCTCTGAACTTATCATAGCACTGTCAATGCTAACGACTACTTTGCCAGCGACGTCTTTTAAACCATGTACTTTTGCAATATACCAATTGGGATTCTCTTCCGAAATTACTACCCAGCTATTTATCTGTGTATTCTTCTTGTCTTTTTTAGTTTTCGAGATAACTGGTTTGGATTTACACTGTTCTTTGGCTGAATATTTAGACTTAGATTTTTCTGTGACCGGTGGTATGGACTTTTCTTTCGCTAAAGTTGTAGACTTTGATTTAATTTGGGGCTTCTCGAATGGATCATATTTTGGTTTTTCAAGATCGCATAGAACGCAAGGCGAAAAATCTTCTACATGAAGACAGCTACGTTTTCTTAAAAATAAAGTTTTATTTTCAGATTTCCAAATGACTTGGTGGATCTTGAGGGTTCCAACCGCAGTTTTTAATTCCCTTGGTAGAATTTACTCAAATTCGTCGACGTTTTCTGTTACTATTTCGATGAGTTCTATATTTCCGTCTTTGAACACATCAATAAACGATTTTGCATCTAAAATATCAGCTCCATGAGCAATTTTGTTATCGGCTTTGGATTTGAGAGCTGCACCAATGACGTCCGATGGACCTTTACCTTTTTGGCACTATTACATTATTATTTTTCAATAACAAAATAGTATATTACTCAACGAGGGAGGTAAAATAAAGAATATCTCAGACTACGTGTTTTTCACCCTCGGCTTCACCTCGGGTAAAAATTACACGCAGCCTGAGATATTATTTTTTACTTCCCGAGGGAAGTATACGATTTTTCTTCATAACAGGGAGGAAAAGAAGAAACTTTGAAAGCTGCTGCTTTCGTCCCAGTATGATGAAAACGTTTTTTTTTTTTTCATTTAAAGAATACAAAATATTCGTACACAACTATTTCTTTGATTACAAAACAATAACAAACACAGGGAACAATAACAAATACGGGATGCGCTCGTTTATCGCTACCGGCTGTTAATTAATGCGCGGTTAAATTCAAATATGGAATTTTCATTACATTTAAGTTTCTGTCAGCAAGCAATGAAACAGTAAAAAAAATATATTTAATCTAAAAAGTTAGGAGATTTTAGGATGAAGTTAAAATACAATGAAATTAATGATGATATTTTTTTTTAGTTTTTCTGCACATTCACACTCATTGCCGTATAATTGTTGATAGATATCCACCTACACACATAAATACGAATACATGCGTATAGATTTCACATTCTGAAGTCATTACGCAATTTAATTGTTTCAAACTCTATAAATACTAAAAATGCGGGACAGCAGTGACATTCTGCCGGAAATTGAATTTTATTCATTACATATGTGTTTTAAAATATTTTCTTTAATGGTATTCGACAATGCTTGCAAATCCACCTGAAAATTCGTTATTCCTAACTAATTTACATCATTTTCTGAATTTTGGGCAGACGGGACAGCAGTGACTAAATAAAGTCGAAATATTCTGCCATGTTTTCTGCCTGTCTGTCAAATTATAACAATAAACCGAAGGTAGCCAATTTTTTTTTAATTTTCGAGATTTTAAATCAATATTTTATAAAATTTAACTTGAAGCCAATACGTGAGATTAAAAAATTATAAAGAGACTTAAGAAGTAAGCAGGTTTTTTACAAGATAAAATTTCAAAACTGAGGGACATCTGTTTGGGATTTTTCTTTGCGTACAAAAATTTAAAAATTTTGTCAAAATGTTTCGAATTATCAGACTATAAGGGTAGACAAAGTCATGAAAATTTTTTTTCAAGTTTTATTGAACATGTGAGAACAGTAAGAACGTTTGAAACTTACAGAAATAGCCCAGGGACAGGGACAGCAGTGACATTTCTGCCTATTTTTGCGTGTTTCTAATGGGTTATCTCGTTTTCTATTCTACCAATTGGTATCAAACATGGAGGGTAAATTTGTTATATCACTAACTACCAAAAAAAGCTTCATATTGACAAAAACAAGCTCACAAGTCAATTTATGAAGGGGAGGGACAGCAATATTCCCTTTTAAATGAAGTCACCCATATATGTATATGAAAGAAGTCAGGAAGGTTAAAAACGTATTTATAATAATAAAAATAATAATAATAATAATAGGGGCCCAAAGGGAATGATGCGTAACACAATGCGGCTATGCAAAAAGCCGCATCTTAGCCTATCTTCCCAAATGGCCTACTCTCACCTCCACGTGTGCTTATTAAAGCCGGTGGGCCCTGGACTCTTAGCAACCTTGCCAGAGATTGGGTAACCAACCCCAGTGGATGGCGAGGTAAGAGACAAACGAGAGAGGCATAACAACGGGGAGTAGGGCTAACCACCCTGCTCCCTGTATTTGCGGTTACAAGCAATGCAACGCGCAGGGCTCCTGACCATCGGGCTGCTTCGGATGCAGCCCAGTCCCGAGGTGGAGGAGCCGAAACAGGTGTCCCGGGACGACGACCAGCTAATGTCCACGGACGATTTCAGTGGACGGAGGATCTCAGACAAGATCTAATGCGCTGCTACGAGGAGAGCTGTCCGCAACAGAGGGGCTACATGGCGCGAATGCACAGTCGGTTTGCAGTAATGCATCCCGAACTGGCAGATCGCTTTTCTCAACAACAACTGAGAGATTATGTGGCCTATCTGAGGCGGACGGGTTTCGTTGTTCCCAGCTGTCAACCGGTACCGGATGTGCGGGCAATAACAACTGAGCCCGTACGCGGTGCTGAGAGAGATGCTCCACATTATGAAAGCACGACACTCGTGTTTAGGCAGAATTTAACAACGAAAGTTTTGCCTAAGCAACGAGAAATAGACAGAGCAAATAGCCTACTTCTGGATGCTCTTCCAGATGACTGCGACCTGTGGCAAGTCAATTGTGCCGTTTACGAGGCTGCAAGTGATCTGGTGATTCCGCGAAATCTGGTACAGATATCGGGGAGTCGGCAGATTACAAAACGCATGTCTCAATTGAACGACAAGATTCGACTGACACGGAAACTCGCTTCCCGAATTCAGTGTGTGATCGACTATTTAACATCTGGCCGTTCATTTACGGCTAAAGTCAAGAAGTTCGCACAACAACTGCGGACGTACTATCACACACTGAACAAGCTGAAGTTGCTCAACATCAAGCAACGTTTGGCTGATAAAATTCGGGTTTTGGCGGATGCCAAAAAGAGGCTGCAAAGACGGGAGGATGGAATTCGACAAAATGCAATATTTTTGACGAATCCTTCCAACCTCTTCAAACATCGTATCGCAGCCTCAAGCGAGTTTCCGTCGATGACCACAGTTGAGGAATTCTGGGGGAGCATCTACGAGAAAACATCTAGGCTTAATGCAGACACTCCAGGTATTGAAATCTTCACCGAGTTGTGCGACGAAGTCACACAACAAAGTGAAGATTGCCCACCCGTCAGTGCATTAGAGGTGAAAAATGCCATCACAGGAGCGAGGAATTTCTCCTCGCCGGGCTGGGATGGAATTAACAACTATTGGTGGAAGAAGTTCACTTCTGTCCATCAACACCTAGCCCGAATATTCACCTCTTATATAAATGGAGACCAACCCATTCCGCACTGGCTGGTGGAGGGCCGAACGACACTGATCCCAAAATCGGGAGACTTGTCCGATCCGAGAAACCATAGACCGATCACGTGTCTCAATACGTTATACAAATTGTTCACTAACATCTTGAACGAACGTATTGAGAAATCCGTGAAACCGGTGTGGCAACGGATAGTAGAACAACGAGGCTGCAAAATGGGTGTATCCGGCTGCAAGGACAACTTGCTTATCGACAGGTGTGTTTGTCAGGACGCAGTCCAGTACAAGCGTAACCTGTCGATAGCCTGGCTGGATTACATGAAGGCGTATGACTCAACATCGCACGAGCTTTTAAGCTTGTTGCTCAAACGCCTTCATGTCCACCCAAACATAGTGAGAATTGTAGAAGACCTGATGCCTCTTTGGAAAACACGCTTTGTCATGACATCGGGCAAGCGTCGAACCATGTCTAGACTGGTTCAATTCCAAAGAGGTGTCTATCAGGGAGATTCTCTGAGTCCTCTGCTCTTCTGCATCTCACTATTGCCTCTATCCCTTGCTCTCCGGAAATCTCAAGGGTACATGTGTGGACCGCCTGGTGAACGTGTACATAAGATCACCCATCTTTTCTATATGGATGATCTTAAATTATACGCATCAGGCGAAGATCAATTACATCGATCTCTGAACATCGCACTCACATACTCGAGAGATATCGGTATGGAATTCGGATTGGACAAGTGTGCAGTCGTTCATTTGCACAGAGGAAGGTCAGGCTCCCATAACAACGATATGGAGCTCGTCAACGGAAATGTCATCCGCCACCTTAGCGCCGAAGAAGCCTACACATACCTGGGCGTACCTCAAAGGCATGTCCAGGATGTGCAGGCTGCTAAAACCACCATCATTAAGAAATACCGGCGCATTCTCCGTCAGATCTGGTCATCAGAATTGACTGGGAGAAATAAGGTGGCAGCCACGAATATGTTGGCCGTATCACCAGTGCTCTATTCTTTTGGAGCACTGAAGTGGAACGTTGACGAGCTAAGGGATCTTGACCGAAGCACACGGAAGATGATTTGTATGCAACGCAGTTTGCATCCAAGATCTTCCGTGGAACGACTGTATTTGCCCCGAAATATGGGAGGTCGTGGCCTTTTAAGCCTGGAGTGTATGCATGACCGATTGGTCCTCGAAACAGCTTGCGACGTGATTAATCGAACGGAGGATCCCCTGATGATGCTAGTACATCAGCATGAAATTCAGAGGAAGGGGGCGTTTTTGTACAACGCGGCGGAACGAGCGGCGCGAAACCTCGGTCTGGTTTTTAACGTGGGACGTAGTGGTGCACAGGAGGCTGAATCAGTCATCAATATGTGCCCAGTGCGTCTCAGGGCTAACATACGGAAGGAACAACTCCGTATGTTGAAGGGAAGGCATATCAACAAGCCGTTGCATGGGCAATTCTTTCGAAATGTCCAACAACTTGGCTTGTCGGCAGAGATGACCTTATCCTTCTTAAGATCAGCCGGCTTGAAATCCGAGACCAAGGGTTTTATCTTCGCATGCCAGGAAGGGGTCATCAATACCTTAGCGTATCGCCAGAACATCTTACACCAGGCGATACAGAGTACGCTTCGTAGATTGTGTAGATATCATGCTGAGACACTAATGCATCTTTTGGCAGCATGCCCAATATATGCAGTTTCAGCATACATCGAACGTCACAATGCGGCTCTTCGAGTGCTGTATTACCATCTTCGCAGCACTTATGGTATTGATGCAACCCCAGTTTTTCCGTACGTCCCCACTGATATTGAATCCGTTGTCGGGAATGAGTCGTGCCGAATATACTGGAATTACTCATTCCCGACGAGCAGGCAAATATCAGCCAATAAGCCTGACATCGTCCTTGTTGACTTCGATGACAAATCCATCTTCGTCATCGAGTTTTCTGCACCAGCAGAAATAAATATAGTCAGCAAAGAGGACGAAAAACGGATGAAATATCAGGAACTCCTGTTCGAGATTCGCAAGCTGTATCGAGGGTTCAAAATCAAGCTCGTCGTGCTGATAATTGGAGTGCTGGGAGGAATGAGACCAACTTTCCTCCAAAACATCAAAAGCATTCCGGCCTGTCAAGAACATGCAAATTCCATCGCAGGCCGAATGCAGAAAGCAGTGCTGCTGGGATCTCTCCGTCTGCTGAGGGCACACGAGATCCTGTAACCACTAACCCAATGGTAGAGGGAGTGGTTACAGTTGCAAACGAAATGGCCCGGTGCAGTCTGCAGCGGAGGAGATGGATATCGGAGCCACTTTTCTGCTGCAGACTGCACACGTGGATTCTGGAGGGCCAAGGGAGGTTATGGTTTTAGTCGGTAAACCTTGCCGTTAACATCAAAGGTGAGGGAGTCCGACACACGGGGGGTTTCACAACATCTTCAACCCCCTATGGCGCCTAATGCATTTCCCCCCTCCGTAAAAAAAAAAAAAAAAAAAAAAATAGTTTTTCGAATTTAAAATTTGTTTATATTCACACAGACTTCCCGCAAATAAACAGGACGTGTTGAGTGATTGGCTGGTAAACATGCGTGTTGGTGAAGATTTTAAAATCTAAAGTCGAATGACAGTTTGCTCCGATCATTTTGAGCAAAATAGTTTCGATGAGAAAAAAAAGATAAGACGACTTGTAGAAGGCAGTATACCGACAATTTTTCAATGGACGAAATGCGTGGTATGCAATGCAGAAGAAACTCCACAGAGCAGTCGGACATTCCATAAGTACATATATTATTCTTGTATACATAATGAGCTGACCAATAATCAATACATACATTAATTTTGAAATAAATGATTGTCGTTCAGGTTTCCTGTACACAACAGTGAGATTTTAAAAAAATGGCAGAGTGCTCTTCAACAAGTTATGCTGGGAGGTAGTGACGTTAGTGCAGGAAAAGTGTGCTCTGCCCATTTTGAGACTACATGTTTTCGGCGTGTTGGGGAAGACAGGAAATATATACAATTGAGGGATTCGGCTGTACCAACGATTTTTGGACCTAGTGAAATTGTAGGTAAGATTCAATTGTCTATTACTCAGTACAAGCTACCAGGTGTGTATGTATATATTATAATGGACCTTATTTTCCAAAATTTTGAATGTTATTAATCACCCCCATAAGTTTCATCGTACTGATGAAAAATTGTTAATGGAAAATATCAGCCCTATGTTTCTTTTTAACTGAGTTGGGTTTACAGTTCTTGTAATATTTCTGTTATTTTATATCTCATGTCGAAAGATCCCACTTATGAATTATTTAGTTTTATGTACTAAATCTAAATACCGTAAACTGTAATGACTCCATAAAATTTGTAAGTACTGACTCAATGCTTGTAATCGTGTACCACAAAACTACGCATGAAAGTTAGTAACACTGTAACCATATTTCTCGATACATTTTGAACTTACAAACTTGAAGAAATTTGTTTCAGCTTCATGGAATATGATTTGAAGTGTAGAGTACATACTTACAAGTTAAGCCAGACTCTCACGAACTAAAAAAATATTAAATATATTACCTCCTGTAACTATAAACTGAAGATAAAGTCGTATAAAGAAAGTTGCCAAATTGGACAGCGACTACGCTTTTCCAACATTTCAAATAAAGGTGTTCATTTACTTGCTGTACATTATTGTTTAATTAAGCATGAAAAATGCATGTATAGCATGTAACTACGAACGTTTCACGTAAAATAAGCAAATAAACATATTTGCTTGAAATGATGAAAAAGCGCAGTCGATACCCAATTTGGCAATTTTCTTTATACTTAGCTTCTTTATATTTTAGCTGGTTAATAATATCTCAATCAAAGTTTGGAGATTAAACTGTGAAATGACACATTGCATATCCTTCATATGTATAAATAAAATGGACATATCCAGGATTTGATATAAAATCAAATAATCAGAAAAAGACAATTTCAACAAATACTAAAAGAAATATCTTAAAAAAATTAGTCAATAAGAGTACGTATATGAATTTTGTTGTCGCAATGACAGTTTTTGTTTGTCCACTTAATACACTTGCATATTGTAGGTCTGTTTTTATATATTTTAATGTATAAAAATATAAATTTGAAAACAAAAAATACATATGTATAGATATATGTCCAATAAGATAAGCAATTAAGTACAAAACAAATACTGTCAATGCAACTACAAAATTTATGTTCGTACTCTAATTGGTTAACTTTTTAATGTATTTCTTATACGTATATATTTGTTGAAACTGTCTTCTTCTGATTATCTTATTTTAGATCATACCCCTTAACACGAGATAAAAACAGTTCCAAATTGGATGTCGACTGCGCTGTTTCAACATTTCCAGCAAAAATCTTAACTTACTTGTTTTACATTTAAAATAGTTAAAAAACGATTCATTATTGAGTAACTAGGACTGAAAAATATCTCTATTGCATATAGTTATGAATATTTGGTGTAAAATAAGTAAATTAACATTTTTGCTCGAAATGTTTGAAAAGTGTACTCGATACCCAATTTGGAACCTTTTTTATTCGGCTGTATTCTTGGTTAGAAGTTACTGGACATTATTTATTTAATTTTCTCAAGGTTTATGAGAGTCTAATGTAACTCGAGACCTGGTTATAACTTCAGTTTCACCCAAAATTAGAGGAGATGTAACAATGGCAAATTGAGTCATTTTTTCTGATGTAATGTATGGTTTCATTCTTTGCCATTCGTTTTCTTTTTTATTTTATTGTTATATTTTTTGTATGAATGTTATGATTAATAAATTGACTATACCACAGAAAACTAATGTTATACAAAACTATATCAACAAAATAAAAAAAAAAGAAAACAAATGTTAAAGAACAAAACCCTACGCTAAAATTATAAAAAAATGGCATAATTTGTCATTGTTACATCTGCTTCAAATTTGGCTGAAACTGAAGTTATAACCAGGTCTCGAGTTACATTAGACTCTCATGAACCTGACGAAAATTAAGTATATAATATCCATTAACTTCTAACTCAGGATACAGCCGAATAAAAAAAGGTTCCAAATTGGGCATCGACTACGCTTTTTAAACATTTCCAGTAAAAATGTTAATTTAGTTATTTTCCATGAAGTGTTCATAACTGTATGTGATAAAGATATTTCTTACCCTCAATTACTTAATAATAAACTATATTTTAACTGTTGTAGATGTGAAACAAGTAAATTAAGATTTTTGCTAGAAATGTTGGAACAGCGCGGTCGACATCCAATTTGGAACTGTTTTTCATCGGGCTTTATATCGTGTTGTAAGTTAAGGGGTATGATCTAAAATCAGATAATCAGACTAAGACAATTTCAACAAACATATACGTACACGAAATTTATCAAAAACTTAACCAATGAGAGTAGAAACATAAATTTTGTAGTCGCAATGACAGTTTTTGTTTTGTAATTAATTGCTTTTCTTATTAGACATACTTCTGTAAAAAGCTGTTTTTTGTTTTCAAATGTATATTTTATATGCTTCGTTGTTTCCTTTCTAAAAAAAAAGAAAATAGATCTACATAAATAATGAATATACAACATGCAAGTTTATTACTTGGACAAACAAAAACTGTCAATGCGCCAACAAAATTCATATACGTACTCTTATCGACTAACTTTTTTTAAGATACATACTTCTTTTAGGAATAGGTTGATACTGTCTTTTTCTAATTATCTGATTTTAGATTAAATTTCGGATATGTCTATTTTATATAATTAGAATGGTAGTTGATATAATAATTATCTACAATAGGAATGGGAATACCTGTGGGATATTCAGTGTGTCATTTGACAAAATTTGAGATATTAAACATTCAACTGAAAACATTAATAAAACGATCATCAATTTATATAATTCATCACTTTGACATTTCAAAATGCCTATGGTCCGCAATTGTCGAAAACCGAGATACAAAACATATGATTTTTAGGTTGTGATTTTCTGGGGTTTCTAGCGATAATTCCGCGGTTTTCTGGCCTTAATTGTCGCGAATCGTTCTAGCCAATTTAGACTGTATTGAGGACAATTTATCGGCAATTTTTTAACAGGAACGAAAATAGTATATTACGATACTAGGGTCGTAAGTGGGACATTCTGGCACGGCGAGTTTAGTAGGCGAGCGGTTTACCCCCGAAAAGACGCTTAAAACTGAAAGTAACCGACTAAACGCAGTACTAGTGGCTGGAAATGGTTGCAATCGATCTGTAATATTATTCTGAGTAAAAACATATATGTACACTTTTTTGTTTTGAGTGGGCCGTCAATTGTTATAAACATTTTTGTAAATAAAAAATTGAAATTAGTACCAAAAAATCTGAAAAAATTCTATAAGCTTAATTGAATAAAAACAAACATTTTATGTTCTATAACCTTTTTTTGTAATATTAATAGTTTACGAGATAAATGACGATCAAAGTTGGAAAATGCCTATATTGGTGAATTTTTTTCTCAGAAACTATTCATCGGAATCGGGTAAATCAAAAACGAAAATTTCCATACAACCTTCATCTACAATGGGCTATTTTTTAAATTTGGACGACTATTATAAAAATCAGTGAAATCGACGTTTTATCGGCGCCCTCCTGCACGTGGCGCGTTACCGTGCGTGGAGCGCTTTCGTACATGGGGCGATGTACTGCATTGGGGATACTGAACGGTATCCGTCGATCTTTTAATTATAAACTGCAATAACCATTTGAACATTGTACTATTTAGTGATTAGAATGAATTATACCTAATGTCTTATATTACAGTAATAAAAACATTTCATACATATAATATATACTACGTATTATGAAATTATTAATATTAATATTTTTGTAGAGAGAAATATTCATTTTTATTCATCTTCTTCGATATATTGTTTTTCATCTTTATTTACATATTCATTGCAACACTGACAAAGGAAACAACATTTTAAACTTAAAATTAAACATGAACACGTTGAACCTGTACAAGGAGATTTTCCACCGCAAGAACAAATATATTTCTGTAACAGCTGCATCGCTGAGTCGCCATCAAAATAATTTGGATATAAAATATCATTTTCTTCTAACCAACCGTATTCAGTAGGTTTTAAAGAGTTGATTTGTGCAACAGATGCTAGTGTCCATTCATTAATTTGCCATTTAGCTCTAAGGACATGTTGCAAGAAAGTCGATTTCGATGGCGGTAATTTGTCAACTGAACAATTTTTTTTCACGGCTAAATGAAATCGTAACGAATTTATACAATTACGTACAGCTGCTGTTTTACTTTTCAGGTCATACATTGCAGCAAATAATGTACTAGCAGCACAAATAGATTCTTGAATAGATAGATGATTGAAATTAGCAAGTTTGTCAAGTTCTTCATCCTGCAACTTTTCTAGGGCTGAAAATGCCGTTTTCTTACCTATTCCAAAAACTGCACTTGTTGTATCACATCCAGTTAGTGCGTGGAGACTCAAAATGGAGAAACATTTGGTTTTGCCCAATTTATTTCCAAGAATGAAAATTGGAATGTATCGTCGATTATTTACGCATGCTGCCGTTTTTCCTGTATAGAACCAAACGTATGGTTCTGACTTAAAATTTTGATAATGCGCTAAAAGTAAAATGAGTACATCGGTGTCTGGGGATTCTACGATAATAGTTTGATTTTTTTGACTCCGTTTTTGAATATTATATACTTGAAATATTATACGAGTATCCGCATCTATATGATTACATTGAAACTCAGGTTCGATGTCAATGTAATCACAAGTTACAACGTACGTTTCTTGACGGGGAACAAGTCCTCCAGTGAGGAACAGTTTCTTGTCTGAAATTTGTAGAGAAGTATGTTCACGAATATTATCTGCAATATATCGACAAATAAAACTAGTTAAAGCGCATTTGTTCTCATTATTAGACAGAGTTTTTTTGAAATCTCCGATTACTCTCCACCATGAATATCGACTCTGTACGTTTGGTCATTCCCATATCTTCGCTTTCGTTCTTCTTGTTTCGGATTGGGAGAAATGTCATCGTAACGATCGAAAATTAAGTGAATTTCATTAGCAAATTTAAAACGTTCTAATATTTGTTGCATAATTCGAAAACCTACATCATTAAATGTCTTAATATTTGTCATGTTAAGAGATTGAAGTTCTGCCATTCCGTCAATAACAACAATGGTGTTTTCTGAAACAGGATGTTCATAAATTACAAAACTACTGACTTTACTTTCCAATTCGTGCATTAAATCGGATTTCGTTGTAGTTCTTCTGGCTCCATCTGGTTTAAATAAGGAACTTGGTATATCTGTTAACGGGTAACTCAAAAGTGTTGCAAGATCAATTTCTTTTCGATTCATACTAATAGCTAACGCCCTTTGATATACTATTTCTGGTTTAATTACTTTGGCAATGTGTTTACCATCACTCTTAATAAGCGTTGCTTTTGATAAGGTCCCAAATGTTATTAAATTGTTTCTTGTTATTGGATCATAAAAACTCGCTTGTTTCTTTGAAGAATCATTTTGCAACCTACATTCCAGAAAGTTAAATAATTTTTTACGTCCATCAAATAAAGCATTCAATAAACTTTTTGCGATTTCAGGTGTTGCTACTCGTCCAGAACCAATATTGATTAACGCATCAGATCTTGTCATAGATGAAAACGGATCAGTCATATATGTTTTAACATAATCTAACATTTTTTGAACATCTTCTTCATCCCTTTTCAATGCTGTTGGACGTTCGCCTTCATGTTCATAATGTTCATAGGAATTATTTATTTTGCCTGAATTGCTCCGAAACTTCATTATTGTTGCAAATTTACCAAGAATATTTTGAGTTGCGGTCCACCGAAGAACTGAAGAATCTTTACGTGTTAATCCTACAATTCCGCTGGTATTGCTTTTAGTGTCCTTGATTACAGACATTTCAACTCCCATATCGCTCAATAAGCTTCGAAATGGTCCAGCTGTAAAATTGATTGTAAAATGTCCATTTAAAAATTCAGTCTCTACTTCTTGTGGAAGATTAAGCATTTCAACAACATAAAGCGTGGCCCATCGAGAGTAATTGCATTTATCACACGAAAAAAAGTACGGTAACATTGCTATTACTGTGGCCAGGTGTAATTGCCAATTTGATTCACGTTCTGCACGAATAAATTGTAAAAGTATCTGTAAACTTTGCAAACAATGGTCCCAATATTGAAATGTCGGCGATTCATTGCACCTTTCTGTTCGGTAGTTGTTGAAAGGTATCATAATTGATTCTACTTGCTTAATCAATTCCTTTAAAGAATCTTGAGAACAATTACTTCGAAATTCATTGCACTTCTCAATTATATTTAGTTTTACATCATTATCGTGTTCTGGAATGCTGTCCAAGAAACTTTCAAACATTAGAGTTGACAAAACTTCGAAGCATAAGGTTAGAGCTCTTACAGCTCGATGAAACTGTTTTCCCTCCAGCATTCGATCCACTGTGTTAGCTGCATATATACCTGATTCAACCAACATATCGCGTATGCCGCAATCTCCCCACAGTTTCTTAATACATGAAATAAAATCACATACTGTGTGAAATCCGCCAATGCGTACAACGAGAGTAGGAAATTCAGGTAAACTAGCAAATTTTACCTCTTGGGCCACTGCATATAACTGCTGGTCAGACGTGTGCACTTGATAAGTTTGACCACATTCTTTTTTTAAATTTTGACCGTGCTTCAGAGTAGTATAGACAGTATTTACATTGCTCGGTTTTTCGTTAATTGCTGGAATATATTGCGCCACAGTAACAGTTTCCTTTTGTTTGCCGAAAAATGTATTAAACGCTACCCACGAAGGTATAGATTGCGTATTAATGTTCGCATTATCTGAAAGTCCTCTAGAAAGTGAGCGCAACAATACCCATGTTATGTCTTGTGCTGTTAGTGCTTCATAATTTGTTAATTTAGATTGAATAATGCTATGTACATTTGAATATTTAATGGGTTCAGGTCTGTTTGGTGGTTTGTTAAAAGTTAAAAGTTTTAACAAAACATTGGTATCAAAACTCAAAGATTTTTCCTTTTGGCGAGGTATTGGAGTTGTTTGCGATTTTATTTTTTGAGACATTGTTTGATTTTGAAACAACACTCGAGCCATGACATGGTATGTGTTTTTTCCATCTATTGTCTCGGTGTTCATGTCAACATTATCATCACCTTCTTGAATGAATAGACCACCGTCTTGAACATGTATAATGCCTGATGGCACATACACTGTTTTGTTTTTTTCAATTTCTTTAGTCGCAACTGCAGTAAGAAGCATTCTTAATTCGTCATAAGTTGAACAAAAGCCGTATGCATTTAATGTCTCTATAAGCGTTTTACTTCCAAATTCATGAAATAATTGGCACATTAAACCATAATGAAATGGCGGGATTACTTGGTATCGTCCTCTTCTTGAACAATATATCAAACATTCTGATAATGTTAACATACGTCGTTGTACAGTTTCATCGCGATCTGATAAATTTTCACTATTGACGAAGGATGTTTCATCCATTATCCACGATATAAATTTTTGAAGCTGCTCTGGAACAAACTTCTTTGAAGATTCTATGCAAACGTCATTTGGTTGTGGATAATTTTTTGTTTCAGGAATTTCTGCGATGTATTTTTTCAAAATTTGCGCAGCTCTATGTAATACAATATTTTCATTTGATTCAGATATACAAGTAGTATCATCAACATCTTCGGTGTTTTCTTTGGTACTTTTCATTAATTTGTATAGTAAATATCCTGTGGATATGGTGCTTGAAAAGACAATATCACTTACTCCAGGTTGAGTATAAAATGTCAAACTATCTCCACAAATTTTTAACAGTTGTGATTTTACCCAACTTGATCGAACTATATTACAATTCCCTCTTTTCTTCATTTCTTGTCTGTAAGTTTCACAAATATCGGATAAAACAATGACTTCTCCTGCTTGAAATTTTTCTTTGAAAAGTCAATTGTAATTCTGGCTACTTCATCATTAAATGTAGAAGTACTGTTGAGATCATCGTCTGTGATGTTTTTGTTTGATATTGATTCATTCATTTGTTCATTTGCAGCACTCTCTACATTTTCGCTTACCTCGCTGCCTCCAAATTTTGTAAAAGAATTTAGTAATCGTTGATTCATGTAGGTTTGATAACAATATAAATGATAACGTGCTTCAACTAAGTATAAATTATCCTGAGTTTCTACTCGTTCTTGCACAGTTGTATCATTTCTTATAATAGTAGCCTTGAGAACATTATTTCTAACATTGCTATTTTCTGAAACTATACTCAGTTTAACGCTTTGCGAGGTTTTCCGTTTTGCACATATAAAACATAAATTTTTCCAGTCAAGTTTATTAAAATTCGATCTTAAAACTTTTCTCTTTGACGTGCAAGCAGAATCATCATTAATACTGCGCCTCATAATTTTATATTTTAATATTCACATCTTCAGGAGCTGTTAAAATATGAAACATAAAATTCTGTAAAAACTATACAGTTAATTATATGCATTTTCTAACCTGTAAAAATACACATACGCAAGTAAAACAACAAATAATTTTTATTATATACAGATCAATAAAATTGATTTCCTTTTTTTGATAAAATTGATTGAGATTCCTCTGAGATCTGGCGAAAACGTGAAAATGGAGAAAATGCTTTGTCATTAACCGAAAACCCTGTATCATTTGCCATATTCACTTTATAATTATCATTATGTAAATTTTGCGATTACACGACAAGATTATAACCTCAAAATCGACATAAACAACAAAACAGATGTATTTTAGTCACTAATATACTGGATTTTACCGTTTATAATATTTCTTTTAATGGTTAATGTACATCGTTTCAAACATAACGTGTTCTAACTGGTAAACCATATTTCTCTCAGTGTACATTTTCGAATACTATAGATTTTGATATCCGATCTGTATGTTTTTACAGGATACAATTGTATGGTATTTTAAACAGAGAACTATGTAAAAAAAGAACACTTACGTATGGTACTTTCGTGAGTAATAAACGATTTTTATATGAAATAAAATAACGACACACAATAAAACAATGATCACTGCAAGCACGAACTTAGCCTAACATGCGATGCCGCAATGCGCGCAGTGTACGGGAGCGCGCCATGAGGGGCGCCGATAATATGGCGATTTCACTGATTTTTACAATACTCGCCCAATTTAAAAAATAGTCCATTGTAGATGAAGGTTGTGTGGAAATTTTCGTTTTTTATTTACTCGATTCCGATGAATAGTTTCTGAGAAAAAAATTCACCAATATAGGCATTTTCCAATATTGATCGTCATTTATCTCGTAAACTATTAATATTACAAAAAAAGTTTATAGAACATAAAATGTTTGTTTTTATTCAATTAAGCTTATAGAATTTTTTCAGATTTTTTGGTACTAATTTCAATTTTTTATTTACAAAAATGTTTATAACAATTGCCGGCCCACTCAAAACAAGAAAGTGTACATATATGTTTTTACTCAGAATAATATTACAAATCAATTGCAACCATGTCCAGCCACTAGTACTGCGTTTAGTCGGTCAGTGACACAATTTCGGGGATAAACCGCTCGCCTATAGCGCCCGAGCGCAGCGAGGGCGCTTCCACCGTGCCCGAATGTGTCACTTTTGACCCGCGTATCGTATACTATTTTATAGCACGTGTGACGTAAATTCGCCTGTTGTCGAAATTCCTATTCTTATCGCGGGGCGGCAGTGGCGAAAGGGGGGGTTCGGGGGGCCCCCCCGATAGAATAAAAATTGTGATTTGTAATGAACATTGTCCAAAAGTTTTCTGTATAACCTGTGTATAACCTGTCATTTCACACTATGCGTTTTTGGAAATGGCCACCAGGCCATTTATATTGTATTTCCATTTAATATAATCATATTATATGGAAATACAATTAATTGTTCACTCAGTTTTATACTTAAAAGCACTTATAATACTTCACAGGTGTGAAACACACGCGTGCGCCGTAGTAGAACTGTCATGTGCACCGTGCCAGAAAACGGTATTTACCGCAAGCAAACGCGTGCGCCACGAGCGGATTTTCGGCACACAGTGCTATAAAATAAACTTAAATCAGTTTAAAAAGTTTTTTTTTTTTTTTTTTTTTAAAGTGTCTTGATCCACATGTACGCACCGTTTTCACTAACGTAAAATTCGGAAACGTCAAAATGCCAATTTTTTTTGTTTACAACGATTTAAAGTGATCAAAATTGTAAATTTAAATTACTTTTAAAAATGACATCATCTGTACAAAATTGTAATTCTACAGTATTGTGTAAGAAGTATAAGATGTTAACAAATTAAATTTTGATATTTATTTCAGTATATAATGTGTTCGAGTAAGAAAGTACTTTATCCAATTGTTATATGGCCTGGGTATAGATTTTATTCGTCGTAACTATAAGTTGTTATGATATTCTCATTGGAACAATTTTAAATTAGGTAATTGATAATAACCTCCTCCTTTTACATATGGGCTTGGAACCATCATTGGCAGAGTATCCTTTTTTATTAACTTTTGTTTATATATTTTATGTACCTACTTTACAGAATTATTGTGTGGTGTTATGTGCAACGTATTTTTCGTTTAGAAAACATATGGTGCTGAGAAGTAGGGAAATTTTATAATAACATTACAGTCTTGAAGTGAAATGCAACAATTTGAAACGGAAAAAGATTTCACACATACTATTATATACTAAGTTTTTTCTCAAAACTTTGAAGCAAGTGTATAAAATGTATATGAAATAAAAGATGCCAAAAAATATTCTGCAAATTACTGGTCGAAGCCCTGCATGTGTCACGAGAAAGTTAGTATCAATGACTAGGGGAAGTAGGGAATATTGTACGGAATATTAGTATATTAGTATTTAGACATATCACAACAATAAATGTCAATATTGTTTAGTCTGAATTCGAAGAGATAACAATCTTTAAAATCAAGTACAATGGAGCCCCCCTTTAGTCATACCACCTTATGTCACATGCCCCCCTTAAGTCATATTTTTTGCCCCTTCTAAGTCATATTTTTGTAGGTTATAATACCTGACACATTCCTTTATCAGGCGCTCTGTTTAACAATAGCTTGCGCAGCTATTGTACAATGAATATAACTTACAACATTTCTAAAAAATACTTGAAAATGATATCACAAAACTATTCGCTATGTTAAGTGTCACTGGTAGCCAAATTGTAACTACTGAGTACCCCTTAAACCGCCATTTGAATGTCGTAAAAATTATGCAAACAATGATATTCTTTCGAAAAACCACAATACCTTCATTTCTGAATTAGTAAAAGTTGTTTGTGGTGTTGAAGCATGTTTTTCACCTGGAATCATAGAGAAATAAATATTTTTCGGTCCATAACACCACAATATGTACTTGTCATATTTATTTTTCTGATATAGTCGCTGCAAATATCATAATATAGTAATGATTAATGTTTAAAATATGTTCTACTTCAATATATTTGCGGTATCTACATCAAATATATTCTGAGGATCAATTACATTTAGAAATTCTTGTTTTAAGCAAGTATGGTTACATGTTTACATTATTCAAATGGCATTCCCAGGGATACTCAAAAGTTCCAAATTGCCTTCCAGGCGGCGCTACTGGTACTCTTAACATAGCGAATTGGAATTTAATGTTAAAAAATATGACTCAAGGGGGCAGCCGCCATATTGCCTGACTAAAATGTATGACTTAAGGGGGACCCTACTGTAGTACGAAACAGAGGTCACCACGTCACACGTGCCCGCTTCATGTGCTGTTTTAGATACTTTCACTCCATGTTCCACATCAAATGTAGTCGCATCATGTTCCACTGAAGTTCTCCACGCCTTGCCACCTTCTTCTCCAACGCTTCATATCACAAGAGATATCGTTGACACTACATCCGACTTCGGATCAGGTATTACAACATATTTTATTACCACGCATGACAATTGGAAAAAATCAATGTTTATTACGTCACTACTTCATCAGTATCCGCTTCATGTGCTGCTTCAGATACTTTCACTGCATGTTCCGCTTCAAATGTAGCATCATGCTCCACTGCAATTCCCAACGTCTTGCCACCTTCTTCTCCAACGGTTCATATTGCAGGAGATATCGACGTTACTATATCGGACGCAACATCAGGTATTTCAACATCAACGCTATTACTTACCTGGTAATGTTTAAGTCAGTAACAAGTATGGACGGTGAAAATAAGTAACATTCTTTATTTATGTATTGCGATACCTACACTAAATATTATTGTGTAACATATGTTTGTCGTGCCGTTTCTGTCACAATATTTTGAAGATTATTCTTGAAGTCAATGTGCCTGATAGTATCAATTACTACATGCAGAGAAATAATAAGTTCGTATTGCCGCCCGGCCCAAGCAAAAACTACCGTTGGGGCTCAAATTCAAAATGGCGATTGAAATTGGAAGTCGTTTAAAAAGAACATTTTTATGAACAGCTACAATTTTATTATACTTTTAAGAATGTTTGTTTTTAATTTCTGGACGTTTTTCTGTAGAGTGCTAAATTTTGTACAAAAGTCACAGAGGGCTACATTCGAATGTTAATAGGTGAGCCATGAGCAATGATAAAATGTGCAATATGTTTAATAGAGATTGTAGAATGCTCATTGTTAACTTATGACACTACATTGTAGCGTTATTTGTGGATTACCTATTAACTTTAGACTATAGCTCTCCCCGACTTTTTGATTGGAAATTTTGTGCTCTACAAAAAATTTTACAGATCATTATAAGTAATTATTAATAACCGAATTGTCTAGATATTATGAACAAATATTCTTAGAAGTGCAGTGGAACTGTAGCTGTTCATAAAAATGTTCTTCTTAAACGACTTCCAATTTTAACCGCCATTTTAAATTTGTTTGAGCCCGGAACGTTGTTTTTGCTTAGGTCGGGCGGCAGTGGGAGCTTTTTATTTCTCTGCAGGTACGACCTGTACTACCCAGCAATGGAAAATGTATTGATATGCATAGCCTTGAATTTATTTTTCCATTTTTGAATTCGCTATTTGAATTTTTCGAATGCATTCTGATCTAATGTAGCACCGAAAGAGCGAGTAATGAATGCATTTTGAAGTTGCAAAAGTATCTTCTTTTAGATCGAAATGGACTCATTAAAAAATGTTATAACTCATTATAACACATATTTTTTAAACCATAAGATAAGACATAACTGATATAACATTTTACAATTTCTTCTGTACGTATAAATAATTTGAATGCATATCAGTTCTTTTCTATACATTTACCATTGTAGTAGCGAATTCAAATGTCTTGGAATTGTTCAATGCATTTAAATGCATTTTCGATTTTTGGGTACTGACTACTGCACAGTTCTTGATTTCTGATTGTAACTTTATTAGTATCTCATTACATATACTGTTTATTATATTTCATGAATATGTACACTACATTAATATTAAGTAGATTAACATACCATACAATTTGTGACTTAGTTAAAATTTTGTACAAATTCAATGTACAAACGATATTTTCGGCTGCATTTGCTCATGAGTCAGGCTGTTGTGGGTTATTCTTGTAACAAGATTTTAAAATTATATTTGCAGATGTCGTCAGTGAAAAAAATCCGACACATCTCACTCCACGATCTCGCAAACGGAAAAGAACCGCATCGAAATGTTCCTTTGTTGAAGATCACATTTACGATGAATCACCAAGAACGAAGAAAAGGAAATACGACTTGGTGGTTCAAAAAAACAAAGAACTAAAAGCGAAGCTTGCACAAGAAAAGCAGCGGACCTCGCGCATGAGAGCTACTATTCTCCGATTAAAAAAAAAATGAAATCATGTCAACAATTAATAACGATTTGCGCAAAAAGAAGTAAATTTCCGAGCCTGGGTCACAGGCGTTAAATTCCTTTAACGACGATGATGATGTCATGAAGTTTCTCGAAAGGTTTTCCAGGAATCGAATGCTGCATAACACTGCTAAAGAGAAACGTAAGAAATTTACGAAACGCCGCAGTACTGGTGTGAACGGTATTTCTCGAAAAAAGTATCCTCCGTCAGTTAGAGCATTTGCTTTCACTTTAAATTTTTACTCTCCCAAAGCCTATGCATTTGTACGTCACAAATTTTGCAATGCTCTGCCTGATCCAAGAACTCTTCGGGCATGGTACTCTTGCATTAATATCAAACCTGGAATCACGGACGAAAGTCTCTCGACGTTGAAACGGAGAGCCGAGGAAGCACATAAGGAAGGGAGGAAGGTCGTGATAGCGTTCATGTTGGATGAAATGGGCCTAAAAGCAGGGTTTCAGATGCTGAGGAATAATGACCATAGCGGATACGCAGACATTACAGTTGCACAAGTAGCACCAAAATCTTCAAAATTCCCATCAGGTACATCGAAAACAGCGCAATCTAAGGATATGAGTTTGAATGCTCTGGTTTTCATGGTAGTCTCTGTTGACGGGTCCTGGAAAATTCCTGTTGCGTACTACTTAGTTCAGAGTATGAAAAGTGACACACTAAAGAAGCTCATTTTGGATGGCCTCGAGGCACTTCACAAAGTTGGTGTAACTGTGCTTTCTATTACACTGGATGTACCAGCGAAACATTTTTCATGTGTAACTGACCTAGGAGCATCTTTTGCAATTAACGATCTGAGGCCGTATTTCGTCCATCCTATTACAGGCGAGAAGATACGCGTAATTTTTGATGCCTGCCATATGCTGAAACTCTTGCGAAACACATTAGGTGACTTCAAATGTTTGAGAGACTCGGCTGGGTCTATCATAGACTGGAAATATGTAGTTGAACTCGCAAAACTTCAAGAGGATGAAGGTATTAGAGCTGGCAATAAGGTTCGACGTGCCCATGTCGAGTACTGGAAATCCAAGATGAAGGTGTCCTTAGCAGCCCAAACTCTAAGTAGCGGTGCGGCGGATGCCATAGAGTTCTGCGATAAACACCTACATCTCCCACAATTTGAAGGAAGTGAAGGTACTGTTAAGTTCATGAGATGCGGAAATAAGTTATTTGATTTCATGAACTCTCGTAATCCCCATGTAAAAGGAACGAAAGGCCCATTGCGCGTAGACAACGAGTCTGAATGGCGTACGGCAATCCAAGACGAAATTGCTTACATAATGGGAGTTAGTAATTTTGAAGCCGTACCTATGTACAAAACTGCACGGCGAGCAGGCTTCGTGGGACTCGCAACAGGAGCAATGGCGGTTATTCAGTTATTTGATGATTATGTTAAGCCCACTTACTGAAGTACTTGTTCACTAACAAATTCAGCCAAGATCACTTGGAGCTATTTTTTGGTGCCGTAAGAAGATGCGGGGGCTGGCGCCCAAATCCAACGTGTTCTCAATTCAAAGCAGCATACCGGAGATTACTTGTCCGTCATGAAGTGCAGTCCTGCAATGGTAATGTAGAAGCCTTAGATTCAACTAACATTCTGACAACTTCGTCAGGTCTTGCACGGCGTAATAAGCCAGATGAATACGATTTAACCACGTACGATGCGATCGAGAATGACAGAGTTTCAAAAAAATATGGTCTTAATCGCGACGTTGAAATTGACAACGAAGAAATTATGCGTGAATTTCTTAATTTTCACGACCAAGTACCCGAAGAACTAGATGAGTTCTTTACAAACTCGGTGGCTTACATATGTGGATATGTCGTTAGAACACTGTGTATTCTTGGCAGACCAAGCATTCAATGCACAGTTTGTAAAGCTGCTTTATTTCAAGAATCGCAGAGTGTTGCATTATTCGCCGAAAATAACCTTCTTGGAATTAGGAGTAGAGGTGGTTTGATTTTTCCCAGCGCATCAGTCGTGAAATTGTGTACTCGGGCAGAGGTTTTGTTAAGAAAAGCTCGCAATGTAAATAACAGCATGCCCATATTGGAGCCAAATTTTCCTGCACTCGTATGCGATGTTGTTGTTCGTTCTTGTTTATGTGAGGATTGCACGGTGTTTGATTCTTTGCATGAAAACGACCAAAATAATTTTTTACAGCATAAGGAAGAGCTTTGTAAAATAGTTTGTAAGGTTTTCATTACAAATCGTTTATTTGCATTCACAAAACATGCTTCAGAACTGGCTGTAGGTACAAAGCTGCGACATTACATGACACGGGCGATTATTTGGAAAAATCAATAAGGCTTTGTTTGCGTTGCGTTAAAATGTATTATTTATGTTAATGAAAGTTATGTTAACAAAAATTTTCGATTTATGTTAACCATATATTTTATTGGATGTTCAGCCAAATAATAATTTATTCTTAAATTTTTAATAATGTTACTATCCCTCCAAAATATATTTATTGTTGCTTCTGCATGGCTACATATGTTATCGGTTACTTTTATGCACTCATTCATCATTATTATGCTTATGAAGACTACCCGCATTTAACACGTATTCATCTGAGATGAGGTAATGTGTTTGTATAGTAACAATCACTATGTTTGTATGTGTCTAAAATTTATATTTACGTATTACAGGTGGTATAGAAGAACAGGCTCAACAATCTATTTCATGTTGCTCAACAAAGACCTTTCCTTGGGGACATTGGACTTGTGAATATGCAGTTGGACATCATTCAACCACTGACTTCATGAGAACTACCTGAAAACGTTGCGTATTACGTGTGTACAAAAATTTTAGAAGCGAATTGTAAATGAAGATTAACAAATTATAATTTGTTAAAGCTGAGGAAGATAGATCGTTCAGAGTTCATAAATTTATCAAGACTGCATACTTATACGATACAAGTACACACAGGCACTTGTCTTACTTGGGATCTACTCTCCGAATTAACTCCTTCAATTTTACAGAGGCCATGTACATTTGTTAATACGTGTGACCAAGCTTATAAATGTAATGGTTTCATTGTTATATATCATAAACTCATTGTATTACCTCTATGAAGTTTTCCCACCTCTTACAAAGAGTATAATGTGATATATGTATGACAATGGAGTTTACTCCATTCAATGGCAATGGAATGTACTCCATTCAATGTGTGATTTAACATTTGTGTAATAAAAAAATGTTTGTCATTTTAATAATGTTGCATCTAATGTCGTTCATTTTCTTGCTGTATACCTAATATCTTGAAAAAATGTCGGATTCCACCCGAAACCTCCTAACTCGGCACAATCGAAAGGTGAAAACTATTCTAATCCGCCCTAATCGTACGTAATCCGAATTTTGAAAAAAAAAATAATAATTTGAATACATTTTTTTATTTGTAACTTTTTAATTAGTGTTTTTTTTTTTTGTTAAACTTTTTTCAGATAATTTAATTAATGTGTTACTCGTACTTTTCGAGTACTACATTGCATTCATATCCAGAATTTCACGTATTTTTTAGATTGTAGCTGCTGATTCCCGATTTAGCAGCCATCAAAAGAAAGCGATACGATATGCAAAATTTTCACAGAATAATGTGGAATCTGATACTCCATTGTAGGTTATCAAACATGTTTGAATTTGTATTTATTAAACGACGAGGCTACAATGTAGTGCATAACAATAATTACAGAGTAGCAAAACTGAAGAGCGAGAAAAACGAAACGCATCAACAGTATCTTGCAGAGATATATCGATATATCTGTACGCAACCGGGTACGGAAAAACACAAAACTATAAAAGAATAATAATAATGATAATAATAAATATAAATATAATAATAAAAAAAAATAATAAATAACAATACAAATAAAATAAAAATACGTATTAACAAACGTGATCCGCAGTTATATGTTTATAATCAAATTCGATTAATAATTTTCCACGAGTATACTATCCATAAATTTCGCTATGACCTGCTCAGAATTTTTATTACTCAGAATTTTGTACTTGCTAGGTAGTTTCTTGTAGTATAATATAGCAATAAATTTATGATTCTGCCTTCCGATTTCTAACTTCACTTTTGGTAGAGATATTGATTTAAAACGAGTAGTCGACATACTATTGAGATAATCATTTTTCAAATAATCGTAATGATATGAAATGCATTCTAATACATACTTGTTCTGAATTAACATAGGTTTTTTACGTTTGCTATTATGTTTTACCAATATTTTAATAACTTTCTTGTGAACATTAAGTAATAAATTAAAAATTGTTTTTTTAGCTGAACCCCAAACAGTGATTCCATATGTGTTGCTACTTTTTTAGTTAAATAAAATAACACCCTCGTGGCTACTAACTAGTACACGACCAGTAATAGGTGCTGGGGCATTTATTTTTATTGTATTCGCCCTGTTAAGTTCCTCTGGTGGCGAAAATTGAAGTAAAAGAATTGGGCCCACATAGGGTACACAATGATGAAAAACGTCATAGTGGGTCCAATTATTTCATTGTTCCATTTTCGCCACCAGAGGAACTTAACAGGGCGAATCTTGCAGCAAGCAAAAAGCAAACAAAAGCTGTAGCAGGTTAAGGAAGTGAAATTTACCGCCAATCGAAATTTAAAAATGGTTTCTTTTTCATTTTTGAGGAGAATTTCACCCCTTTACGGCTTTTCCTCAGCCCTTAAATTACAAATAAATATAGAGACTTATGCAAGTACAAACACTTAAATATATTATCCCAGACTAATATTAATTAAAATTATTTTGAAAACAAAAAAAAAAAATTGAACAAATTTCATAAACCTGATTAAAATAGGGTTTCTTATTTTTTTCAATCATCTTGCTCATCATTTTATACTCTCTAGAGAAAAAACCAGACAGGTTACTAAAATATATACAATTACATATTTCTTCAATCCTTTTATGAAGTGGAATATCTTTAAAATACAATAAATCGAATAAAAATAGGGCTTTTATTTTTTTGTACTATGGCGCATGTTTAAAAAGATTTTTTTAAAGATTGAAGAGCTGGTATTTAGGAATTACGACTTCTACAATTATTTTCGAAAAGGGCTTTTTTTTAAACTCGAGAAAACAATTATTAAATGTGTTAATAATTTTTTTTTTTATATAATAAAAGTTGATTTCATGAATCGAGAAATCAACTATATACATTAATCAATTTTTTTCAATTTCTATTAAGTTTTGTACACGACACTCTTCAAGATCATTTTGAATAGCGCGACATCATTCCAGTGAGGACTTCGGGCTTGGCGGGCTTCGGGTTTATTCGTGCGCCCTCGGTCCCCCTCCGCCATATTGGATAATTGCCTGTCTTATATCACGCTTTCGGCCGCCGAACATATATATGCGTGCCCCATCCATGTGTAATAGATCAGTCTAGTGCTTCCGCTCCTCTGTTTTTACTCACCTGGGATTGCTACCGGGTTTCGGCACCAAAATGTTATAAATTCGAGTGAAAGCAGAGAAAGGATTAATATTAAAGATCGACAGTTATTGGAATCATAAAATTATATATTTTCTCTTAAAAGAAACGGAGAAGCAACTTCGATTATAGTGAAAACCGGGTTGAAAATGTAAATCGCGCGACCGAGTAAATTTGAACAAGTTCAAAAGATACTAGGGAAACACGAACCAACTGAAATTGAAACGAATCGAATACAAATAGATCAGTGATCGAATACCAATTCGAAACTCCAAGAATTTTCCAGAGTTGCCGAATAGCTCCTTTGACTGTGAGCTAGCACCAGCTATAGAAGATTGCTAGGCATATAAACAGACCGTTGTCAAGGAATGTTTTTCATTTCGTTTTCGTACTTTTCGATCCTTCTATTAGAAATTTTGGATCACGGATGACGGAGCTTACTGGCACATCGATTTTTATTTCTTTCATTCCATTTCTTCTTCGATCCCTCACTTCCTCACTCTCTTTCTCTGACGGAAGATACTAGACAGCTATTCGTGGATGCGCTACCAAAATGTACCGTACCATTAATTCCTGTGTCGATAATCCTTTGGACTTCTTGGTCCGGGTGGCTAGCCACGGCAGATCTCGAGACTCCGAGTGCCCACACTGAGAGAAGTTTAGGGTAGCAGGTACCCTAAGCTAGGAGACGGGCGGTCCGAAAAATAAAAACCGCAATTAAACCGCGATTAAAAATTCTGGGCGTTAAATTAAAATTTCTTTTCTTTAGCACCATCCTTGTTTTAGCTTTAAGAAAGTGTATAAACAACTTCCGAACGGTTAAAGTATTTAATGATATTAAAAAACTCGACCGAAGTACAAAAGTTGGTGTTATTTTCATATTAACGCTTCCGTCGTGAAAATGGTGCAAGATAGCATAAAATTGTACTAAACCTTTTTTATAGAGCACGAAATTTCCTACAAAAATGTCACGGCGACCCCTAATCTAAAGTCAATAGTTTAGCCATAAATAATGCTTAAAGTTGCATCGAAAATTTTTGAGGTTATAGACCGGTCACCGTTGACTTCTAAGATGAAATTATGTCGTTATTTCTGGCTAAACTATTGTCTTTAGACTAGGGCCCTCACTGACTTTTTTGTAGGAAATTTTGTGCTCTACAATAAAGGTTTAGTACAATTTTGTGCTATCTAGCACGGTTTTCGATACGGAAGCGTTAATATGAAAATAACACAAATTTTTATACTTCAATCGAGTATTTTAATATAATTAAATACTTTAACTATGTAGATGTTGTATACACACTTTCTTAATGCTAAAACAAAGATGGTGTAGAAGAAAAAAATTTCTATTTTAACGCCCACAATTTTTAATCGCGGTTTAATCGCGGTTTTTATTTTTCGGACCGACCGTGCCCTAGCTTAGGGTACCTGCTACCCTAAACTTCTCTCAGTGCATGCGTGTGTAACCTCCCGGATACTCTCCATTCGGGAGCGAATAGCCAGCAGGCCAATGTATCATACTCCAAAATGGAGTCCTATGTCCAATTTCGAGTTGTATCAAACTCCAAAATGTATGAATCTTTCATTAGGAATGCCTCATTTTCATTCAATACTTCAAAAAAATTCAAAGAATTCCATAAAATGTTTCCTTATTTCATCACATTGTGATAAATTATTAGCGTCGGAAAAAATGAACGCCCATGTTTATTCTTTAGCTTTTGGGTATTTTCTTTTCAAATTTGAAATTGACTTTTTGTACTGTGACGAAATACGTCACTCATCTATCGCCTACCGAATCTAAATTGGAAGTTTCCGCGTTAAAGACTTAAGATTTAGTATTTAAGTGTGACCAGGCAAGAGGTCGATATCGGCTGACCCCGTATGCGGCGGCCACAGCAGGAAAATGCCGATGAAGCCGCGCAGTGGAAAATTGGCTATATAAATGGACCATTCTTATGGTCAAGGTCTGACGTAGAGCACCATCGACATAATCATTTCTCCGATTTCAATTACCAACATTATTTTCTCCCGCCTCCCATTACCTGTCCGTCAATTGCGAGTTAAGCAGTTGAACGGAATTACCGATTCTCTCACAGAAGAGTCTGGTTATGTGCGAAGTATAAATGTATTACAACATTCTTCGTATAAACCAATTTTATCAGAATTTCAGTGTGGCTGATTAAAATGTATGCTTACACTAGAAATTCATTATTAGTGATTGAAATATAGAAGTTGTTTCATTGATGAAAGTTTCCTAACTGATAGTTAATAACATGAAACTTGGTCTGAAATACATCATCGAAAAGCAAGAATTAGACATGACAGATCCTTATAGACGCATAAATGTATTGCAACATTCTTCGTATAAACCCATATTACGTAAATTTCATTGTCGTTGATTAAAATGTATACGTTAAGCCTGAAATTCTTTGAGTTGTGTGAATCTTGTAGAATATGAAAATACATAACAGTATCCGCATATTGCATCGAAATTATTTGAAAATTGCGATCAGTAGAGAGGGATATAGAATTGATGTAGGGAGAGAGGCGTTAATGAGATGCAAAATAGCATAGGACTCAGAGAATCTCACTGATAGGCATCTTTGGAATTGAACAGAGTTTTGCAAAGCCGCATTAGAATTCGTAGCTTCTCGTCATCTTATCAATAACACTCACACCAAAGAGGAAGCACGAGTTCTCGCTGAGGAAATTCAGGGGGCCCTGACGACATTGGCGAATAATACATGCACCCAGGGAAACTGCCCCATTATTTTCATCCTCCACACGGAGAGAAAAAAAGCATAAATCTAACGCAGCAGTAGAGTAATTTATGCGCAAAGTTGCTTGAACATGTGAGGTGCGTCTATATAACGCAATAGAAGAAAGTCAAATTAACGCACGAGTACAGTAATTTCTACGCGAGTGTGAGATGCGTCAAATTAACGCAAGAGTTGCGTGATTTCTACGCGAGCCTGGAAAGTAATGCTATACAAAAAATAAAAATAAAACGTCGACATCCCGAATTTTTTGAAGCAAGAATCTGCGCTGTCGAAAACAGATAACCCATATGGAAAAAATGCAGTCCGCGAAATCGAATTTTTACACCTTTCGTAAGATTTTATGGCATCATGCGATCCAGCGATAATCGGACCGGCTTTGCTGGTTCTCGTACGCCGGTATCGCATTCGGGCAGTAAAATTTGGTTTTACGGCCTTGTATCGAAATAGTACATTACCTAACAAGGGTGTAAAGTATACTTTTATACACGGGCGGGAACTGCACTGACGAGGCGCCGAGTCATGTGTAAAGTTCCCGCGCGTGTGTACAAAAGCATATACTTTACACCCATGTTAGGTATCCTATTTTTTGTAATTGCGTGCGTAAAGAGAGTGTGGAAAGTTTTGATGCTTGCTTGAGTGCGTAAAGTAAACTTTACGCATGACGCGATCACTTTACGAAGATCGTCGTCGGGAGTGCGTAAAACTTTACTTTAAGCGCGAAAGATAGGCATCGTACTTTACAAACGAAGTTTACGCACGCAATTACGAAAATACTATTACGTACGTCTTTTCGGTGCGTAAAGTAAACTTTATATGAGACAAAAATAGAAATGTTGGATTCGATAAAGGAATATTTTTATCTCTGTATTAATATATATACATATTATAAATGTGAAATTCGGATTCACACTACCACACGTAAAAAACGAACTGTTGATGAAATCTTTTAATGTCAACGACCGTATTCCCAAGACTCACATTATCAACATTTCTTATAAAACGGTTAAGGATAACTGTTGTTAAAAGGCATCAGCATAAACTTATAATCACAAACTAATCACGAAGATAATATAGCAAAAGTGTATGGTACCTGTGGACAAAAAGTCATTCTAAGAAAAAAGAAAGCTGGAAAATGTTATATATATAACAAAAATGGAAATTTTGGATTCGATAGAAGAATATTTTTATCTTTATATTAATATGTCTATATATTATAAATGTGAAGTTCGGATACATATTAATATAAAGATAAAATTATTCTTCTATCGAATCGAAAATTTCCATTTTTTTTCATATTTGTTTATATATACATACAATTTTTCAACTTTCTTTTTTCTTAGAATGACTTTTTGTCCACAGGTACCGTACATTTTTGCTCTATTTTCTTCGTAATTAGTTTGTGATTATAAGTTTTATGCTGATACATTTTAAAAATAGTTATCATTGACCGTTTGATAAGAAATTTCGATAATGTGAGTCTTGGGAATACGGTCGTTGGATATTAACATAACAGTTCGTTTTTTCCGTACGGCAGTGTGAATTAGTGCATTTATCGTAATTTATATTATAGCAAATATATCGGGATAACATCTTGTTTTTAATCCAACCACAATAAATACTGAAGAGGGCCAACGCCAATCTTATGGCCGAAACGTGAAGTAACGTCTTTTGATTTTCAACGACCGGATTCCCAAGACTCACATTATCAAAATTAGTTTGTGATGCGTTTCAAATCATAAAAATATAAACACACTACGTTCATAATCTTCATATATACTGCATGTCAGATATAATTTCCGTAAAAAAGCGTTAACAGATCAATGCTGATACAACGTGGTCAGTCACTCTGACTTTATATGTATTGAACTGAAACTCACTTCACTTTCGAGAAACAGAAATGTAGTTCGAAACAAAAAAAGGTGTTGGATAAATGTCGGACGGAGACTGAATAATTCTGTATAGATAAAAGACGCAACAGCATGATTCAAATCGTCATGATTCCGCCGTAAAAGCACTGTTTTCATCGTAAAATATTATTCTAAACGGTTATTTTGTTTTCATGAATGTTTATTATATTTGTCAATCGGGTTGCGAATCTATTAAAATCTTTTCTACACAAATACCCACTTAAACTTTTGTGCATTTGCAATTATTACGGATATAAGCTATACATAAATAATTTCCCACTCAAAATTTTCTGGAATGCATCCCTGAGTATAGAATTCAGCAGTTTCCGCTTCTGAAATGCCTTGATGTAGAGATCAGTACTTGAACCCGAATTTTGTCGAATAATGAAGTAAAGATGAAAAAATGAAAAATATTGAAATATACGGAAAAAAACATAAACGTAGAATAAATTCAGACTTTTTGCGATTAATTTGGTTTGGTTACATGGTGACTTTTACAACTTTGCATAAGTATGGGTGGTATATGTTTCAAACAATTTTTGTTGAATGCAGAGGATGTTTTATTGTCGATTCTGCGAGTTCCGAACAGTATAATACGACTCGCATGCGAATCATCATGAATTTTATCAAAATGTAACACAATTAATTTATTATGTTCCAAATTTTATTAACGAAGTGAAATTTTAGCGAAGCACTTATATCGAGTACATCGCAAAGGTTATCCGACCGAAATCCAAAAAAACTGTGGCATTTTTGTAGCGTTATTTAACATTTATGTCACATAATGTGATTTAGTTTCTTTATATTCATTAGTATTTAAAAAAAATGTATCTTAATTTCAGAGTCTTCCTGAATATTAATTGGATCGAACAGTAACGCAAAAGGAAACAAAAAAGCGAAACTGTGTGAAGTTAACGTTTTCAAGTTGCCGAAAAACGCATTTCCGGATATTGAAGCTTAAATATTCTGGGCGCAATAGTTTCATGTAAAACATTGCTTTGGTTACTCACTGTATGAAAAATATCATATATTTAATCAAAGCGTTAAAAAGTTTCTTTTTTTTTCTAAAAAAATGTCGGTGACTTATGCAAATTCACACTGAAAGAAATCATATGTAGATTTTACCTAAGTTGGTCAAGTAAAATCTGCCGAACTTAAAACTAAGTAAAATTTGCCGAACTTATTCAGCACATATTACTTAACTACTTATGTAATAGTTCCAGAAATTCTATTAAGTAGTGTAATTATAGTTTATGTAATTATAGTTCAGCTGAGTCCGCGTTGAAATCAGTCGGTAATATAGGACGCTGACACATACACTGAAAGAAGTCCGTGAGTAAACTCGAGTAAAATTTACAAGACAGCTGTTTGTCCGGTTTTAGCAGATGTCGGTAATTCGGTATATATTTTGTAATTATTAATGAAATATATGAATTGTTGAAACTAATTGTTGGAGTATTAGTATTTTATCATTGTTTCTATTTGACTGGTTAATAACTCGAATAAAGATTTGAGGTTAACTTATGTCAAATGAAAACTCATGCATTCATATCACATATTCCCATTCCAATACAATTGGAATTATAATTAAATAAAATAGATGTCTAGGGACATGAAACACGGTATAGTATATCACATATTCAGAAAATTACAACCTATAAGTACATGGCTATGAATTTTGTTGTCGTATTGACAGTTTCTGTTTATGTGACTATTTGTATTGAACATATTTTTGTGTACATCTAATTTTATCTTTTTTTTTAACGTAGATACAACATTAGTGAAAAATATGAAATGTTTTTGATGATATGTATAAGGATACGAGTTTCATAAAAATTTTCGTTTGTCCATATAATGCACTTAAATATTATTCGTGTTCTCTACTTATGTACATTTGTTTTCTGATTTTTAGTGAGGAAAATATAAAGCGTTTGACATAACATTCACATACACTGAAAAAAATGTTGATGTAAATTTACCACGAAGATCATAGGACACAAAAATACCACTGATAATCGCAGGAAATTTACCAAGAGCTGGTGAAATGTAACCTTGCAGTGTAAAATTCCCTTGGACCAATGGAATTTTAAGCACAAGAAATATCCCCACGGTTATCGCAGGAAATTTACCCCAAAGACTGTAAACATAACCTTTTAGTGTAAAATTCCCTGTAAACAATGCAATTTTAATCGCAATGGAATTTTTCATTCGCATTGCAAAATTGCATACAAATATTAAAAGATTAATAAAATACAACAATAATAGTTGAATTTTGATTCAAATAGTTTTATGAATCAATTGTACAGGTATAGTTGTGATTACTAACAATAATCAATATATTTTATATAGAAATAAAATACTTTATTTTAAAAGGTATAAAATATCTTTATAATAAGAAACTAATCTTATACTTTATACATCAGTCTTTAATACATTATGGCAAGATTTTCACCGCAACGTAGTTTGTAATTAAATTAAGTTCATAGAAGTAATATTTAATCACTAACATGTCTCATTTAAATGATTTATCTCACATTAAAACATACATGCTAAAGATCTTCTCAAGGCTCTTTAGCGCAACATAACATTAGAAAAATTTGTGGTTAATCTTAATAGTACAATCACAGTAGTACAATCACAGCTTCACATCGTGTATTGCTTTCTAATGATGATAATGGGGAGGTTTGGTTCGAGATTATTTTTATGATTTCCCAGTGTGCTCCACAGGCGTGCTCCAAGTCAGATTCTGAAGAAAAAAAATTAGTAAGTTTGAAGTTTGAAAATGTTTAAGTTTGCGATTATTTTATTTTATTTTATGTATTAAATAAACAGCCTACCAGCCTTCGTACACTTTAATCCTCAGGGTACGTACTGGGTTAGCGTAACCCGAGCCAATTTTGGTGACTGAAAACTGTTAGGTTTTTTTTTATAGTTTTAAATATAATCACAAATGTAATCAAATTATCGCGTTCCTGGAAAAATTTCAGATCGATTGGAAGAAGAAATCGTTTGATTTATAAATTACATCCCAATTTTGAGACGATGAAAGTTGTGCATGAAATATTTTAGTTCTATAGTACGTACCCTAAGGGTTAAGATAAATTAATTAATAAATAAATTAAAACAAAACATCATTCTTAAATACATAAATGAATTAGCATTTTAAGCTTCATGGATCATTTCTTGATTTGATTCCTCTATATCTCCTACTACGACAACTTTCTCAATTCTTTTGAAGAACGTATCCACTCTTTTTAAAACGCGCTCGCTCTTCATGGTTCTGCTACCACAGACTGGATGTAAATTCAGCATATATCTTTGGAGAGTTTCAAGAGTATGCGCATAATTAGCAGGAAACCTCCTGTTCCACACAAAATAACTCGCAAATGCCCACATAATCACATCTAAAAATATTGATGTTGACGAAAATATTTTCGAGTCGAAGACTAAAATATATTTTGTTAGTCCTTCATCTGTAAATATATAAAAATTTCAATATAACCGACATTTAAAACTATTTTATTTATCAAAGTATGTATAATGAAGTGCATACGCTGTGTAAGTAGACATTAAGGTTTTACCTTTGCTAACAATACAGAAAGGACCTAGGTCTGGAACGTTGACATCTATCATATTCTTCCCATTGTCTGCTTCCTACAAAAATATAAAAATTTTAAAATATTTTACTGCTTTTATTCACATAAACATGCAATAAAACGTTTGAACTTACTGGTATGTCCTTTATCAAATGTTCTGAATTTTCATCAAAATATTTGAATATAATATTCATCACTACACGATCATCTGGTACCTCAGCTTCGGTTAAATTTCGTATTCGCCCATATGCAAATACAGACGTTTTATATTTGTTAAACCCAATCCTTAATTTATTAATCGAATGCCCCATTAATAATTCGTAGTGATGGAATAGATATTCTTGTTTCATTAAAATGCCCCATGTCCCTATGAGATCGTCTGCAGTACGAGGATTTTCTAAATTGTTAAAAAAGTCACGCTGTGCTTTGAATGAATCGGTTAAATATGACAGTATTTTTTCGTGAATCATCGGATTTTCAGGCTGATCCAATAATGTCGAGTAAGTTTCATTCAGCCACCGTTGCTTTGTTGCAATAGTTTCAGTAGTCTCTCCGAGAGGAATATTCTCTGGTTGCCAGTTCATTGTCCCAATCTGAAGCGTATTATATAATTTAACATTTTTGGGTGAAAGTTTGTTCACCTTTGATGGAGGTCGGTTAATGTCGAGCCTGTTTAGATAATTGTTATGCTCTTTTAATCCATCAAATAAAGTTACGAAACCTGAACCATAACGCGCACCCATATTTCTGTCCTCAAATGAGTCTGGATACGTTTCCATAATTTTTCCAGCTACTGTTCGCAACACCTGGGCAGGAATTTTCTTGTGTATCACACGCATTTGTGATATTACACGATGTATCACTTCTTTTGTAGTTTTCTTCGATCTGTTACCACTTTTAATGAGACGCAAGTACTCCGGATCAAGGTTTGACCAGTCATATTCATAATTTGCCCACAGGTTTACATTTTCTGTGTTATTTTCCGACAATAGAGATTTCTTGACATTCAATGGAACTTGCATGTTACAGTCCTGAAAATTCTCATGTACCCTCGCCACCTGTTCTTTATATTTTCCATTGTCATTCAGAAGATTATTTCTAGGTATTGTGTCTAACTGATCATTATTCTCATCAATAGGAGCCACCTGATTTGAATCTTGTTCAATGCTGTTCCGAACATTAGTTCTTGGTATTGTATCTAACTCATCTTTTTCTTTTGAAACTGACGGATGTGTCCAAAATTCTCCAACTTGGAGAAGCATAAAAATTTTATCACGATAAAATTTAAGAACATCATCATCGTCTACTAAAGTGCCATTTTCTTCTAGGCAAAGCAGGACTCCTTTTAATGGCATTTTATCATTTGCTTTTTTGATTAATGCATTAACATTTTCATTCGCAACTAATGAGATTTTTTTCTTCCTATCAGCAGACCATACCATAAATACTGTAGACATCTGAAAAAAGAAATATAATACATAATACTTTAAAATTTTGAATTTTACAAAAACTTGACAATTTTACATTCCAATCTCAAATTAATTTATATTATAAATTCATATTTGTCCTGTATGCCACAAAGAGTAATGTATATAAAATAGATGTTATTCCAATTTAATATTTTTACTACATGTTTTCTCCGTATTATTTAAATTATGACAATTGTAAAGGAATATTACTGAAACCAATTTGCAATTAAAGGTACTTATATTAGGTTATAATACTCACATTTTTTTATACGTCCGGATCAAATGGTGTATATTTCGGTAAAAAAACTGAGGTTGATCGTACAACTACTTCAGGAAAGGAGTGAGGAGCCAATAAGGAGGTATACTTAAACATATTTTAACTTCTATTTTGTTCTAATGTTTCGTAAACTCCTAATTCATAATATGGTATAATTTCGTTTGTACGACCAATAAAATTAATATTCATGTAATCATCACATATTACAATCAGCTCAATCCGGCATATAATAAAATTGCCATATACACTCTTACCGACACAGACACACATATTTTCAGTATAATTAATTCCCCTAAAAGTAACATTTTTCGACACGTCTTCCGAATACATCTTCCGAACATCTTCCGAAATCAATTGCATAAGTGAATTGACTTCCACATTATGATGAACTGAATTATACTGTACGGCATTTGGTGCAATAACTTTACTTATCAAACAATGGTCGTTCAAGCTTTGCATGCATTGGTGTTTTTCACTTATAGATTTCGTTACATTTTTAAAATTTGATGCATGTTTGATTATGCTTTTGAATGGCTTATGCTTGCTTTCTAATCGAATTGTTTCCAGGTGTTTTAAAGGACCTAACTGTTCAATTAGTGCCGGATAATGCATGATGAAATGGTGTTTCGGAGTTAAGGGTATACTTGGAAAACACTGCGTTCTTAATTGTACATAATTATTTATTTTTGTCGAAAGTAATACGACTTGTCCTTTAGAAAGAGCAAGAGCACAAATAAGACTACATATATCTCTTAAACATAAAACCATTTGCCATACTGGATCCAGAGCATCTTTTATTAGATCAGCAACAGCTATAGGAAAGATGAGAAGAATTCTTCGGGTTTGACTCACTGTTCCGCATAGCTTTTTGTATGTCTCCTTAATCGGTGGTAGAGTATAATTAATACCTTTACAATCTGTCGAGAGTCTCAAAGTTTGCAAACGATAAGTTAAAAGATTATATCGAAACCACTTTGCTCGTACAAAGTATTTGATTGCGTGAAGTAAGTCTGTTTGAATAATGCCTTCAAATAGGTCATGAGAAATGCACGGCGGTAAGCCCGGATTAGCAACATGATAGTACTTTAACTCATTTAGTGGAAAATCAAGTTTTATTCCTTTAACCATCTTTCCTGTACGTGTTGCTTCATTAGCGCATTGCTTATAGCTTTGAATGGTTCTCAACGTTTTTACAGAATAATCATTAGCTAATAACTCAGATCGTTCAATTTCACAATATCGACAAAAGTAATTGGATTTACTAAAATTTTCAGTGAAACTACCAATCTGGTGGCTACCAAGATTATCACCTAAAACCAAAACTACAGTTCCTCGAAATGTAACATTGCGCCCTGATGATAAAACAGCGATTCCATCGGTTTCCAGAGTTTTCAAATCAGTTAGTATCTTTTGTAAAAAAACACTCCAACCGAATCGAGTAATATACTTTTCACGACATAATGACACAAGCTGAATATTGTTAATTTTTGATCTCAAATATCGTGGCAAGTTCCCTAGGATCATGTATACGCCTACAATTTTAAACTTCCCTCTTGAAGACCCTAAAGGGTTACATACCTCAAAAGCATCTTGGTAAAGTATAATTTTTAGCCCGTTTATGTTTGTTTTGAAAAAACTATTATTTTTTATAACATTCCCATCTATAAAATCAAAAAAACCATCGTAATTGTTAGATTCTGGAGTTTCACAGTAATGGCGAATACTTTCGGTCTTCAATAATGCTTGTAACGTTTCTAATATTGGAACATAGTGATAAGAACACTTAGTTTCCTTGTCAGGAACAGGAAAATGTACTTCTTTAGGCTTTATCACATTAAATTGTGTTTCGCAGTATGTTTTCCTTGAAAATGTGCTTCGCAAAACACCACTTTTAGAATTTGTAGCTCGCATTAAGCTACCAAAACTATTATCAAATAAACTTTTAATCAGTGCACTTTCATCCAGTGTAAAGTTACTATTCACTGATTTCATAAAATTTTCATAGCATGATTCATATATTTTCGCATTGCCCTGTATTAATTTTTGAATGACAACTTCTGAAGCAAAATGTTTTGTGCTGGCAGTTTGATACAATTTAGCTAGCTCATGAACTACAGAATCTTGAACATTTTGCATCGTTTCTGAAAAATTATTTTCTACAATATGGTTATCCGGCATATCAACATTACAAACTTCATAATCAGTAGGAACGTCAATGTCCATTGCATCATTTAAAATTATAGGCGTTTCCTCACAGTCCTTTCCCTCAGAGTTCTCATGATTTCGAAAACAGTGCACTTTTAACGCATTCACGGTATAAAATTTTTTGTTAGGCTGTGAGCAATTTGTTAACGAGCAGAATGTACCATTATTAGACATTAAAACATGTCTATAGGCATGTTTTCTAAGTTGTTTTAAAGTTAAACACTTGAAACCACATTGGCTTTGTGAACAACAATAATTAACTTTAGATTGTCTTTCGGTGTGATATCGAGAACTATGTTGCCTAAAGCTTTCGTATTTCACAAACTGCTTTATACAACCGGTATAGCGGCAAAATATTCGTAAATTTGCATCATTTCTATGCTTTAACTGATGTGCATTATATGTATAGGTGTATTTCGTCAAAATTATGATTGCACGAGAAACATGTAAACATAGTGACATTAAGGACAAACAGTGAAATCTAATTAAACTTAAGACAAGTGAGGAAAAATGAATATAATAAACAGTCTTGCCTTGAGTAGGGTGAATATCGGGTTGCAAAAGGAAACTTATCTCACCACTCGTTGCAACAATATATGTATTGTAACGGGCTATTTATTGGATTTATTTGATTTAATAGTTTTTATTATTAATAAAACAAATCTCAATTTCGGTAACCGTTCAACCTCGGGATTAGTATGTTCAACCGGTATAAAATGATTCTTTTTGCCACTCAATGTTGGTTAAAGTATAAAAATATAATATAGACGAAACAAGACAAAACAACGAATATACAATCAATAATGAAAAATATAGAGACTTGAAATAAGATATTTAGAATTTTCTATTCTTATTGCAGAAAAACCGAATTTTACAATAAATATAAAAATTAAAAGAATTCGGTATTCATTCACCTAATAACAAAATTACTTACATATAATATTATAATAGGTAGTCGGTAACTTCGAGAAAGATTCTAAATGATACGGTAATTTTAAATTTGAAATAAATACAAAATATTCATGAACTTATTATAAAACTAGCAAATTGGAACAATTCAAAGAACCAATAATAATAAAATGGTATATTACGTATCGGTAGGACCGTTGGCGGAACCGAAATCTGGATTTTTCCTCCCTGGTATCACCAAATTGGTCACTAACAATTGACGGTAAATTACGTAATATATTTCGCGACTCGGTATTTATTCTCTCGGTAGAGAAAGAATATGTACACAATAATGTTACCAAATTTATTAATTTTTAACCAACCATAAGGGTTGCCGCGAGAACAGAGAATGACGTTGATCGGAAAAGATTGACAGATTCAGATCCGTGCGAAACGATTCGGTGATAGTGGGGGTAGAGACTTAAATCCGTAGTCTAGAACGACACTACGCGGTAAAGAGTTCAGCTTGTGGCAACAGTCGGACGGTAAAATAGATCCCTGCTAAAATAATTAAATTTTCTTTGATAGAAGAAAACACAGGTGGAATATCCATTTAGAGAAATCCGAAAGGTGGATGAATCCAAGGTTCACCAAGACGGCGATACCAGCCAGAGCAGAACTCACTTGATCCGATGTAGCATATTAGTGAATTACAATATTGAATCTGCCCTATTAATCTTATTTCGCCAAGTCCAATCTGCCTCTCTTCCTCCAGTCAACCAACGTCCTTGTCGCTCCAACTCTTAATAGTTCTCCGAGTATACCATACGAAAATAAAAAAATGTACAAGATATAAGTATCATTGACCATGAAAGAAAAATGAGTATAGGTTCACCAGGTCACCAAAAGGTTTATTATTTTTGGAACAATTGAATGTATTACGAATTAGAATCTACACCGAGTTGGTTTTTTTACAATGGCTACACTGTGATATTGCACTAAATCATTGGAATTTTACGCAACTGCTGTAATATTACAAGTTTTCACTTTTCCATTTTAATGTATTTTTACCACGATTATCAGTGGTATTTTTGTGTCCAATGATTTTCGTTGGAAAATTACATTTTTATTGTAATATTACTATAGCGAGGGTAAAAGAACATCGAAAAATCACTGCAAAATTACAACAAATGTGTAATTTAACCACAAAAATCGTTGGAAACAATTCCATTGGTGAAATGTAATTTTACTTCACGCTTTTTTCAGTGTAGGCTTACATTTACAATAATATTCATAAGAGAGACAATTAGACAAATGTAAACTATGATTATATGTATAAATTTATATATCTGGAAGCAATATGTTAAGATGTTACAGTCAAGACGAGTATGGATATGATTTTTGTTGTCGCAATGGGAACTTGAGTGTTGTTTATTTAAGGTGTCTTCCCTCGGGGGAATGGGGCCAAATTTTAATGATGCGCCAGCACCGCTGGTTGTGCACACTTGAAAAAGATATACAACAAGTCAGCTACCACATTTATTAGCAACAAGCTGCCTGCCTTGATGCTTCTGTTGGTTCAGAGAACCTTTCTAACGTTGCCACGGCCCGCTAGAGGCCAACCCTTTCTGCGGTTACTGCCTGCACGGACACGGCACGCCGTAGCGCTCCCCCGTGTGGAACCCGCCGGCAGGGGCTTGACACCGCACCCTAGCTCCCCAGTACGGTGGGTCTCTCGAGTCGTTTCACGATCAGGCATTCGTCGGCACAGACCAGCCGAACGATCGGGTCCGTGAGGTCGTCAATTCTCAAAACTTGCTAAGAGAAGCGGATCTTTCAAAAGCATTGCTCCTCTTCGAGCTCGGGCACTTCGACGCCTCACTCTTCCACAAAAATTGTGGACGGAGATAACCCGCTCCGCTCTCTTCCACAAGTCCCCTGCGGGGGTCGCAATGGGAACTATCATTTACAATAATATTTATAAGAGAGGCAATTAGACAAATATCTAAAAGCAATATGTCAAGAAAGTTACAGTCGATAAGAGCAACCAATATAGACGCATATAGAAGCGCAGAGCCCACGTTACGGAATTGTCAAGTATCTGGCAAACATGAAACCTCTAGTTTGTTTGCCAACTGTATGGAGGCGCTGATCGTCATTTTCCGTCCCTGTCTTTCTAATGACGGTGCGCTCGGAGCACTCTTTCCTCACCGCTCATCGAGCGCTTTTTACTCCGTCTCTCTAATGGGGCAAACGTATCGGAACCTCTCTTTCCTCCCCTCTCATCGACAGCTCTTTTTCCTCCGTCTCTCTAATGGGGCAAACGTATCGGAACCTCTCTTTCCTCCCCGCTCATCGAGAGCTGTTTACTCCGTCTCTCTAATGGGGCAAACGTATCGGACCCTCTCTTTCCTCCCCTCTCATCGACGGCTCTTTTTCCTCCGTCTATCTAATGGGGCAAACGTATCGGAACCTCTCTTTCCTCCCCTCTCATCGTAAACTCTTTTTCCTCCGTCTCTCTAATGGGGCAAACGTATCGGAATCTCTCTTTCCTTCCCTCTCATCGACAGTTCTTTTTCCTCCGTCTATCTAATCGGGCAAACGTATCGGAACCTCTCTTTCCTCACCGCTCATCCAGAGCTTTTTACTCCGTCTCTCTAATGGGGTAAACGTATCTCATCCTCTCCGTCCTCTCCTATGTATAGATTCCATGTGAAATTTTCGTACAGACCCTTTTTCAATTGATTATAACTCGGAAAGTATTCAAGTTATGAAATTTTTGTACAGAGATTAAATTTTTGGTTTTTCTTCAACTTTTAAGTAATCATATAAGAAAAACGATTGTTTTTTTATACAAAAAAATAACAGTTTATATATAAAAAATAAATTTTTTCACATTTCAGCACGATTAAAAGTGATTTTTCTTTTTTCTACAGAAACATGGTAGTGTTACGAATACAATGCCGAAGGCTTCGTAATGCGCCGAAGAATGGTTTTGTTGAAATTAATTTTTTAATAATATTTCTAACATATAACTATACTATTACAAACATTGAAACGTTAATTATTGACATTTGAAAATTTAATGGTACGAGATTTCGCGGAAAATTACGCTCCGACCATACGTTTCAATTACGTCTTAAAAATTGCAAGACGTCATACCGAACATAATATTCTTTCTTTGAAAGTTTTGATTCAGTTTAATAATTACAATAAAGACATAATTGAATTAATAATGAAATTGATTACCGAGTTGTAAAAAACAGTTCTATTAACAGTACATTAAGAAAGGACACGTTTGCAACACGCTGTAAGGTGCAGCGCGCTTGGAGTTTGTAAAACGCAGATATTTTAAAAAAATTAATTCCAACATAACTATTCGTCGGCGTATTAGGAATCCTTCGGCATTCTATTCATAACACTTCCAATTTTATGTAGAAACAAGAAAAATCACTATTAATCGGGCCCAAATGACAAACTGTTATTTTTTATATAAACAAAAAACGAATCGTGTTTTTATACAATTGCTTAAAAGTTGAAGAAAAACCAAAACTGTTATCTTTTTACAAAAATTTCATAACTTGAATACTTTCTGTCTTACAATCAATTGAAAAAGGGTCGGTATTTTCGTGGTAAAATTTAAAAAAAATTATAACTCGAAAACTTTACTATTCATATAAAAATAAAAAAACACGTATCGAATATTTTTCCCTCTAGAATTTGAAAAAAAATATACCAAGTGAATTAATTGATAGATAGGAAAATTTCACATGGAATCGGCAATATACATACGTACGTGGAGTTGGAATACACATCCGGATGTTCTCTTTCGGCGCCGCTGGATTGATACCGGCGAAAATAGAGAAACATATTTTGCGTTTTATGTTATTTCTTTGAACACAATAAATTAAAAAAAAAGAATCTTTGCATGATGCTTTTTGTAGTTTTTCCCGCTGTATTGCATAAAAGTATTAATTTTTAAGTCTAAATAAAAAATAAGAGCAAACAAACTTTTTAAATTTAAATTGAAATTCTCATCTATTTAGAAATATTCGAAATTTATGAAAAAATGATGAACAAACACGTATTTAATGTAAAACTGTTCATATATAATTGACCTGGAAATATTATTGTTTAATGGAACCATCAAAAAAATTAAGTTTCTCGAATTACACGGAAACCTGTGGTATGCAGGGACCATTGTTCTTTTAAATTTAATCGCTATCTCTCATCTACATATTATTGAACGAGAACTAATTTTTGTGTTCATTTTGTTCATTTTAAGTCAAACCTCTTTCAGGAAAAATAACTCAATTATAGATGCATTTCTGCTGTGTGAAGAAAAGTCTTATGTATACGCACGACCTTTTCAAGGGATTCTTTCAATAAAAGTTGAATATTTTATTAATAGAACTATATTTTCAACATATTTGAAATCAAATATCTTCGTTTGTTTTATCCCTTAAAGCTGCAATAAAAATGAAACAAAATTTAAATTAAAATTCATAAAAAATGGATTACTCTTATTACACATGACAATTTCATCAAAAAACAGATATACTTTTTTTTACGGTACACGGCAGAAAGAGCCTCGGCAAGCCTCGTGCCAAAAATGCCCGGTTTTCGTACCTCGAATTTACGCCATATTGAATTTTTGAAATGTGACTTTAGATTCGGATTCATCAGCGAAAAAACTTAAAGAGACCATTTTATTTCAATTTTTAGAATTTTTTATTTCGAATATAAAAGTAAAAGTGTGTTATATTTTTTATTGGATAGGGACTAATTAACCCCCCATATCTCCTAAACGGGACCTATGCTCATTTTGAGATTTTGCATTTATTATTCTGTTATCATATGTAACAATTTGGCATACAAAAAATGTCGAAATTCGAGGTACGAAAAACGGTCATTTTTTTAATTTTCAACAGTAATTGAGACTAAATGTTCAAAACACAATTACTAATCAAGACCAATGGTTCAGGAATTTGACTGACATTCAGATTCCTAGTAATATAATTAATATTATAGGCCTTGAACTAAAACATTCTGTTTGTTTTAAATTAACATAAAGATTTTCTGCTAGCAAAATTTCATGTCAGGAATTGAAGATGGTATCTCTAATATTTCCAATAAAAGATAAATCAGATAATATTATTACATACGTAAAAAACAGAATGAGACTTAATTAATTATATTTTACAAAACTTGTTGACTAGCTCTAAAATTTATTTCTTCCCAGAGTTATAACGCCAGTTAAAAATTGTTTAAATATGAATTGATTTTAAGAATAATGGCTCATTTTTTGAAAAAAAAAAAATTATCTTCCGAATTTGTTACCTGATAAAAAAAAAGTTACTCAGAAATTGTGAAAAGTAATCATTTTTTTCCTAATAAATAGATGTAGAGAATCTTTTTCTCGTAAATAATACATAACTCGCTAAAATCCATTAATAATTTAAACAAAAATACTTAACTGCCGAAAAGAAAAAAATTGAGACATTAATAAAAGTTAAAAAAAGAATAATATAATATAAATAAATTTTTTTAAGAACAGTAATGCTTTCCCTCGTCAACAACATCACTAATAATGGAAATTAATTTATTGTAAACGGTATTAAATATTTTCCCCAAACATACTATATCCTAGGGTTTAACTACCTTGAATACCCTATTTTATAGTACATAAACTATTTAACTATTTTATAGTAAACAACACCTCATATTATTATTATAAAGTATTTTTATTTGGACATAATTTTGAAACATTTGAATCGGAAAAAATGGCATGTCTGTTGTGACCTATACCGGTTTTCAAAACGATGGTTTACAAAAATATACTTTTATGTCACTTAATCTGCAGTGAATGTCTTGTAGACATCTATTATTTATTCAAAAATATTTATTTTATAAATAAATGTAATTTTATATCGAAGTTTTACCGAAAATTAGTGACTTTTATATCGTTTTTCATGCAGTCTGAAATAAATAGAATGTGTAAATATTTTCTAATAAATACGAGAAATCGCCTCGCCCGATATACATAATGTGTGCAGTAAAGTCGAATTATCTCGGATTTCATAAATAATGGACGTTTTTCCATAACACAGCAGATATTGTTCTTTCAAACTTTATATCTTGTCACTGACGTTGATTAAGTAGAGTTTACTTTTTGTACATGATTTGCTGTTAGAAATAGATTAATGCAATTTAAGTTTTCACTCAATCTGCGCAGGTTTTAAAATTAATGTACGTTATACAAAATATGGGCGTAGGAATTGGCACATTAATTTAATATTCAGAAAATTTAATTTTTCAGCGATAACTTTAAATGCGCTGTTAATAGATAATTCATTTTATTCGCATTATATATCATTCATGTCATGAATTATTGTGAAAAATGGAATATTTAATGCATTTACATTTCGACACCTTTTTACAAACTGACTAATCATAATCACATAAGAACCAAACCACGGAATTACAAATATTATATTTGTAACTAATTAATGAGAAGCAAGAATAAAATAAAATTGTACTAAATTGTAGTTAAATGTCCCTACAAAATGCCAAATGCATACAATTGTATATCTATAAACATCGTTCGTACGTGCACATAAGTACATTTGGCATTTTTACCAGCCCCCTACATATTTTGTAGTAAGGCGCCGATTATTAACTCTTGGAAACTGACATTTCTTCTATAAAAGTGAGTTTGCTCTATTCATTCGAGCTGGTCGGTCACGTGCTTAGCTTGCACATTAAATGCCGAGGGGCGGAGCTTACGGAGAAAACGTGCCATGGAGGGGTGACGCGCGTAAGCCGTACGAACGAAGGGGAATAGGGGAAATGACCGAAAGCCCGCAGCGGTGCCATCTCTCGGGTATAAATTCATCGTCCCAATCGCCCTTATATCCTCTCTGCGCTTCTACATATATGCGTCTATATTCGTTGATAAGAGTAATGGATATGAATTTTGTTGTCGCAGTGACAGTTTCCATTGTCGATTCAAACAATTTTTTCCTTTTAAATCACTACGAACCCAGTTTAATGTTTCTTCTGGTTTATTTTTGATATTTGATCACACATTTAGTTTTAAAACATGTAATTGAAAAAAAATTAACAATAAATGATTTATACCAAATTAGATTCCCACTGTATGCAGTAATGTGCAAAAACCTGAGTCGAGCTTAAAATTCTTATGATTTTGTTTTGCATTTTTGAGCATGATAATGACAACCGATTGATTTGAAATTTTATCAGCTTCGTGCCATCAAAACGTATCCAAAAACATGGTTATAGCCTAATTTCATAGTACATTTACATTTGTTGCCTTAGTGTTGAGTCAAACAATTTTCTCCTAAATCAATATGAACCTGATATGTGCACACACAAACACACACACACACACACACACACACACACACACACACACACATATATATATGTGTGTGTGTGTGCACATATCATATATACATATATACAGGGTGATCCAAAAGTTCCGGAACAGCAAAATATCTCAGCGGGAGTGCATTTTCGAGGAAAATGTTTCAGACAAAAGTTTCAGGATTTTTCCCTGGCTATTTAATGGCGATATTGAATTTGACCTTGAAGGTTATTTCAAGGTCAAGTTAATTTTTTTAAATGGGAACCCCTATTTTTTTTCATGGATTCTGAAAGAGCGGGAAATTCTACGTCCGAGTATGATATGATCGATTTTTCCGGCAAGGTCATTTCAAGGTGAAACTTAAAACTCCCGTAACGGCGAAATATCTCAGAGGGTGTGCATTTCTTTGGAAATTGTTTCAGACAAAAGTTTAAGGATTTTTCCTGGGATATTTAATGGTAGCACAGAATTTGACCTTGAACATGACCTTGAAGGTTATTTCAAGGTCAAGTTTGTTTTTTTTAATGGAAACTGCTATTTTTTTCACGGATTCGGAGAGAGCACAAAATTTTACGTCCAAATATGCTATGGCCGTTTTTTTCGGCAATGTCATTTCAAGGCCAAACTTAAAACTCCCGGAACAGCGAATTAACTCAGCAAGAGGCACCATTGAATTTAACCTTGAAAATTACCTTGAGACTTATTCTAAGCTCAAGACTATTTTTTTTTAATTGGAACCCCGTTTTATTTTCGTAATGTTTCCAGAGTTTCCAGAGTGCAATGCATTATCATTGTTCCCGGATAAAAATATACATTTTTTTTTTACATCCGATACGTTTATAAATACCGTATGTATGGGTAACATTTTTACATTGTTTCCAATGCTACCGCCGGCTTTAGCATTACCCAAGATGTACCGCGTGGAGGTAGCACGGTCGGGTTTACACCTCTTCGGGGTGCTTTGTTCAGGTGGTTCCCCTCGCCGTCACCTGTGCGTGTGCGTGTGCGTGTGCGTGTGCGTGTGCGTGTGCGTGTGTGTGTGTGTGGGTGTCCCCAGACAGTTAAGGCAAGATGGGTATACTAAGATTTTGATGAAATTATGTATCTTACTAAAGCGTATGCTCAAAGTGATTGCCATGAACTTCTTGGCAATATCTCAAGCGATTATAAAAAGTCGATACGACTTTTTTAATCATATCTGGTTCTATAGCCGCGATCTCATCCCGTATTCGTTGTTTTACTTCCTCAATATTCACCGGTTTCGTTCGATACACTCTATCTTTGAGATAACCCCATAGAAAATAGTCAAGGGGCGTAAGATCCGGAGATCTTGGTGGCCATTCTATTACACCCCTTCGACCTATCCACCGTTCTGCGAATACATCACTCAAATAATTGCGAACATCTGTTGCATAATGGGGTGCTGCACCATCTTGCTGAAACCAAGTCTGATCGAAATCCTCGCCTACAATAACCTGAATAGCAGGGATGATGTCGTCCCTCAACATATCGTGGTATTTTTGACCAGTAAGGGTACCCTCGATGAAGAAGGGCCCAACTACCGCATTGTTTATAATACCTGCCCATACGTTTACTTTTTCAGGATATTGAGTAGAACGACTATCGACCATCCAATTAGGATTGGTTTCACTCCAATAAGACATGTTATGTCTATTGATTGCCCCATTTAAGAAGAATGTAGCTTCATCAGAAAATACGATGCGATTCAAGAAACCGGCATCAGCATCTATTCGATTCATCATTAATTCCGCAAACTGTAGGCGTCTATCAGGATCGTCTTCATTCAATTGTTGTACGAGTCTAACTTTGTATGGGTGAAATTTTAAGTTTTTAGTTAAGATCCGTTGTACTGTACCGTAACATAAGTCGTGCTGCTGTTTAACTTTCCTGATGGAAGTATGAGGATCTTCCGTTATTGACAGCGCGACATTCAACTCATTTTCTTCAGTTGATGCTGTTACTGGACGACCTGCTCTTGGGAGATCCTTCACAGTACCGTGAACTTCAAAACGATTTATTGTTCTGCTAACAGTAGATTTAGAAATCGGTTCTCGTCCCTCTCTAAATGATGCGTTAAATAAGGTTCGCACATTCTCTAAAGATCGCTGGTTATCACCCCAGCCTCTCATCATGAGAATGGTTATTCTTTCTCGTTCACTTAGCGCAGCCATTGCTCTTTGTACGAAATATACGTATGTATTTTGTTACTGAAATGATGCTTAATACGTTTAGATAGGAAAGGCGTTTAGATAGGAAATCCATGTATCTCACAAAACGATAAAGTTAAGACCAAAATGTAACCTTATAAGACTGTACACGTATGTATAAATTCAATGTGAATGTTATGTTGTTTATTTACTTCGCTGGTGACTCGTGCTCTCTGTCGCTGTTCGCGCGCCCAAGTTCACTTTGCACAAGTGTTGCGTAAGATGTATGTATACACTTTTTTTAAACAGTTTATTATTCTATTTACAAAATTAGAGGACAAGCGAGGGACAGGAACTGATTCCTAAATCGACTTTTGGCAGAACAATAAATTGTTTCGAAGTTTACGGCACTGTAAAGGATCTCCCTAGAGCAGATCGTCCAGTAATAGCATCGACTGAACAAAATGAATTTAACCACTCTCAATACCGGAAGATCCTCATAACTTCGTTAAGAAAATGAAACGGGGTTCCAATTAAAAAAAAAAAATAATCGTGACCTGAGAATAATCTTCAAGGTAATTTTCAAGGTCAAATTTTATGCTAGCATTAAATATGCCGGAAAAAATCCTGAAACTTTTGTCTGAAACATTTTACCCGAAAATGACCTCTTGCTGCGTTAATTCGCTCTTCCGGGAGTTTTAAGTTTGGCCTTGAAATGACATTGCCGAAAAAAACGGCCATAGCATATTTGGACGTAAAATTTTGTGCTCTCTCCGAATCCGTGAAAAAAAATAGCAGTTTCCATTAAAAAAAAACAAACTTGACCTTGAAATAACCTTCAAGGTCATGTTCAAAGTCAAATTCTGTGCTACCATTAAATATCCCAGGAAAAATCCTTAAACTTTTGTCTGAAACAATTTCCAAAGAAATGCACACCCTCTGAGATATTTCGCCGTTACGGGAGTTTTAAGTTTCACCTTGAAATGACCTTGCCGAAAAAAACGGCCATAGCATATTCGGACGTAAAATTTTGTGCTCTTTCCGAATCCGTGAAAAAAAATAGGGGTTCCCATTTAAAAAAATTAACTTGACCTTGAAATAACCTTCAAGGTCATGTTCAAGGTCAAATTCAATATCGCCATTAAATAGCCAGGGAAAAATCCTTAAACTTTTGTCTAAAACATTTTCCCCGAAAATGCACTCCCGCTGAGGTATTTTGCTGTTCCGGGACTTTTGGATCACCCTGTATAATGACAGTATATATATATATAATGACAGTTCCCATTGCGACAACAAAACTCATATCCATACTCATTTTGACTGTAACATCTTAACATATTGCTTGCAGATATATAAATATATACATATAATCATAGTTTACATTTGTCTAATTGTCTCTCTTATGAATATTATTGTACATGTAAGCGTATGTGAATGTTATATCTAACGCTTTATATTTTCCTCACTAAAAATCAGAAAACGAATGTATATAAGTAAGGAACATGTATAATATTTGAGTGCATTATATGGACAAACGAACATTTTTATTAAACTCGTATCCTCATACATATCATCAAAAGCATTTCGCTACATATTTTTCACTACTTATGTTGTATGTATATTGAAAAAAGATAAAATTAGACGTACACAAAAAGATGTTTAATACGAGTAATCAAACAAATAGAAACTGTCATTACGACAACAAAATTCATAGCCATAGTTATGGGTTGTAATTTTCTCAATATGTGATATACCGTGTTTCATGTCCCTAGACATCTATGTTATTTAATTATAATTGCAATTGTATAGGAATGGGAATATGTGATATGAATGCATGAGTTTTCATTTGACATAAGTTAACCTCAAATCTTTGTTGGCTTATTAACCAGTCACATAAAAACAATGATACAATACTAATACTCGAACAATTAGTTTCAACAATTCATATAATTCATTAATAATTACAAAATATACACCGAATTACCGACATCTGCTAAAACCGGACAAACAGCTGTCTTGTATGTTTGGATGCAGTGATGTGCTCTGGCTCGGCAATATTTGCCGAAGTTATTAAGTAAAATCTACAGAAAAGTTGTTACTCAAGTCATTAAGTAGATTTTCTAGATATTGTTCAGCAAATATTACCGAAGTGACTATGTAAATGTTACATAATGGTGCTTACTTAACTTCTTCGGCAAATTTTACGTGAGTTTTCGGCAGAACTTACTAACAAATTCTTTCAGTGCATATTTGTTATAAATTTATTAGCAGATTCAGAAATAGCGAGTCGAAACAGTGTCGAGAACAATGTCTTTGCATAACAATTTAGTGTATGTTCTAATTGTCTTTCAACTTTCCTATGTATGCCTAATTAATAAAAACTGCGAATTGTCCGTCTTGTTAGTTTTACGTATCCGTTTTCCGAAGAAAAAAAGGTTTTGGGTGACGCGTAAACGGGATCGACACACGAAGAAAAACTAAATGTTTTTTCTTGAATATTTTACTTATATTGGTGAGACAAAGTCGCTTTCGTGAAGGCTGCCTTTGAAGATATTTGCGGTTTCGCGTCGGAAAGATTCTAATTTTTGAATGCCACGCTTTTCTTATAATGACCAGCTGGTGTGCCGTTTAAATATCGGCATCAGCTAACTAAGATCTTTAGTTTTTTCCCAGCGTATGATATTTATATTGGTTGCAACAGTTAGGAGTTTTCCAAAGTTTTCTTGTTTCCTTATGCTGCGAAATGCAGTGCACAAATGGGGTACTTCGCGCACTCAAATCAATGCGCGAAATTGAACTTCGCACACTCGGTTGAAAAAAATGTAAGATATTATCGTTTCTCACGACCACTTCAAAAATGAAAGAACGCAGGAGGTAAATAAATTCGTTGAATTTAATACCCTTCTGTCGGTAACCGAGAGCATAAGGAAAGAAGAAAACACCGTACAGTGCGCGAAATAATTTTAAGAGAAATTACGCAATGGATCGATAATATAACTCCTCTCACTTTATTGCTGAAAGATTACTATGTATGTATGTCCTTCTTTCTTTCACTTCGATGTATGCCCGAGCGCATTAAAAACAATCTGGGGTTACCGGAAAACCTAAATAACGGTTACAATAACAAAACGGATTCAATAATGTATACACAAACACACTCAATTGTTATCGTTCGTATAATAACAAAGTAATGATTATTAATTTTCCTTATTATAGTATATTACGATACAAGTGGCCACGCCGGCTCTCGGGCCGCCGATCGCTCTGACATTTCGCGCCCTAGGGACGAAAAAACTATTTTTACCTCCGTGAGAGAAATTTTATTCGTGCTAATTTGAGTGTGCGAAGTACTTCGCGCATTCATTTCAGTGCGCGAAAATGGGTTACTTCGCGCACTAAAAATAGTCAATTTCACGCATGCAGTTAAAAAAATAATTTAAACATTCGTATTACTACTCCTACATATCTAATACTTAATAATACATATACAGAGCGGACGTCGGCGTTGTTAAAGAACCAACTATAGATCATCAGTCAATTAATCCCGTGGTAATTTGGTTTTTCTACAGTCTTTTAAATAAATAAACATAATTAAGAATTGTAGCAAAGCCGACAAGGCCTAATACCGCGTGATTAATCGACTAATTTATAAGTTACTTCTTTAACATGAAAGGCCAATGACCCGCTAGCCGACGTGGACCCTGGTATACTTAATAATAAATGCATACTTTTCATATGAATATTATATATATATATGTCGTAGGCGAATAGAAAAATCCGGCATTCTAGTGCCTAGGCATTAAGCTGAAATTAGGCAAATAGATGAATACATGCGTAAAAGACGTTTATTCTTCTATTTGCGTGGGTTATTTCAGGCATTCAGCAGAATGCCTAGTCAGTAAGCTGAATGCCGAACAGGCCCTAGGCAAATAGATGAATTCGAATATCATTAGTTTACAAACATGCTTTGGAATTTATTTTATTTTATTTACGACAATTTATATAATAACAACTAATTAAGTTAGTGTGTTGCTAAACGTCTCGCAGTAACGATTGACTCTGTTAAATTATTCGGTATGGAAAATCAAACTGTTAACAGAGAAATATTTGAAAGTAAATGTCGCGAATTTATAGCAAAAAATTCAAGTAATCAGAATTTATGGACCAACAAACAATTAGATTTTGTAAAAGAAACATTAAAGGATCGTAAGTCAAGTGAACCGAAATCTCCTGCTCATTATCATTATTACAAGAATTATGAAATTCTTGAAATTGGAGAAGACAGTCACGTAATTTTAAAACGAAAAACTGCTAGTGATGATTTGGTGTATATGGTGCCATTTGAAGATTACTTTACAAAATTATTAGAGGCACACATCCAAACTGGACATGGTGGACGAGATAAAATGTTATTTTATATTAAAAAAAAGCGGCGTATTTCCAGAAGTGTGTGCGAAATGTTTGTTAAGGGTTGTTCAACTTGCGATCGGAAAAGATCTATAGTACGAAAAGGTGTTGTCGTCAAACCGATTATTTCTAATAGATTTAACAGCAGAGGTCAAGTTGATTTGATTGATTTCCAATCAAGTCCTGATGGCGATTATAAGTGGTTGATGAACTACCAGGATCACGCGACGAAATTTTTACATCTGCGACCTCTTAAATCGAAGCATGCTGTTAATGTTGCTGAGGAGTTGTCTAAAATTTTTTTTACATTTGGAGCGCCTTGTATTCTACAAAGTGACAATGGCAAAGAATTTGTTGCTTCAGTGATAACTGAATTAATTTCTCTTTGGCCTCATTGCAAAATTGTTCACGGAAGGCCCCGACATCCACAATCGCAAGATAGTATTGAAAGAGCGAACGCAGACGTTGAAAATATGCTACGAGCTTGGATTATAGACAATCAATCAAACAACTGGTCACGTGGTTGTTACGAAGTACAGGTAATATCTAATTCAAAATTTAATTTAATTAATTTAAGGGGAGGGTAAACCGGATTTACTTGTTTTTATACTTAATTTTTTTACTTGTTTCAAATATTTTTTATCTTATAAAACTAATGAACATATCTTAAACAAAAATGTATTTTTTTTGTTTTGTTCTACATTAGTGGCAAAAAAATACATCAAAGCGCAGAATAATTAATCGAACGCCTTATGAAGCCACGCTAGGACCGATAAAGTGTGGTCTATCGAGTACTTGTTTACCAATCAGCATATTAAATACGTTACACAGTGAAGAAGATTTAGAGAAAGCCCTCGAATTACACGAAGCTATGGATGACGCAGATGAACAATTGTCTAAAGATAAACTTGATGAGGAAGAATCACCTTCTGAAAACAGAAATGACATTAATAATAAAGTAGTTTGTGCAATTTGCAGTTTAGAATTAAATATAAATGATTCTGCTACATGTATAAAGTGCAATTTACGCATGCACAATAATTGCGTCAGCTTAAATTTAGAAACAGATATCTCGAACTTATATATTATTTCATTTCATAATGTTTATTTTTTTATTTTATTGGGGGCTTCGCCCTCAAACCCCCTTTCCTCGTTCCTGCCACCCATACCTCTGCTTATAATATTTTGCGCACACGTTAAAAAAAAATAGTATACGATACTCGAGCTCTCAGGGGATTCCCTTACTCGCGCTCTTGTCACCCTCGCTACGCGCATTCGTATCGTAATGTACTAATTACTTCGACCCAGACTAAGTCTGGACGAAGTATTGAATTTACTGTTTAAAAATACGTTAGGAAACTCTTAAGATGATCCCGTTTATTCTTTGCGTGAGACATGCGGCAACCAGAGAGCGGCGGTGGCTCAGTTGGTAGAGTATCGGCTTCGTAATCAGAATACCCTGGTTCGATCCCGGCCTCTGGCATCTGTCATCGGGACACCTCTGTGGTACATGGGTTCAGAAGGTCAACGTATAATAATATTAAAAAGAAAAAAAAAAAAAAAAATATGCGGGAAACCACTGTATGAGATACGCCATGGTTCAAAAAATCAACGATCCACCGTTGAGCCGTGAAATTAAAGAAATGCGTGTGGAAATTTAAAAAAAGTTCTTTTTTTTAAATGTTTTCCCGGGACTGCTTTCTGATGCCGACTTCCCTGATAATTGTACACTGAGCAAAGTGTTTTATCAGTTAAAATCCCTTGTCTTTTAAAACGATTTCTTATACCCCGTAAAATAAACATTGTAATTACTGAAATCCCATATGTTACCCATAAAAATCTTCGTCTTATAACATTTACTTATTACTGAGTAAAAGATACTCTATTAAATTCGCAGGTTTCAAAAGAATATTTCATTATGTCTAAAAAAATACGTATTTAAGCATTTTAAAAATACTAGTTTCTTATAGGTTATAATTTTTCAAATGTACAGAATAATACGTAATAAATAAAGCTGGGAATCAATACAAACTTTTACATACAAAAAATTCACCCTGACAATGTCTCCTTTTGATAACACATCGTCAGAATATTCGAAAATAACGTTATTCTTCATTACCATCATAATTTATCTAACATAGAGTGTAGATTAAAAATTGTGGGTAGTTTGATCGAAATTTAAGTTCTGAAATTGAATAGACACCGTATCTACCGAAATAATTTCAATAATTTTGCAGCAATTACGAAAAGTTATCAGAAGTTGACAGAAGTTATGAATCAGATATTTATAGGTTAGAAACGTGTTTTTTTTCTTTTATTATTTTAACGGGTGGAATTGCCTTTTTACACAAATGTTTAGACAATATTATTCTCAAGTTTTGCCAGAGCTGTAGGTCGTCTTTCTCGATGAGGCCATTTCTTACATTTGTAAAGCTTGCAAAAACCTATGGGGCATTCCACGTCATTTACAACAAAAATTTTTAATTCTGCGGCATATTTTTTTCGATATTCTAGACAAAAAAAATCTTCGTTCAACTGTGTAGAAAATACTGTTAAAATTTCAAAATACACAGTGAACAACTTTTGAAGTAATTAATTATTGTTTAAACAGCTGCGCGCGGAGTTGAGCCTGATTGAGCACGCCGTAACTCGTTTTGATACAATTTGATACAAATGATGCACATACAAATATATAATTAAAATCATAATCGCATGAAGCCCAGTTACGACACGTGCTCAATCAGGTACAGCTCCGCTCGCTCGGACTTCCAAAATGGCGAGTCCGCGCGCAGCTCTTTAAACAATAATTAATTACTCAAAAACTTGTGATTGGGACATTCTCAAATTTTAATAGTACATTACCTAACAAGGGTGTAAAGTATAACTGTTACGCACGGGTCGGGAACTTTACACATCACTCGGCGCCTTCGGCGCCTCGTATGTATGGTTCTCGACCCGTGCGTAACAGTTACACTTTACACACGTGTTAGGTATCCTATTTTTTGTATTTGCGCGCGTAAAGTGAGTGCGTAAAGTTTTGATGCCTGCTTGAGTGCGTAAAGTATAACTTTACGCACGACCGGTCATTTTACGAATTTCGTCGTCGGGAGTGCATAAAAGTTTACTTTATGCGCGAAAGATAGGCATAAAAAGTACTTTACCCACGAACTTTACGCCCGCAATTACAAAATAGTAGTTTTCGATACAAGTGCGTATGCGTAAAGAACTTTACACATACACACGTGTGCCGAAATATTGTTTACGTACGGCTTTTCCGTGCGTAAAGTATAATCGAGTGCGTAAAGTTTACTTTACGCACGAGTTTACTTTACGCACCGAAAATACGTACATAAAAGTATTTTCTACATAGTTGAACGAATATTTTTAATGTAAAATTATTTAAATCATGCTGCTATTTAGAAAATCGAATTTGTTTGTAACATTTACCAAATAAATAAGCTAATTTTTTCAATTTTTTAATATATCTAATACTAGCGTTGGTACCTCGCTCGCTAACGCTCGCTCGGGATGTGTACTTATAATAACATATCTTTTTTAGAATGGATATGATATGATATGTATTGAAATATTTATCATAATTTTAGAGTGATAATAAGCAAACATGAACTTTGGATATCATATAGCTAAAGGGATAGACTTTTAGAAAATTGTATGCGTTAATTGTAATTTCCAGTCCTGTAATTTCTATTAGGATAAAGGGTATAGGTATTGTCAACCGTCTTTATGTTATTTATCATACAGGGTGAATTCCTAAGGGCGGAACATAGAGCATTCCATGTTATTCCGCTCAGCCAATCACGATCAAGGATTACTGTGAGATCCGACTACGTCAGCCAATCAGATACGTCGCTGCGTTAGGGAATCAAATGTTAAAACAAACAGAATATGTAAGTATTCTTCCAAAAGTTATTTTCATTTCGTAATATTACATTTGCATGTAAAATGACTGACAAAATGAATTATATGATAATAGTCAACGGAAAAACTTTAATGTATTTCGTAAACTGTTCGCCAAATTTTTCATACGATTAAACATTAGCTGTGATGTGTAATTGCAAGTTTTTCCTTTGAATTTTAACAAATGTTATTCCGCTTAGCCAATGACGGTGGAGGAACATAGGGCATCCCATGTTATTCCGCTTAGCCAATGACGGTGGAGGATCACTGTGAAATTCCACTACGTCGACCAATCGAATGTGTCGATGCGTTATGTTAAAAAATATCAAAACAAACAGAATAAGTATAATTCCAAAAGTTATTATATTTTCGTCATTTTACGTTTCCATGCAAAATGACTGACAAAATGAATTATTTGTTAAAATTCGTTAAAATTGTTAAAGTAGCCACCAATATACAATATATTTATTGCATAATATTATATAAGATTTACTGTCATCAAAGTCAGATCAATATCATTCTAAATTTATTGTTTACATACTACTTTAAAATATGGGTTATGTATGGCTCACGGCGACTTCCCATTGACAAAAAGAATCGCGCCGGGCCGTTACCTACTTGGAGGTGTGGAAAAACGACATACAAAAGATATACAAGATAGGTGCAAAATTACCGCATTATTAAATATTTTTCATTCTGATCACTTTATACTATAATTCATAATTTGTACATTTGCATATTTTGAAATCTGTGGATTTTCATTACAAGTTTTTGAATTATACTGTTTTTCGATTCTTCGCAGCAGCCGTCGATATGTAATAATAATAAATCCCTATAATGTTTGATTTCAAAACAATTTATTTTAATTTTAATTTTTTGTTTTAATTTTTAATTTTAATTTTTTTTACGGATTTCTACCTTATTGGCTGGATACTACGGCTTCCCATTACAGCTGTTTTATTTGAAATTAAATCCTATTTTTAATTACGTTTCAAACATGAAATACGTTTATTTATGACAGTATTTGGAAATAATTGTTTACGCAACATTCGAGCTATGAATAACCATGTGGCTTAGTAAATGGTATTTCATCAGATTAAAATAAAAATAACCACATATGTTGTATTTTTGAGTGTACAATGCAAACAAAAATTACTCCATTAACAAACAAAAATTTGATTTCAATATATGACATATATATATATGTAGTTTTTGTTTATAATTCAATAATTGCCACAAAGAACCGGTCATCTTCTTATATAATAAAGTATATTAATAATATAAAATGTCTGGTTTTTCGTACCAGCCGTCGAATTGATGATATAGTCCGGATAGTCTGCGAAATACGAATAAACCGGAGCCACTTTTCTTGCGTTATATATACAGGGTGGACCTCGGCTAGCGGGTCATAGGCATCCCATGTTAAAGAAGTAACTAGATCATTAGTCGATTAATCCCGTGGTAATTTGGGTTTGCTACAGGATTTTAATTTCTCACAAGGCATATCAAAACAGAATTAAGAATTGTAGCAAAGCCGACAAGTTCTAAATACCGCGTGATTAGTCGCCTGATCTAGTTACTTCTTTAACATGGAATGCCTATGACCCGCAAGCCGAAGTCCACCCTGTATATATATATATATATATGACTGACAAAATGAATTATATGATAATAGTCAACGGAAAAACTTTAATGTATTTCGTAAACTGTTCGCCAAATTTTTCATACGATTAAACATGAGCTGTGATGTGTAATTGCAAGTTTTTCCTTTGAATTTTAACAAATAATTCATTTTGTCAGTCATTTTGCATGGAAACGTAAAATGACGAAAATATAATAACTTTTGGAATTATACTTATTCTGTTTGTTTTGATATTTTTTAACATAACGCATCAACACATTCGATTGGTCGACGTAGTGGAATTTCACAGTGATCCTCCACCGTCATTGGCTAAGCGGAATAACATGGGATGCCCTATGTTCCTCCACCGTCATTGGCTAAGCGGAATAACATTTGTTAAAATTCAAAGGAAAAACTTGCAATTACACATCACAGCTAATGTTTAATCGTATGAAAAATTTGGCGAACAGTTTACGAAATACATTAAAGTTTTTCCGTTGACTATTATCATATAATTCATTTTGTCAGTCATATATATATATATACAGGGTGGACTTCGGCTTGCGGGTCATAGGCATTCCATGTTAAAGAAGTAACTAGATCAGGCGACTAATCACGCGGTATTTAGAACTTGTCGGCTTTGCTACAATTCTTAATTCTGTTTTGATATGCCTTGTGAGAAATTAAAATCCTGTAGCAAACCCAAATTACCACGGGATTAATCGACTAATGATCTAGTTACTTCTTTAACATGGGATGCCTATGACCCGCTAGCCGAGGTCCACCCTGTATATATAACGCAAGAAAAGTGGCTCCGGTTTATTCGTATTTCGCAGACTATCCGGACTATATCATCAATTCGACGGCTGGTACGAAAAACCAGACATTTTATATTATTAATATACTTTATTATATAAGAAGATGACCGGTTCTTTGTGGCAATTATTGAATTATAAACAAAAACTACATATATATATGTCATATATTGAAATCAAATTTTTGTTTGTTAATGGAGTAATTTTTGTTTGCATTGTACACTCAAAAATACAACATATGTGGTTATTTTTATTTTAATCTGATGAAATACCATTTACTAAGCCACATAGTTATTCATAGCTCGAATGTTGCGTAAACAATTATTTCCAAATACTGTCATAAATAAACGTATTTCATGTTTGAAACGTAATTAAAAATAGGATTTAATTTCAAATAAAACAGCTGTAATGGGAAGCCGTAGTATCCAGCCAATAAGGTAGAAATCCGTAAAAAAAAATTAAAATTAAAAATTAAAACAAAAAATTAAAATTAAAATAAATTGTTTTGAAATCAAACATTATAGGGATTTATTATTATTACATATCGACGGCTGCTGCGAAGAATCGAAAAACAGTATAATTCAAAAACTTGTAATGAAAATCCACAGATTTCAAAATATGCAAATGTACAAATTATGAATTATAGTATAAAGTGATCAGAATGAAAAATATTTAATAATGCGGTAATTTTGCACCTATCTTGTATATCTTTTGTATGTCGTTTTTCCACACCACCAAGTAGGTAACGGCCCGGCGCGATTCTTTTTGTCAATGGGAAGTCGCCGTGAGCCATACATAACCCATATTTTAAAGTAGTATGTAAACAATAAATTTAGAATGATATTGATCTGACTTTGATGACAGTAAATCTTATATAATATTATGCAATAAATATATTGTATATTGGTGGCTACTTTTCAGCCAATTTATAATAAATATTTATATATAAAACTGTAGACGTGATGTTGGCGACATTTCAGTCACATATAAGAATAAATATATATATGATCTTGGGGGCATTTGAGCAAATTGTATAAAAATTAAATATAATAATAATAAAATAAATATATTATACATTGGTAGTGATTTCTCACACAATAGATAATACATATCTAGGTAGAAAGATGTTGACGTGACGTTGACTACGTTTCAGTCGCATATAAGTATAGATTTAGACAGATATTTGGCGACATTTCAGCCAATTTATAATAAACATTTATATTGACAAATGAAAAAACTTGATGTTGGCGACATTTCAGCCAATTATTAGAAATTTATATATATATATATATATATATATATATATATATATATATATATATATATATATATATATATATATATATATATATATGAAATAAAATATATAGTGAAATTAATATATTATATATTGGTGACGACTTCTCAGCCAATTTATAATAAATATGTATGTACAAAAATGTTGATATGTGTTGTTGATCACATTTTTGACATATATAAGAATACATTTCGAAAACAATCACATGACTTTGGCGACTTTTCAGCCAATTGTAACAAATTTATATAAAAATTAAGCATAATAACAAAATAAATATTATTTGAATGTTATTTTCATATTGGTTTGCGATTTAAAATTGCCACTTATATGCAAGGCGCTATATGTGCGCGTGAGTAATTGGAGGGAGAAAAGTAAAAATATCGTTTGTTGCTCGGGGGGCGGGCAGATAGATACTCGAAATCATGCGAACGCACTTAATCGACCCGTACTAAGGTAAAAATACCAATTACTGCGGGTGTCCCCATTACTGCTGTTCCTATTACTGCGGACGTAATCTCATTAGAAATACTTGCATCCGCAGTAATAGGTACACCGCAGTATTAGGTTATTATACCCGCAGTAATTGGTACAGTTACTCTATACATAGTATTCGATAAAATAAAGATGATTTATACAATAACGGAGTTAAACAACATTATTTAAACACCTTCCACGATCGTCTTACCACGGAGATCAACTCGTTTCGTGGAGTCGATAAAGGTCGTTATCGTTAACGAAAAGTGGTGCAACAAAATATATTGTATATTGTTGGCGATTTCTCATCCAATTTATAATACCTATATCTATATAGAAAACAAAACGTATGGAAAATGGCTCCCAGTCGATTTGGTTGAAATTGGAGTATGTTGGAGTTCAAGTGATTCTGAACAAATGTTTCTGAATGGTGCTATATGTAATATATAGTTTTATGATATGTCATTTTTATGAATGCTCAAGGTTTCAGCTGGTTTGTCCAAGTTTATAATTGCATTGTTAAAATATCTCGGTAAATACTACATTTTTGGTATAAATGATGTTAGCTTGATTATAGATTAATTTACTTTTATCTGTAAGTAATAATTTTATATTCCGTTCCGATGTGACTCTCGAAAGAGCTACGTATAATTGGCCATGACTAAATACTTGTGATGGTAGATATATTCCTACTTTTTCAAAAGATTGTCCTTGGGATTTATTAATTGTCATTGCACATCCTAATCTGATGGGAAATTGTCTTCTTGTCATATTAAATGGTATTACTTATTTGGATGGTGGTAAGTTTATTCGAGGTATCAATGTTATTTTCCCACAATTTTTGCCCGTAATAATTTCGTCATGAATACTGTAGTTTCTCATATCCTTGACAATTAATCTTGTCCCATTACACAATCCATTATTTAAATTAATCCGATATTCAAATTTCATAGTAGAATAATAACCATCCCAATTTTTAATTTTAGTTTGTGTGGTGGAAGACAATTTGTGTTAGTGAATTTAAAAATTCCATTGGTAAAACTGCATCGCAATTTTCATTATTTTCATCTTCTGCAGAATCTATGCTAAGATATTCCCTCTCCTCGCCCTCCAAGCGTGAGAGAATTTCATTGTTGATTTCAGTTACATCTGAGTTTTTAGGTGATAATATGATTTTATCTTTAATAGTTGTATTGAAACGCGTTATTTTTTTGTCAAATATTTCAGTAATAATATCACCAGTAGATAGAATATGTTGTGAGATTTTAATTTCCGCATTACACTGTACAAATTCATCTGAAAAAATGGCATCACCAACATTTAAAAGCCATTGTTTAAATGACCGTTAAGATGTTGCTACTGTTTGATTTTCATACAATGCTCTACATTGAAATTGCGACCATAATTTTCTTCTTTTAACACAGCTTTCAATTATTTGCGTTCGGGTACCATGTCTGACAATCGGTAAAGTTTGTCTAAAATCGCCGGAAATAATAATGATTTTATTTCCAAACGGTCTGTCATTCATACATAGGGGAAACCGGGGTTGGATGTCTACGTGGGCTATCTGTCCACAAGGTATCTATCTTGAATATTAATTACTTTAAATTTAAAAAACATCGATCACAATATTTCCGATAATAAAACCTAGCGATACTTAAGGCATTTATTTCATTTCGACATACTTAAACTGTACGGTTAGCGTTTGAAACTGCGATGTAAAATGTATTGACATTATTCGTCGTAAGAAAAGATCATGATAGATTTACATTTTAGCGCAAAATCAAATGAATTTCATATAATAATATCAAGAAGGCTTTCTTTTACAGATATGATAAGTTTCGTACTTTAATTCCACTGCATAAAAATTTGGTAATGCGTTAATGATCAAAAAAGAGTGCAGGGGCTGGGTATTTACAAGGCATTGTCAAAGTAAATAAATAAATACAACTTCAAATAATATTAATTGTATTATATTTATAGATAAAACTTAACAAATGAGTCGGCTATGATACAGATTATGTATGCCTATTAAACATTATATCGCGTTGTGTCACCTTTATAGGTTATTCGATCGAAGTAGACTAAAAACGTGTGTTATGCTTTAATCACGTCGTTATTTACACATGTTATAGTATGGTATAGTTTTGTAATATGAATATTACCGATAAACATGAAAATTTATAACAATTATTGTTAGTTTATTAGGTGGACAGTTGGCCCCATAAGCGTAGACAAATGGCCCCGCTATTGGGGCTATTTGTCCACGCTATAACCGTTGTCTATAGACACTTATTTCTCCGAAACACTACAAGTCTAGTGTTTGAAACTGCTCTCCTTTTAAATAGGAGGATTAAAGTATATGACATTCAGTTTTGAGCTAATTATCTTAGACAGTTTTCGAGAAATCGACCAAAATGTGAAAAGGGTGGACACATATCCCCGGTCCCGCCTAAATGTTTAATTAATCTAACTATACTAACTCAAATGCATATTTAGAAGCCATTGTTATTTCATCCCATATGATCACTTCCAAATCCTTTAAATATGAACCGTACGCAGTATTAGGTTTAACGTTGCATGTGGTATTATCTGAAATATTCAAAGGAAGTTTAAATGTCGTATGTGCAGTCTTTCCATCTTTTAATAAATTTGCAGCAATTCCAGTCTTAGCTACTGGCAGAACACTAATGTTTTGATTTTGTAAATATGTAATAAGAGTGTCATGTAAATAACTCTCTTTGTACAAATAATGAAATTTATATTATTTATATAATTAATGTATATTCCTTATAAGTATGTAAGCAAGTAAATTAATCTGAAATTAAATTAAAAGGATTGAACTTGTAGGGGTACGTTGCTGAAAATTTGATCGAAACAAATGGAATCGTCGCTAATTAAAGATTTGTTCACACTTGTTACATTAATTATTATTATAGCAAGGTTTTTTATTCGTAATCAATTAGTTCATTTTTATTATTTTATGTAACTCCGTACGATTTCCGCGTTTTATCGTGCACGATTTGCGTACACTAAGTAGCGCTTTATCGTACGCGATGAAAAGAGTACAATAAAGTGCCTTAAAACGTACTAGTAGAATAAAGTGCCCGTATACGTACTCTATTCAAGCTACGGCGTCCAATAAACGTATGCTAACGATGCGTCTACATTACGTCTACGTTGCGTATGCGTATACGACCATTCGTCGTCAAGCGTCGTACACGATAGTCGGATACGATGACCATTCCTACGTATACCAGACGTAGGTTCTAACCTGTTCGAAAATGCCGGAATATATATAAAAAGTGAACGTCCGAATATAACTTTACAGAATGTAGTATACATGGGTTTTGTTTCAAATTTACAAAATTTAATTTCTATGGGACAATTCCAATTTAATCTGAGAATGCTTAGAAAATACCCTTTTCGTTATACGCCGTCTGCCTGCATGCGCCCGTACGGGTGAGAACAGATGCTCATTTTCATTTCACATTTCAAATTGTCCATCGGGGGGCTGCGCCCCCCGAACCCCCTGCTACCCCCCCAACCCGCTCCTCCATCCCTCTCTGCAACCATTCTTTAAAATGAATTTTTGGAAACTCGAAAACGTATCTACGTTACATAAAGTATCGTATGCAACGAGGAGGCAAGGTCTTTATACGCCGAGCGGTAGTTTCGTATACGAGACGTAAGCGAGCGAACGCACAAGCCGAAGGCAAGACTCCATGTTACATAATGTACTATTGTACATTATTGAGATATTATTATTACGTTTATATTATCTGTATAGATCTGGGTGCAACAGTCTACATCTTTCGACTCATGTTCATTGGGATGTATCGACTATATCACAAAGCTTCATTTTTATTTGTTTTATTTAATGTTTGATTTTAATTTTTTTAATTTGTCAATAGTTTTTATTACTTAATAATTTCAAAATTCCAAATTCTCGTAAATTTCATCCCTTTCTTGTACATTCCCTTTATGTAAACTCTGATAATACTATAGTGGTTTTGGGGGGCTTTAATATATATAAGATAATCATGATACAGTACAACAAAGAAATGGTCCGTAATACAGCCGACTTTTGGAGGGCGTGTCGGCAGTTTCGGAGAAAGCGTGTTTCTTCCTTTCCGTGTGGGTTCAATCACTGCTATTTCCATTGTCTAAAAAAGGCGCGCGACATGAGCCAGCAAATTATAGATTAATTGCAATAACGAGCGCGGTCACTAAGATTTTATCGCAGATTCTTTGTAAGCGCCTGTCCGAGTGGGCTTCGCTAAGATGCTTGCTACCCGAGGAGCAGGGTGGATTCCGAGGTGGGAGGAGTACTGAAGATAACATCTTTTCTCTCCTTGCCACTATCCAAATTGCGCTTAACATCAATAATACAAAGATAGTATGCTTTAGAAGGGCCGGTCACCTCGATTCGTACTCCAGATCTTTTTGGTACAGAGACAGTCCGATCGGGGTGGTGAGCGGTTATCGGTACTTAGGCATCCTGTTCTCTTCCTCCGCCCGCGGCTTTCAGCCCACCGAGGATGCCATTGTCAGGACAAATGCAGCGACTGGCTCGATTATATCCTTAATTTACACGGCCAAAATAGATGCTTGGGCTGCCTACTGGAGACTCTATAACGCGTCCATAATTTCCGTTCTGCTTTACGCGGCACCGTTTTGGGCCTTGCGCTATCTGGACAGGCTGGAATCTGTGCAAATTGTTTTTTTTTTAAGGCTCCTCAGTTTGCCTAGGAATACTCCGGCATACCTTATACGTTTAGAACTCGGAATTCCTCACATACAAGTTGAAATTCTTTCAAGGACCATTAAATGGTTGGCTAAAATCCTTAAGCTGCCGGATTCCAGACTGCTCAGAATGTTGTTCGTGCGTCTCAAGGAATTGGCTGTCATACTCCAAGAAGCCTTCAACTGGACGGTGCAGTTCAAGGCGCTCTTGGACAAGTCAGGGGCCGGCGAATTATGGTACAATTTTAATGCGGATTTTTGGGAGCAAACAGGACCCTCGTTAGTTGCGGAGTTTGCTGAGTCCTGCAAGAAGAAAAACCTCAGGGACTATTTTACATCTGATTCAATACAGTTACCCATTTTCCGCCATCTTGCGGATTCAAACTACACCTTGCACCCTCCTCGCCTGCCTCTGGATTGCCTAAGAGTAAAGGTACAGTTGAGGTTAGTAACTACCTATTCGCGCTCGCTCTTAATCGCCGGCCAGCGTTATAACTACAATCCGTCAATTCCTTGTACTCTATGTAACTTAAATGAGCCCGGTTCGTTGCTGCATATTTTAACAACGTGCCCTCTGCTAGCATCCACCAGAGCAGAGTTCGCTTCAACTGTGCCCTTGACTTAGCGGCCAGAACATTCAGCTGGTCTGTTATGCACCTTAATCTGCAGTAACGACGTTCATTCCGCGAAACTATTGTACAGGTTTGTTAAGGCTAGTTTCTTACGAATCAATTTTTTACAAGGCGAATAGGTAGATTAGCTACGCGCTAGGTTTTATTACGTGCGATCTTATTTCTTGTTGTATTGTCAATGTTCAATGCTGTATCCGTTAAATGCGGAACTTCACTCAATGGGATGACCATTTCCCATTTATGAGTTAAATAAATCTATCTATCTATCTAACAAAGAAATGGTACTGTAATGTAGTGGGACGGAAGAATAGACCGAATGGTCAAGTGTAGACGGTAAACATGACATTTCATCGATGACGAAATATAGCTACATTTACGACCGGAAACGAGCATAATCTTCCTCTCAAAAATAAATGCATGCGTCTTCACCGTTTGACTAAGGCTGTATAGGCGAGCGGTTTACCCACGAAAAATCGCTAAGAAAACGAAATTACCGGCCGATCGACTAGCGTCTGTTCAAAAACCGTTTTAATCGATTCTTATGATTATTCTGAACAAAAAATCATTGGGTGACTGTCATGTTTTAACGGGCCCTTCAATAGTTATAAACAATTACGTATATAACAAAAAAAATCTACAAAAATTCAGGTAGGTAAATCATGTCAAAACAAACATATTTTGTCAAATAAACTTTTTTCTAAAGTTTATAGTTTTTGAGATAAAAAATGCCTATATTCGTGGACTTTTTGGTATAACTGCAGAATAACTACAGCACCTCGAAAAAAAAATTTATAAAGTTATTTTGACGTATTTTTGCCTCCTGATTACGAATATGATAATAAAATTTGGCGGTCGGACATATTGAAACCGTTATCTTGAAAAAAACTGTCAAAAAACACGATTTTTCCAGTTTTTTGCATTTATTTCGAAAAATACGCAACTTACGAAAAATGTTTTAAATAAAAAATGTAGAGGAGTTCGCTTCGAACCGTTGACGGAGCAAGACGTGTTTATTATTTTCGTTCCCGCGTGTTACGTTAATATCAATTCGTATAGTGTAGTGTTGTGAAAATTAAAATTACCCAAACACGAGTGTTCTGACTTCGTGGCAGTGCAGCCTCTAGTGGGCAATTACCACAAAAAACCAAAGTCCTCTGACTACAGGGACATTTTTTCTCAACAATCACCGAAAAAAATGATGATGTCTTCATCTCAAAATAACTCAAGTTCCTACGCTAAAACTGTGCAAAAAGAGCAAGTATATACAAAAGAGCAAGCTATAATCCTGGATGCTGTTGATGGACATACAATACAAGAATATGCAGTTGCAATTGGTAATATAATTGATCCAAAAGACATTAAATACATATCACGAATTTCCAATAGTCGAGTATGTCTTTATTTGAGAAACAAAGATATAGCTGATAAGCGAGTAGATAACCGAACCAAAATAAACATTGGATCGCATGTATTGGAAATTCGTCCGCTGATTTCCAAGGCAAAGCGTATAATTATTTCTAATGTACGCCCTGAAATAACAAATAATATAATAGAGGAAGAGCTTATAAAACTCAACGTTAAACCAATATCACGAATCACAAATATTCGAGCAGGCTTAAGCGACCCAAGATTTGCACATATACTCAGTTTTCGAAAACAAGTATATGTATCACCAGAAGACGCCGAAAAAATACCCCCCACCATTCAAATCACCAACGAATACACACCTTACTGGATTTACTTCAGTGCTGAAAAAATGACATGTTTCTTATGTAAGGAGGAGGGTCACCTCGCAAAATCATGTAAAAACGTAGAATCATACACTCCGAAAGCTGACAACACAATCAATGAATCAACAGAAATTGAAGAACAAAATGCACAAATGCAATTAATAAATACAACTTCGTCCCAGACAAAACCGCGCGGTGAGAAAGATAGCCTTACAAAGGACAACAAAAGACTTCGCTCTAATGCATCCTCGACAAACGAAAGGCAAGATAACTGCATAGAACTCACTAATTCTGAAAAAGAAGACGCGAAAGAAAATAAAAATAAAAATAAGAAACTGAAAAGCCTGTCTCCAACTGATCTGTTAACACAACTGGAACCAGCCAGGAATCATATCAATGAAAATGTGCACAAGTACCCACTAGACTTCGAAGGCTTGACTAAATTTCTGCAAGAAACACACGGAAAGACAGACTCGCTCAATATCGCACATAAATATGTGTCAAACATGGAGGAGTTAACTGAAATGCTTACTGACACTTACGGCCTAATAACGCAACGAAGTTTAAAAAATCCCATCACCAGGATAAAAGGACGCCTACAACCAGATTCTAAAAACGAAGAGTATTCTTCCAACTTCTGGACCAGTGCCTAACATCCTTACGAATTCTAGTGTGGAATGCAAGAAGTTTCCAGAAGCGTAAACATGAATTAAGAAATATTTTACTTAATGTTGACATATTTGTTTGTATAGCATCGTGGCTTACAGTTTCTGATGATATAAATAAAATTGTACGTCTTCCCGGTTTTGTAGCATATAGGAAAGATCGACTTCATTCGAGAGGGGGCGGCATCCTTATCTTAATTCGCAAAAACCTCGCGTACTTAGAATTAAAAAACATAGTTTCACCAGATATATCGGTAGAGATGTGCGGAATACGTATTACCAATTATTTGTTCTTTTATTCCCAAAGTCCAAAGTTAGAGTTGGTCAGGATCGTGCGATATGGAGCGTGAATTATGATGGAAATGGAGAGCGACGAAGATAACAACTCACGCGCTTCTTGAAAACAAATCTTTAATTGAAATTCACTTATTTCCAACTCCTCCTTCTTACACGTTTCCACAGTTCGAAAAGAATTACGCGTGTTAATGAAAGCGCCCGCGTATTTGCGTGTCGAATTATTACGAGCCGTGTGCGATAACGTGCCAATTTTGAGAGCGTGTCGATTACAAATCTTCTCTACCGTACGGAAGTCGGAATTGAACTGAACTCAACCGGACATATGGTCGCTGAATTTGAGCGACGCGACGCGCCGTCGCGGAAAACGCGGACAATTTGGCAATTACTATTAAGCGCGAATAATAACGCGCGACAATACCGCCCCCTTGTGAGGCGTAACCGCTTCGCAAACGCAGAAAATTTAACCTAACGAATTACAAAACATCATTAATTAGCAAATTTAGAAAACGTAACATAACAGGTTACAATCGCAGAGGGATTTACATCTACCTTACAGCTAAGTGGAGAACGCGAATGACCGGCAGAACTACGAATCTGCAAGGTCGATCGGAAGCAGTGCGAGTTGGGTCAATGGCCGTGTATACTCGGTATTCGCTGTGCGAACGGTTACGACGCGTGTAAGTCTATCATCACCGGGATGGATCTTTACGATGCGAGCGAGGGGCCATTTAGCCGGCGGAAGATTCGGCCGTTTCAGTAAGACCATCTGACCGATCTCGAACTGCTTTTGGGCGGTTCTCCATTTTGTACGGTGTTGAAGCGACAACACATAATCTGCCGACCACAGGTGCCAGAAACGTTCGTAAAGTTGCCTGCACATCAACCACCGAGACAATCGATTCGTAGGAAAGCTCAGGATTGATTCCTCGGGCACTGCGTTCAGAGGACCCCCAATCAAAAAATGTCCGGGCGTTAGGGCATCCAAGTTATCGATATCCTCCGATAAAGCTCCTAATGGGCGTGAGTTTAAAGCACACTCAATCTCACAGAGAAGTGTGGTCATTTCTTCGAACGTGGGTGTATGACCCTTCAACACACGCTTCAAGTGAAATTTTGCGTTTTTGACTCCAGCTTCCCATAAACCTCCAAAATGAGGGGAAGCTGGAGGTATGAAACGCCAATCTGTGTTATTTTTCGACAAAAGATCTCGGAACTCGTCATTGGCAATGGCCCGATTATAGGCTTGCGTTAGTTCCGCCTTGGCACCAACAAACGTCTTGCCTTGATCGCTGTATAAACAGTTTGGAATCCCGCGGCGCGAAGAAAATCGTTTGTATGAAGCGATAAAAGCGGCCGAAGTGCAATCAGAGACTAATTCGATGTGAATCGCTTTGACCGCAAAACAAACGAATAGCGCAACATACGCTAGGTGTGACTTGGCGCCGCGACCGCTTGCATAGCGGACCTGGAAAGGCCCAGCATAATCCACGCCGCAGTGGAGGAATGGACGCTCCGGACGGGAGACCCTTGATGATGGGAAATTCCCCATCATCTGACTACCCAACGTCGCTCTGAATCGCGCACAGGTCACACACGCATGGATCACTGAACGGATTATTTTCTTCGCCTGAACGATCCACACGCTTTTACGTAAAGTACGGAGAGTCAGCTGCACACCGCCGTGCAAACAGCGATCACATGTGTGGATCACCAAGAGGCGAACAATAGGATGTAAGCTGAGCAAGATTGGGTGCTTGACAGAGTCAGCGAGGGCTGTATGTTTCAATCGGCCTCCGACCCGGATGAGGCCATCGTCGTGAAGAAAGGGATTTAGTGATGCGAGTTTACTCTTAACAGAGATCGCTTGCCCTTCCTGTAATTTTAAAAGTTCGGAAGGAAAGAGAGTCTCTTGGAGCCATTGGAAAATCTTCGACGTGGCCTGATGGGTTTCCGCGGAAGTCAAAGCCCCACGAAGTATGGGACCCTGGAGACAATTTCTCCAACGAATCATGTATGCAATAATCCTAACCAACCGAGTCCAGGTGGAGACAGAAGACATAAGCATATTAAAAGTCTCGTTTATGTGACTTATGCAGCAAATTACTGGTGGGAGAGTTCTTTGCTCGAGTGAAACATCGCTGGACAACGACGGAATGGCGCATGGCCAGTGTTCCGGTTCTTGAGCCAACCAAGCTGGTCCATTGGTCCAGAGAGAACATTGGAGAAGAGCGGAGGCAGATAGACCACGTGAAGAACGGTCAGCGGGATTGTCCGCACTCGCGACATGATTCCATTTCGCGTTCGTTGTGAGTCGTTGAATTTCCGCGACTCGATTTCCCACGAAAGTTTTCCAACGCACAGGAGGGTGCTGCAGCCAGTGCAGCACGATCGTCGCGTCGGTCCAGCAATACGTTGGAAGCTGCGAAAACTGCGACACCTTAAGCACCGAGTCAATGACACGGGCGAGGAGAACCGCAGCGCAAAGCTCCAAACGGGGAATAGTTAGTTGCTTGACAGGCGCAACTTTACTACGGCTCATCAACAAAATGATACGAGGTGCCGTGTCACGATAGGTCACCCGTATGTACACAACGGCCGCATAGGCTGCGCTCGAAGCATCCGAAAACCCATGTATAGAACACGACAGGAGATCGGGTCCTTGACCGGTCCAACGGGGAATAGTTAAACCGTTGAGAGAAGGCAAGGAGTCGTAGAATGCAGACCATTCAGCACATACGTCATCCGGGAGTGGGGAGTCCCAGTCCAATTGGAGTAACCACAGCCGTTGTACAAGAATTTTGGCCACTACGACGACGGGGGAAACCCACCCGAGTGGGTCGTACAGTCGCGCAATTATCGAAAGCAACGAACGTTTCGTTAATTGGTCTGGTGAGACCAGATTTATTTTAAATTGGAAGACGTCGCTTTGCGGATTCCATACTACTCCGAGGACTTTGATGCCGTCATCTTCTTGCAATGGTTTCTCCCACGCCAGGCCATGGTTCGATGGATCAACATTCATTAAGAGCTCAGAGGAGTTGCTAGCCCATTTGCGCAAAACGAATTGGCCACAACTCATTATGGCCGTAAGCTGGTCGCGGACGCGACGTGCAGAAACGACGTCATTGGCACCAAATAGGCAATCGTCTATGTAGAGCCCATGGCGCAGAACATCAGCTGCCAAGGGGAACTGAGTGCCATGATCAATCTCGAGTTGTTTTAGGACCCGAAGAGCTAGGTACGGGGCGCATGAAACCCCAAATGTGACCGTATTTAACTGAAAGTCTTGTACAGGGGACGAGGAATCTTGACGCCACAATATACACTGGTAGTGTCGATCAAGAGGATTAATTGCTATCTGCCGATACATTTGCGCTATGTCAGAGCAATATACGAAGGGGAATGTTCGCCAACGTAACAGCACGAGGTGCAAATCAGCTTGAAGCTTCGGGCCAGTTAACAAATGGTTGTTCAAGGAAGTTGAATTCGAGGTTTTATGTGACGCATTAAAAACCACCCGAAGTTTAGTGGTAGTGCTAGTCTCTTTCTTAACATAATGGTGTGGCAAGTAGACCGCAGGCGTCCCGATCTGTTCGGGACTCACAGAGGTCATATGTTCCTGGGACTGGTAGTCATGCAAGAAACTGTGATACGCCTCAGCATTATCAGGGTTGCGTTGCAATCGTTTCTCCAACGATTTAAGCGAGTTGAAAGCAGCCTTCCGAGATTCTCCAATGTTTACTGACATAGGGGATCGAAACGGCAGTTGAACAACGTAGCGCCCGCTGGCTTCCCGAGAATGAGTATCCGCGAAATACTGTTCACAAAATTCGTCATCAGGGGAGAGCGACTGTGGAGGGGGAAGGTCTTCCACTTCCCAGAATCGTTGCAACGCATCGCTGAGAGAGGCCGTGTCGACGCTTACATGCGCTAACGTAACAGAGGGAGCACTATTTACAGGCGGCGCAGTCCACCCGGATAGAACCCACCCAAATACCGTATTTTGGGCCATCGGTTGCCCTACGGGACCTTTAATCAAGCCATTGAGCAAAATGCACCCATATAAGTCGGAGCCGATAATTAGTTGAATCGGGTCAGGACTATTCGGGTCCTGGTCTGCCAAATTTAAATTCTGAATATGATCCCAGTGAGTCAATGGAGTCCGAGATACGGGGACGTAAGAAGTTAAAGTTGGCATGATTAAAGCTCTCTTACTGAAACTTAGGTCAGGAGTGTGGACGGGAGAGATTCGAATATCTGCAGCGCGAGTGACGGATCCGGCAGAGGCTCCACCTATACCTTTTATGGAAGTCGATATGCGACTGACCCGAATATTAAGAGCTTTCGAGAGACCTGCGGATATGAACGTCCATGTGGAACCCTGATCGAGCAGTGCCCGAGCACGAATCACGCGTCCGGAAGCAGAAGTCACGAGCACCATTGCTGTAGCTAATAAAATGCAACCCGACTCGATGGGTTGGTTAGAGGCGAAGTGAGTGAGAACAACATCCGTGGTTTCGGCACCTGTAGTGTTCGTCGGAAGTGATTTCGGAGCAGATTTAATTCCGTCGGTCTTAACGCGTTCAGAAGAACTCTGCTCCCGGTGGAGCAACGTGTGATGGCGCTGATCGCAAATAAAACAATTATGTTTGCTGGTACAATCCCCGGAATTATGAGACCCGAAACAATTGACACATAAGCGTTGTTTTTTAATAAACTCCGAGCGTTTCGAAACCGGAAGACCTTTAAATCGTTTGCAATAATATAGTGAATGTTCGCCGGAGCAACTCGGACATTGCTTGTTTAAAGGTGCCGTTGCGTGAGATTGCACCTGAAGGTTCGATTTGTTCGACGTCGTGCGACGGTGCTTCAGTTCTGTATTGGATCCTACAATTCGCGACGAGTCAGGCATAATTGATTGTAGACCACATGCGCGATCGGACATAAACGTTTTCAATTCCTCAAATGTAGGACAAGTTTTTCTCGACCCGAGTTGAATGGCCCAATCCTTTTTCGAGTTTGGATCCAATCGAGAGCTGAATACATGCACTAGGATGGAATTCCACTGAGAGACCGGTTCTCCCAATGCTTCCAATGCACCGACGATTGCAACGCCTCTATGATAAAGATCGCGCAACTCATTTGCCGATTCTTTACGTAAATACGGAAGAGCAAATAAATCACGTAATTGCTGATCGTTAATGCAGCGTTTATTGGAAAAATGTGCCTCAAGTGCATTCCAGGCAACGTCAAAGTTTTCATCAGTTGAAGTCAAATGATTAATCATAGACAGGGGCTCGCCCTCTAAACATGACTTCAAGTAATGAAACTTTCGAATATTATCTAAACACGCATCGTTTATTATAATAGATTTAAAATAATCACAAAAGGAATCCCACTTGAGGTAGTCACCCGAGAACTTTGGCAGTTCTATCCGTGGAAGATGCGATGACGGGCGTGGATTGGCTCGAAGATCAGCTGCTGCTGGATCGAGACGAACATGTTGAATTGAAGCCGCCGGAGGTGCAGTAAATCTCGAAGACAGTTCTTCAAGGTCACTCAAGATATCGAGGAAATTTATTTCATGAGTCTCGAAGCGGTGTTCCGTAAAATAAGGGTTACTTAGGTCCGACTCAGTAGCAGTTTGCAGAATCCGCATGTGGAGGCTCCGACATTCCGACCAAATTGTGCGAACATACTCCAGCCGTACTCGCACTTTTGAAGCAGTACACTCTGCATACGGCGGGGTACTCGATTGCGCTTGAATTAAACTATTAAAGTTTACCGTTTGATCGGCAATCAAATCTGCTATGCTTTCCATTACAGAGCTGTGATGCGACATAATTGAGTGAACTGATAGATAATTTAATTCACGACAGTGTCGTCTATCTAAAATTCACAAATTTCGTGTCAAAATCCGGCAAAGAGATCGCTCCGACCGCACAATCCAAGTTCCCGAGTGCGGACGTGGAGATAGATACGGTGCGATCGACAATCGACGTGAAAATGCGGCGGCTAAGTTTGACGCCGCGCCACGGTACGTGCGATGCGGCCGATAGCGCCGGCGCGGGGCGTCGAGGTGGGACGCCGCGGTCGGGGCTGTAGTTGAGGCCGAAGGCAGCAAGAGCGGGGCGGCAGAGAGTGGGCGCCGAGGTAGAGGGGGTAATCGACACTAGCACGACTCTTTAATGGCGGAAATTGTTCTACGGAAAATCACCAACACGTGTCCAAAATGGCGAAGGGCACCAAAGCACAAATAAAATTCGAAGTGCGCACAGAAATTCACAATGCACTGATAAGAGCCTCCTCTGACACTGTAGCACTTAATCCAAAATGTCTTCACGCACAGATACCATGATCCTGGCAGGATCGCCAAAATTATTTGTTCTTTTATTCCCAAAGTCCAAAGTTAGAGTTGGTCAGGATCGTGCGATATGGAGCGTGAATTATGATGGAAATGGAGAGCGACGAAGATAACAACTCACGCGCTTCTTGAAAACAAATCTTTAATTGAAATTCACTTATTTCCAACTCCTCCTTCTTACACGTTTCCACAGTTCGAAAAGAATTACGCGTGTTAATGAAAGCGCCCGCGTATTTGCGTGTCGAATTATTACGAGCCGTGTGCGATAACGTGCCAATTTTGAGAGCGTGTCGATTACAAATCTTCTCTACCGTACGGAAGTCGGAATGGAACTGAACTCAACCGGACATATGGTCGCTGAATTTGAGCGACGCGACGCGCCGTCGCGGAAAACGCGGACAATTTGGCAATTACTATTAAGCGCGAATAATAACGCGCGACACCAATATAAAACCTGAAATAGATCTAATTGCTTGTTATCGTGCTCCAGGTATCATCCTTTCCCAAAAACAGTGGAACACGATAGTAGAAAATATAGAGAAAAATCAAAACACCCTTCTTGTAGGCGACTTTAACTCTCACCATTATATATGGAACTGTAGAAACACAGACACAAACGGTGAACGATTTTACAACTCAATTAATAATAACGACCTTTTTATACACAATGACAGTTCAATTACTCGAATAGACTTGCACAATAATTCAAGATCCAACTTGGATCTTGTCATGTCAACAATCGATATCGCTGACAAAATAAACGTATCAGTTCACGACGAAACATGCGGCTCGGATCATTTCCCGATTTCGGTAACGGTAAACGTGGAAAGAAACTATTATAAAAAAAAATCATTCAAATTACATTCCATTCGAACAAATTGGGAAGAATTCACCTCCATTCTAGAGAACGAATATATACAATTTCTTTCATCCGAATATGAAAATAAACCTGCTTCAAAAAAATATGATTTTTTTATAAATGTTATTACTGACGCTCTAAAATCTTGCACTCCGATTAAGAAAAGTAACAAATCATGTAACCGCAAAAATCCGGTACCTTGGTGAGACGAAGAGTGCAACAAAATAAAACGCCTTCGACGCGCAGCCTTTAAGCAATGGAATTATACAAATAAGCTCGAACACCTTATAAATTATAAAAAAATGTGCGCGGAAGCGATAAGGACCTTCAAAAAGAAAAAAAAGAGAACTTTAAGGTTTTTGCAGAGAGTATAAACTTTCGGACGAACGCTAAATACGTTTGGAATAAATGCAAAGTATTCAAAAACAGCTGGACAAAATTAGATTCTGTAAATACCACAAATCATTTGCAAATGGAAAATAAAATCAAAGTAGCTCTTAATAAAATAAGTCCGCCATGGGTCTGCACTGACCCAAATTGGTTACCACCAACTAGCGAAAATGAATTCTTTGATACATCATTTAATTTTGCAGAATTTAATATTGCTCTCAATTCAGCTAAAATCAAATCGGCTCCAGGTATGGATGGAGTAGACTACTTGACTCTTAAAAAAATCCCCCTAAAATATAAACTTTTACTACTAGACATATACAATGATATATTCAAAACTGCTAATTATCCCGATATATGGAAAAAATCATTTTTACACTTCATCGACAAGTCTGACGGTGAAAGCGTTCGTCCGATAGCTTTAACTCCGTGCCCGGCCAAATTGTTCGAATCTTTAATAAAAAATAGATTATTATGGTGGGTCGAACGTAACAATCTAATTCCAACTGACCAATCTGGCTTTCGAAAAGGGAGATCATGTATTGACAATATAGTACATTTAACACTACAAATAGAAGAAGCTTTCGTAAACAAAACTGAAGCATTGGGAGTATTTTTGGATGTCTCAAGTGCCTTCGATAATGTCAATATAGACATTCTATTAGACAAACTCGCTTCGATAGGGTGTACAAAAAATGTACTTAAATTCGTAAAATTTATAACGCATGAAAGACAGATCTACACTACCAACGAACTAAATTCTCATAGAACAGTCGGCAAAGGAGTCCCTCAAGGGGGCGTCCTAAGTCCGCCTTTATATGCACTGTATGTAGCTAAAATATCCGACAATGTACCTAAAAACATAACGATAACAAACTTCGCTGATGACATATCCATCCTTGCCAAAATAGCTCCTATTAATGATTGTAAAACGACGATGGAAAAGGCTATTCAGGTAATAAAAAATAACTTATTATATTTAGGGCTTGAACTCTCGCCGCGCAAAACAATAGTCGTTCACTTCAATAATAAAAATATCTCACCGGGTCACGTAGAACTAACAGTCGATAACCATATTATTAAATCTAGCGAGACTGTCCGCTTTCTAGGCATAATCTTCGATTATAAGATGTCATTCTCACACCAACTATGCAGCGTTAAAAAAAAATGTATGAAAGCCTTAAATATTATAAAATATCTCTGCGGAACTTGGTGGGGATCCAACCCCGAAACATTATTGGTACTGTACAAAAGCTATGTTCGTTCCATCATGGATTACGGTTGTTTTGTCTTTTCTCCGAATCGCAAACGAACTATTGAAAAGTTGGAAAAAATTCAATATGCTGCATTGAGAACTGCAATGGGCTTTCGGATTAGTACACCCACCAACATCTTACTCGCTGAATCTAAACTCCTGCTAATCGAGGAACGAACAAAGTTATTAGGTAAATGCTATATTACCAAAATCATGTCAAATGAAAATTCGCAGGTATACAAAACAGTTCAGATCTTTTATAACGACATTCTGAAAAATAAGAAACAAAATAAACGAATAAAAGTCTTGAAGGAGTGTATAAGCTCGGTAATGAACACGACTAATCAACATCTTATTAAAAAAACTCATTACTCGATATACGAATATGAATATAAAACACTCACCACTATAATTCCTATAAATATTGAATTAGGCGAAAAAATTAAAAAATCTATAAACACCTGTGACATGATCAAAGATACGCTAAAATCAAATAATGCAAATAATGATTCTCATTAGGGTTACCAGACGTATTCATTTATAACCGGACGCTCTAACTCTAAAACTATGAGCTTCTATAAGAAAATGCTAAGAATGAGTTGTTTTGAAAAAGTAATTTATTTGATAATAGGTGTATGAGAATCTATCATCCGGCGTTGCTTAATACATATTTCATAATCATGTTGAATGTATCGATTGTCCGGATCAGTGACATGTTGGATGAAATAATTTCACACTAATTTTTTTTTGACGTTTCGATGACCATGTCCATAATTATCAGAACTAAGTAGTTTATTAATTATGAATAAAAACATTAATTTAACAAAAATAATTTTATATGTAAAAAAAAATATAACCCACCGCGTAAATACTTAATTAATAAGAAATTATTTCATCCAACATGTCACTGATCCGGACAATCAATGCATTCAACATGATTATGAAAATAAAAATAAGTAATTTATTTGATATAAAATTAATTTTCGTTTAATATTTTTGTTTGTGTGAGTCTTATATCCATGAAATGTGCCAAATGAAAAGAAAGGAGTTTGTAGTATGTACATATATGTTATAAAAGAGTGAGTGAGAGAGTGAGTGAGAGAGAGAGAGAGGGGGGGAGAGAGAGAGAGAGAGAGAGAGAGAGAGAGAAGAGAGAGAGAGAGAGAGAGAGAGAGAGAGTGAGAGAGAGGAGAGAGAGAGAGAGAGAGAGAGAGAGAGAGAGAGAGAGAGAGAGAGAGAGAGAGAGAGAGAGAGAGAGAGAGAGAGAGAGTGAGAGAGAGAGAGAGAGAGAGAGAGAGAGAGAGAGAGAGAGAGAGAGAGAGAGAGAGAGAGAGAGAGAGAGAGAGAGAGAGAGAGAGAGAGAGAGAGAGAGAGAGAGAGAGAGAGAGAGAGAGAGAGAGAGAGAGAGAGAGAGAGAGAGAGAGAGAGAGAGAGAGAGGAGAGAGAGAGAGAGAGAGAGAGAGAGAGAGAGAGAGAGAGAGAGAGAGAGAGAGAGAGAGAGAGAGAGAGAGAGAGAGAGAGAGAGAGAGAGAGAGAAGAGAGAGAGAGAGAGAGAGGAGAGAGAGAGAGAGAGAGAGAGAGAGAGAGAGAGAGAGAGAGAGAGAGAGAGAGAGAGAGAGAGAGAGAGAGAGAGAGAGAGAGAGAGAGAGAGAGAGAGGAGAGAGAGAGAGAGAGAGAGAGAGAGAGAGAGAGAGAGAGAGAGAGAGAGAGAGAGAGAGAGAGAGAGAGAGAGAGAGAGAGAGAGAGGAGAGAGAGAGAGAGAGAGAGAGAGAGAGAGAGAGAGAGAGAGAGAGAGAGAGAGAGAGAGAGAGAGAGAGAGAGAGAGAGAGAGAGAGAGAGGAGAGAGAGAGAGAGAGAGAGAGAGAGAGAGAGAGAGAGAGAGAGAGAGAGAGAGAGAGAGAGAGAGAGAGAGAGAGAGGAGAGAGAGAGAGAGAGAGAGAGAGAGAGAGAGAGAGAGAGAGAGAGGAGAGAGAGAGAGAGAGAGAGAGAGAGAGAGAGAGAGAGAGAGAGAGAGAGAGAGAGAGAGAGAGAGAGAGAGAGAGAGAGAGAGAGAGAGAGAGAGAGAGAGAGAAAGAGAGAGGGAGAGAGAGAGAGAGAGAGAGAGAGAGAGAGAGAGAGAGAGAGAGAGAGAGAGAGAGAGAGAGACTGTTAGATCGGCCGCGATGTGTCACCACCAATCAAATTGCACGGACTATAATTGGAAATTCCCCAGGTGGGCATGATTTTAGTTCCAGTTGCATCCGCTGGTGCTGTTGGTGACGTTCGTGGCGCTGCGTTCGCACGCATCGGGTCGGAACACAGGGAGCACGTATGCTGTTGAAGAGACGCTTTGTGACTTCAGAGTAGATTAGATCGTGCACGACAGTTTTTGTTATTCCAATTGAAAAATACTCCGTAGTCATCCGTTTTTCCGTTCAAGATGTCCTTGGAGGAGAAGATTTGAGGAAATCAACCAAATCGACGTATGTCTGTTGGAAGATTCCTTCGTATCGGATCGCCACGTCAACTGTTCGATTTTTGCGGACCAGCGTACCGACGCCATCAATTTGTTCGATGCCTTATCACGATTCAGTTCAATCGAAAATTTAAAGGATTAAATCCTGGGATACAGCCCAATCTTTTGGTAACGACGCTTCTCGATGGAAATGTGGTTGAGGACAACGGATGGTCGACGAAGTTAAAAAAACGACGTTCGCTAAATTCAGCTAAGTAAACTATTAAAAGAAATCAAGAGCTCTCTTCTCTCCTCTCAATTAATTATATTATTTTTGTTTTTTATTTGATATGACGAGAAATGATCGGTCATATGTATATTTTGTTAAATCTATAATTACTGAATAATCTCTTATTGTCAATTACGAAAGAATAAGGTTACAGCTTCCCCGATTAAATATGTAAAGATTGGACGATTATGTTGACGCGAAAACGTAATAGAATACAGATTAATTTTTATTTGAAAGCAAAAATTCCGTTCGCCGGTATTTTTGGGTAGATTGCGATAATGTTATTTGCAAGTAATTCGAAGACTGTGAATTGATGATATTACATGTTATTAAGTATTATTTAAGTTAACGAAATAGAGTTGTTGCGAAGCGATGTGACAAAAGGGATTTAGATTAGAAAGATAGCAAACGACGAATATGTATTTTATGTTTTATGATAACTAATAATTAAACTGAATTATATGATATTAATATGACTTATTTGGGTATTTATTTAACGACACATGTGTTTAGTATATTATTTGCAGCTAAAAAAAAATGAATGCAAGTTAAAGATTTGTTCGCTTTGGTGAAATTATTCTTTGTATCAAATAGTATGAATTTTTGAAGATGACACATTAACGTGTCATCCAAATAGAATTTATTACAAGTTTTACGCAAAAATGGAAACTTTTCCACAAACGTAAAATTATGTTTTTTTTTTACACGGGTGAGCAAAATGTAGAGGAATTTTTTTTTAAATTATAATTTATTTATGAAAAATTCTGAAAAAAATTTGGTGTATTCACTTATGAATTCTACGAGTTTTTTGTCCTTTGCAATTTTTGCCAAAAGTTGATAGTTCTTTGGGGGAAAAAATCCTAATCTATAATATTGGAAATTCATTTCCTCGAAAACTATCAACTTTTCGAAAAAATTGCAAAAAACAAATAACTGTTACAATTTATCACATAATGCACTAAATTTTTTTCAGAATTTTTTGTAAATAAATTACAATTTTGAACAAAATGTTGAAAAAAAATTTCTCAAAATAACATCAAAAAATTTTGAAAAAATTCCACTATGTCGCTTGATGAATTTTAAGAACTTTTCATTCTAGGCATTTTTATTTAAAGTTCGTAGTTTTTGAGTTAGAGCGTCCAGAAATTTCTCAAAGAAATTTTCATTGTTTACGCCATTTTGAGGTCGTTAGAATGATGTAGAGTATAAAAGTAAAATTTTGTCTTAAAATTCAACTATTTTATGTACCATTATGCAAGGTTTCAACAAAATTCCAATATTCTAATAGCTCGAAAAAAATTGATAAGAATAAAAAATTCCCAATTTTTTGGAAATCTTTTTCATATTCGGCGCCATATTGGAATTTCTGATGGCTGAAACTCAATTTTGACCTCGGAATCTTGAACAGCGACCTCGAAAATAGTAGGATACGTACCATAATACGTAAATTTGATTTTGATACGAAGTACTTGTTTGAAAATGAAGTATAAAAATTGTCATTTCAGGCGTTAATGGGTTAAACTGACAATCGATGCATTCAACATGATTATGAAATATGTATTAAGCAACGCCGGATGATAGATTCTCATACACATATTATCAAATAAATTACTTTTTCAAAACAACTCATTCTTAGCATTTTCTTATAGAAGCTCATAGTTTTAGAGTTGAGCGTCCGGTTATAAATGAATACGTCTGGTACACGGAAAACCCTTTAGGAGCGCTGTTCACCCAAACCGGGCGGGCAGCCCTCCCGCAGCCCTTTTAACTTTTCAAATGATAATTAAAAATATAAGGGCGTAAAGATAAATTTTTTTTTAATAGATATCGATTCATACTATTATTAAGAAAGTTTATGCTATATTTTTAGACTATCAAATTACTTATATGATTTATAAAGATCGTTAAAAGCGTAAAAACCGGCACTTTTCCCATTTTAACGCTTCCGTATCAAAAACAGAGCAAAAAAGAGTAAAATTGCACTAAAGCTTTTCTGTACAGCGTGAAATTTCCTACAAAAAAGTCACGGGCAGCGATAGTGTAACATTAATAGTTTGGCCAGAAAGAAAACACGAATTTAAACAGAATATTCCGAATATTTTACATTGGTTATCGATCAAACTGCAATTTGACGTTCCAGTGTTATTTCTGGCTAAACTATTAATATTAGACTAGGGCTGCCACTGACTTTTTTGTAGGAAATTTCACGCTCTACAGAAAAGCTTGCAAATTGCAAAGCGTGCAATTTTACTCTATTTTGCTCTGTTCTTGATACGGAAGCGTTAAAATGGAAAAAGTGCCGGTTTTTACGCGTTTAACGATCTTTATAAACCAGATAAGTAATTTGATGGTCTAAAAATAGTGCATAAACTTTCTTAATGATAGTATGAATCCATATTTATTCAGAAAAAGATTTGTTTTTACGCTCTTATATTTTTAATCATCATTTGAAAAGTTAAAAGTGCCGCGGGAGCGCTACCCGCCCGGTTTGGGTGAGCAGCGCTCCCAAAAGTTTTTCCGTGTAACCCTAATGAGAATCTTGATGCTCGTGTGCACTCAAAAAACTGATGCTCTACTCAGCCTCGTATTTAAATGGAGAGGGTTCGTTCTTTCCAGTCACGCTCACAGCGCCGTACTCTCATGGTCGGTGCACCATTGTTGATACGGAAAGGCGGGATTCCTATTACCAGCGCACGCGCTGCCCTGACTGTATATGCGCGGACTTTTTTCCGTGTAGGTCTTGGGCGAGGCAATGTCTCCGGTGTACTTCTTGTCGATGCCGCACCTCTGACCTCCGCCACCAATGCCGACATCTGCGCCATAAACTGGTTTTGATTGTGCATATGCTGTTGAAAGCACTGCAGAAACTGCGCCAACCCATCAGGAACTTGACCCAGTCCATTCGAAATCAGCGGCTGATTTTGGCTCTCCGTCATCGACTGTTCTACAACCCGTTCGAATCCCATGAAATCCACATCCCGTGACCTCTCGAAGCGGTCCAAAAGTACATCCACCACTCGAGAAATTGAACCGTCTGCCGAAACGTTCATTGTTCGCGCTTCCTCGCGAACCTCTTCATCGGACATCTTCTCCTGCTTCTCACGGTAAATTTCAATCGGCGTCATCTTTACCGCGTTCAAAAAAAAAATCGTCCTCGAACCAGAGTCGCCGCGTGTGCGTCACTTCATTTGGAGTTCGGCTTTTCGAATTAACTTCTCACGAACTCTTTGATCAAAAAACCGAATTCCCGCGTGGCCTTGAATTACCACTTACAAGATTTTCTCATATTGCATTTGATTCACGAACTAAAATCGCATCCACGACCGGATTTTTAAGACACGAAAATCATGCGTCTCCGATCCCACTTCTGATTTTCTGTAAGGTATATAAAATTCAAAATTTCCAGTCAATATATATTTTTGTCAATATATGTTTCTCACTAAAATGGCTACAATAAGCCGCGACTATCTTTACAATACATGGCAGAATGCCTCGGATATTTATAATACAATTCGCGCACATGGCCGACTTGCCAAACGAAAGGGATTCGCACAACACGCCGGCGACTTCCGAGGTTTGAATACGAATGGCGCCATATTTCCGCACCGACTTGCATTTTCGAAATTCGCAACTTTGCAGTGCTACCAACTTCGCCCATGTACATTACCGCCGTCCGAAGCGCCACCATGCTGTTAACTACGGCCTTACGACGTTACGGCCAGTTTAGACTTGTACTGAGCTTACGTACTGCAATTACTGCTCTGAGATGATATTACTATTAATTAATATTATTAATAATCTTTGGGTAACAATTACAATTGTATTAAAATTAATGGTTATTATTGATATACAGAGTGGACCTCGGCTTGCGGGTCATAGGCATTCCATGTTAAAGAAGTAACTTGTAATAAATTCATTTCTATCATCTTACAAAATAAATTTTTTATGAAACATTTTTTTATTACAATTTTCCTATTTATAATACATCGCGACGAGTTCTTTACTATGATCGATTGGCGTATCACTTAAAAATAAAAATAAAATATCTTAATCTATATATTCACAAGACATCCTTCAACACTCATAATCTCGCACCATCTCACATGATATTACAATTATTATTTTTACGGAAGATCTGTTCGATTAAATTCACAAAGCGCGACTCATATGATTATAACCGGATACGTAACCTACTCGAACGAAACACTATCACTTGGTTTTTCGGCGTCTCAAAAAAAAACTGTGCGCAAAAGGCCACTATTGTAAAAAAACTGGTTATTCTCACCCTTTGTCTTGGTGGTTGACAATCAACTGAAATAAAGATTGTTACCGTCCTCTGAATCGTGGCAAATGGGTTGACTCCAAAACACCTGATGATCTTCACTATGTAGATCCCCAGTGTTCAGAAATGGATCCCCTAGTATGATAATTCACGTATGAAAGGGAGATCAATTCAAAAAATCTTTCAGGATGAAAGATTGAAGATCTCGCGTTGGTGTACAAATATCCCAAATTTCCTTTTGCAAACTCCACGTGGTTAGAGGTTAGGTTGACGGCACCTTCAACCGAATGATTTCTTCACGACAACGTCTGATTTCTCACCGACCTGATGATTTTTGGTGAGTATGGTAACGACGACCACGGTTATGGACGATGATTCTGAATAATTTGAAAAATTATAACCAATCTTCGACTCTATTTCTCCGCCACTTACCCCATTCGGGATCGCGTCACTCGCGTGTCGACTTTTCGGCGATTATTCCGCTCTGGAACTGCTTCCTTTCGCCCCGGAAAATCGAATGAAAGATTCCGGCTTCTTCCCAATCTTTTATAACCTCCGAAACCGGAAATATACTTCGGCGTCTTCCTCACCGAGTCACTCTCATATACTTTTTTATACATACCATTTCATACATACATATGCATATCCACTTTATCACACGGGGGACGCGTCGAACTTAAAAGTTCCATCTCTCACCGCATATAGCGCCACCGAATCGCCACAGGCGGCGTCGTCGCTTCGAAGTCCCTAGCGCGAAATTCAAAAATAACTGGTGCATAAAGTTATCGCTACAAACTAGATCCGCCGACTAATCACGCGGTATTTAGAACTTGTCGGCTTTGCTACAATTCTTAATTCTGTTTTGATATGCATTGTGAGAAATTAAAATCCTGTAGCACACCCTAATTACCACGGGATTAATCGACTAATGATCTAGTTTCTTCTTTAACATGGGATGCCTATGACCCGCCAGCCGAGGTCCACCCTGTATATATATTACATAAGTATATAATGTTAAGATTACAGTGTACATATTATACTTCTACGATTAAGCGCTTTTACATAAAAACACATTGTTGCAGTTTATCAAGCATGTTGGTAAGTAATATTAATATTTATAGCGTTTAGATATTTCTCTCTTATTATTTTAAACGTGCAATTACGAAAATTAACAATTTATTACTGATAAAGAAAATATGTAACGCTACTAGAAATATTTTGAGGTTAAAAATATTATCCGAGCAGTAATAGACTATAGTACTGACTAGAAAACGGAATATTGACAATTTGTAATAATATGTAGCCAATTTCTGTTCAGAAAATTGTTTAATCTGTCCAATTTATATCAAGAAATATGTTTAAAAATGTAAATAGTAGAATAATTTGTATGAAAACGTAAGAAATGTTCATATTTTTGTAATTTTTGATGTTTTTAAGTAATTCTATATTTTGATGTAATATGCAAGTAATTTTTAATTGTTTTCTTAGATTCATTAATATTATGAAAATTAAGCTTCGAGATGATGAAACGATGCAATGACGAATCATTGAATTCATCTGCACCGAAAGGAAAAATTCTACGATCTAATAACTTCAATAACTTCATATGGAAACGTTTATGAAAAAGAAGTACACTCAAAGGTAAAACATCTTAATTGTGTCTCACGCAATAGCAATATTAAAAGTAATACCATCAACACTGCTAAAATAAGAAATGATAAAACTGGGCAAAAACGGTTAGAAATGCAAGATGATTTATTTACAATTGGAGGGCGTTATCACTCGATATGCTATAAAAATTATACAGTAAACGAACGTCAGACATTATTTTAAAATCACGAAAGAAAAGTCTTGTTGAAGTAAACTACTGTTTAGCTGTAGATACTGATCTAGCAGATGACGATAATCTACATTCACAAGATGATTGCACAACATCTGATGTGTCCCATGACAACAGTAAGGTTACTGTTCGTAAAATACCGGGCGGAAACGCGTAGAAATAAAACACACAGTAGTCCGATAAATTAAACTTAGTTTTTATTCGGCTTATGGCGACGACACGAAAACGACCGACCGCAAGGTATCAATCTCGTAGACGATCCAAAATCGAAAAAGGCCGGGAAATGAGGAGTGGCTCGTTTTTATACGCGTTCGTCGTTAGGCACTCAAACAGTTCGTTGTCAAGGAAAGATTGTCTTTTGTTTTTAGATTTCCCGATCGTTCTAGAAATTTCGATTTCGGAGGTTTTAACCTTCTATTCCCAACTCTCTCTCTCTCTCTCTCTCTCTCTCTCTCTCTCTCGCTCTCTCTCTCACTCACTCTCTCTGAACAATTGAACGATATTTCAAAGGATACTCTCGACGATGTGTTCCTCGTGGAATCCGTGTCGGTAAGTTACCGACCGTTGATCTCCGGTTTGCAAACCTTCGGACTTCTTGTTCGCCGGAGGGCCAGCCACGGCAGATCTCGACCCCTCGAGTCCCCGCGCGTAACACCCTCCAGGTACTATCCATCGGAAGGCGAATCGCCGGCAGATTTTCCGCTCGAACCTCCGGGTTGCAAACCCCCGAACTTCTTGTTCGCTGAAGGACCAGCCACGGCAGACTTCGACCTTTCGAGTCCCCGCGCGTGACATCCTCCAGGTACTATCCATCCGAGGGCGAGTCCCCGGCAGGTAATAATAAAACCAAATATTCCAAACGATCCTCGAACCACCTCAAATCCACCATGCTCCGATTTCGAAACGACCCATATATGCTGCGACTCCGAACGTAACATGAACCAATTTCAAACGTCCTTGCTCCGAATCGAAATTTCTCCACATAAATAATCATTTTCGTATATCGCGCGCGTAAATAGACCCACGTCTCCTCGATTTCTTGAACTCATTTACAATAAATTTGATAACCCGTTTACGCGAATGTCGTCGCCATATATGAAGGGCCCGTACATAAAACCTATAGGCACCCTTCTGTGCGGCTGCAGCCGACTTCTGTGAGAAGTACCTCCATTCGGGTGTCCGACGGCGTGGGGAAAACTGCAGAAAAACCCACGCCAGGTACCGCAATTCGATTCTATCCGGAACAGTTACACTGTACGATGGAGTAGCTAAAATCACGTACAATTTTTTTAAAGACAGATTAGAAGATGGTCAAGTATTTGCATTATCTGATGTCTGCACAATTTATAGAAGTGAACTTAATAAGAGGGAAGTATATACGGATATGCGATCAAATTTTGTGAAAAAAAAATTCTTCAATTTTGCGGAGATAGCTTGACATTCTACAGTCGTCCTGGATGCATTGGTATTGTTTATTCGAACATATTAGCTGAAGGATATATAATACATAAGTTATTTCAATCTGCAAATAAAAGGTCTAGCGATCATTGTGATAATTCTGAACCCGTTAAATCTGTTGAATTAAGCGATACTACTGTGTTGCATAGAGCTGCTCAGATTTTACGTCAATGTATTTCAGAAATTCCAGCAACAAAAAATTATCCACATCCAAGTGATGTTTGTATAGAAGCTTCATTCAAGTTTGTTCCACATCATTTGAAACAGTTTGTATCATGAATTATAGATGAAAAATCATTTCTAAATAGTTTCTGATCGTAATGAAGCCACATTTCGGCGTATGTTAACTTTAACAGAATGTGTAATATATTGCTCAAGACGAGGTAAGAATTAAGTCATTCCACCTTTTCATTATGGATTAATGTTACAACTGCATCATACATTTGGAAGTAGAATTCTAATAGACACATTAAATTCATACGGGTTATGTTCGTCTTACGACGAATTTCGAAAGTTGCTTACTGCAGTTGCAGATGCAGAGTTGGCAAAACATGAAGACGTATACGTGCTTTCAGGAATAGTGCATGTAGAAAATGGTGGTCTTTTAATTCAAGAAGGTGACGATAATGTGGACATGAATATCGGAACAATAGATGGAAAAATTTCATATCATGCCATGGCTCGTGTTTTATTTCAAAGTCAAGTAGTGAACTATAATACAGATAAACCACATATCCCAGTTATACGTAGACAAGCTGAAAAATCATTGCCCTCTGATCGTACATCTATGGCGAAAGTGTTAACATTCGAAAAACCGCCAAAGAGACCCGAACCTTCAAAATTTCTCAATGCATATAATATTATCAAAAGTAAAGTTGAAAACTACAACTGTAATTCCATTAAAGATATGACATGGATGTTAGTTCGATCGATTTCTCGCGGAATTTTCAATGACAAAGACAGGTTATACCAAAGAAACTGTAACCATAACACAATATAGGCCTGCTATCAATTCAAAACCGAGCGATGTTAACACAGTTTATACGACACTCAAAGAAGGGTAACGTCTTGTAATGACATGTGGTCAAACTTATCACGTTCATACATTTGACCAACAGTTGTATGCTATTGCACAAGAGGTGAAATTTGCTACAGTACACGAATTTCCAGCAATTATTATTCGTCTGGGTGGATTCCACACATTGTGTGATTTTATATCGTGCGTATTAAAAATCTATGGGTTGATTGTGGAATTCGTGATAAGTTAGTCGAGTCAGGTGTATATGCAGGTACTACGGCAGATCGAATGCTTAAAGGCAAACAATTCCATCGTGCTGTCAGAGGTCTTACATTATGCTTTAAAGTTTTGTCGACTTTAACGATTGAATCTTTTCTAGAAACTATTTCAGAAAATGACAATATCATAATACATTCCTTATATGAAAAATGCAATGAGTTCGGTCAAATTATGCTTCAGACAAAACAGAAATTTCCAATGATTCATTGGACATTCTGATGGAACAAACAGAACAGATAATAATATCATTTAATGATTATAGGCGAAAAAGGTGCAACGAATCTCCTACTTTTCAATTTTGGGATTATTGTATACAAAGCTTACAAATTCTTTTACAATTTATTCGTGCTGAACGCGAATCAAACTGGCTATTACATCTTGATACTTTAATAGCTATGCTACCATATTTCTTCGCTTGTGATAAATGTAATTACGCTCGATGGGCTACACTGTACGCAATAGAAATGCTTCATCTGCCGAAAGAAGTAGAAACTGATTTTTTGTATGGGCAATTTTCAATTAATTTCACTGCTGGACCATTCCGCCGTTTATGGAGTGATATGGGTGTTGAAATGACTGTAATAAAAGATACGAAATCGAAGACAAACGGAATAGTGGGATTAACTCGTAAAGACTCTGCTGTACTTCGTTGGACTGATACTCAAAACATTTCGGGAAAGTTTTCATCAATAATGTCACGTCGAAGTAATTTAAACGAACAACGTCATGAATGTGACAATTCTGAACACGAAGGAGAAAGATATACAGCTTTGACCGGAGATGAAAAAGACTTTCTACAAATTTTAAATTACGTTCAGACTAATATGACGAATCCCTTTTTAACTGAAACTAGAAGTGACGTTTTGATAAATATCAGTAGTGGACGTGTAGCAACGCAAGAAATTTCTCACAGTTTATTAAATGCGGTGGAAAATCACCATGTAAATCGGATAATATATGCACTTGTCGTTCGTCAAATTTGAAATGTTGTTCTCTTTGTAAGTGTTGTGATAAATGTATGAACAAAGCCATTCTTCCCGAAGTAGAAAGTGATAACGAATTGTAAATTTGTTAAAAAGAAAGACATATTAAATTTCTAAACATATATATGTATTTATTCCATTTAATACCCTGATCGACAAATAAAGATAGGGAATATCATATTTTGAAAGATGCGGCCGACAGAATCGACCCATTGAATTTGATCAAGAATGTTCATTTTTCATCAATTCGGGTATATTTCAATAATATTTAATTGGTGTTGGCGTGGTGCCTCGCTCGCTTCGCTCGCTCAGAAACTTCGACCCAGTGGAGAGTCGGCTATTCCTTAAGACTCGTTTGTTTACTAACAGCTTTCAATTATATTATAAAATTATATTGATATTTGGGGGTCCAATCATATTTAGGTCCAAGTGGCTTCGATAGATGTGTTACAACAATATAGTGTTTCTTATATGTATGAAAATTGAAAATTGGCATTTTCAAAACTTCGACCCCGACAACAGGGCAGCCGAAGTATTAATAAATAAAAGTTGCAAAACACTTACTTCATGCACTTGTATTCTAATAGACTATTCGATGCATATTACATGTTTACTGTGTTTTACTAATTACTGTCTGTATTATTATGATATTATATATACAATATATATACATATAATTCGTCAAAGATATCTTGAAAGTGTCGAAAAGATCTATGACGGATATCTTGTAGATATCTATAAGACATCTTTTAGATATATCGAAATAGTTATTTTCGTATCAAGGGCGTAAATGAACTTTGCGCCCATAGGTGGTCACCGCGCCCGAGGAGCTGGCAAAGACTACCCCTGGGGGGTAGGGGGTCGAAACGTCGAAATTTGATGAAAAACAATAGGGTAATTTTTTTGCCGCGATGACCAAATTCAATACTTTTTCAGACAATAGTCATAAACATTTTAAACCAGTTTTTATGGGATTATCGTTGACTTTAGGAAGAAAATGCATACAACCTTTTTTGTAGAGAATTTCATGCTCTATCTTTTTTGTTTGAAACATTTTTTAATAAAATTTGTATTTTTCAAAATAAATGCAAAAAACTACAAAGAAACTTAATTGGGGCTAATTTTTTTTAGTAATGGACGGGTGGATCTGCCCCAAAATCTAATCAGATCTAAGTTCTGAACGATTAGTTAGCGTATGCCAAATTTTAAACATTATCAGAAAGTACCCAGCAAGAACTAAAATTTGCATACGATTTCGACGTGCAGGAAATTCTGAATAATTTTTTTATCCTGCGAAAAAAAATAAACATTTTGAACAATGGCTTCGTGTATGCCATTTCGCAATTTTCTGTTTGTTGATATGAAAATCACGAAAATGAACATTGCATACGATTTCAGCGTGCACATATGTTTGTGGTGATTTTTAAACTGCAAAATTTTTTCTAATAACTTGGAATGATTAATTCGTGTATGCCGTTTTCACTGACTGTCAGACATAATATATATGTAAGAGAAAGAATTCCATAAATTTTGAAAATGTTGAAGTTATTGGCATACGCAAAATTAAATTATAAAAAAGTTAACCATTTCTGAACAATCGATTCGTGTATGCAATTTACTTTCTCTTGAAATGTATGATTAAATAACAATGATTTGACAATTTGCATACGTTTTAAGCATGCACCAGACTTTATACAACATTAACAAAATTGTTAAGAAAAACTAGATGCCTTCGACCCGGGTGCCTACAATTTTGGGTAAATTCGTATTGCAGTTCCCTGACGAAAGGCTGACGCTTCCGGGAATATTCCCATTTTAACACTGCCAGGAAAAAAGGCGGCAGAGGGTAGTTGTAGCATCGTTAGGTTCGAGTAGTTTCTATACATATATTGTAACAATATCTTGTTCCTTAAATAGGGTGAATATGCCATTGAATGGACGGTTAAGCATTTTTCCCACTTTGATCGATTGTAACTTTGGAATTTTTTTATGAAAATTTAATTATGATACCACTGTTACGACCCAGCAAACATCTCAAAAGAATAAGATGCTTGTTGGATCGTAAAAGGGCTGAGTAACTAAAGGTTACTCGGGTTCTGGCGAGCGGGGGTCGGCTGCGTGTGTCCCTGAAATTGTAATAGGGAAAGGTCAAATAATAAAAAAGAGAAGCAAGAATGGTTTAAGAGTGAAAACAAATTTATTTCGGTAATGGAGGTTGAATTAACGGTATTTTCGCAATTAAGAAGAGGTATTCTTCCAAAACTCGTCGCTCGTGCTTCTGTTTGAGCTCGCGGATTTCTAGTTCCGCGCGCTCCGCCTGAACCTTGCGTCCGGCCCTTCGTCGCCGTTGTTTCACTGAAAGGAGAAACAAGCGGTTAGACGAGGAATTTATTATATTGGGAAAAGGGTTAGTTGGATATCCTACTTGACAAAAAAAAAACGAATAATATGTAATAGAAAATAATAATAAAGAAAATTGGATTATGTGGTGGGAGGAGGCCCTACGAGCTAGGAATTAATATTCCGATAGTCAGCAGGTCAATTCCCGCGACACCCAGAATTTTAATCCGGTCGCTCCTAAAATAAAAAAAATGGTCCCTAATGTTGCCTATTTTGGCAACTCGTCTCAAGGTAACAATTGGGATTAAAATAAGAAAACAAAAAAATATCTCGGGTAGGTACGCTTGCTCGTATCACATATTCAAACGTACCTGTAATATTGGGAAAAAAAAATATTGTTAATAATAAAAAAAAGGGGATATCGAGAATAAATATCTTACTGTTGCTCGGCACAGCCTGGGAACCTCTTCGTGGGGTAGATCCGACCGGGTTTGAAGTGTTTCTCTGGATGGACTTGTGGCAACTTCTCGGGGACGTCCTTCGATGATGGCAGGGTCTAGTCGGAGTCCGCTGCTCTCCCAAAACACAACCAGGAGAGCCAAAACTGACCAGGCGATTGACAATCCAGTTCGGCGGTGCGCACTCTCTCTGCTCCATGTGATGCGCGGGCCCCCTTTTATATGGTTTTTCCAGGTGGAAAGGGCAATTAACGGTGATCGAGCGAGAGACAGAAAACTGTCGAGCGAGAGATGGAACTTGTAGAGCGAGATGAAGTAATTTTCCTCCAATTTGTTATTTATAAGGTGTTTTCAATAATGTTCCTTTTTACCATCAATTGTTTATTACAAGTTAGCTAAATTGGAGATTAAACAAAAATGAATGGAGGTTGTGTCGTTGTTTGGTGCGAAGTTATTCATAATTATTACAACTTCCATTCACCTTGTTCAATCTCTTACAATTGTTGTTTGCAAAAGAGAAGAAAACTCACTGTTTGTAGAATATAATTGTTATAATAAATTGTTTGCATTTTTACTTAGGTGAACTATTAGGATTATTATGATTGAGGCTGAAAGTTTTACAGGATAAGGAAAAATATAAAAAGAATATTGTTTAAAGGTCGGGAATTCATGAGTAGCAACATTCAGATCGGGTTGAGATTCGCGAGTTTGGAGTTAAAAATGACTGTGCAGTTATCGAGATTTTTGTTAATGTTGCTATTAATGAATTCGTTTAAGAATTGTCTAAGAAAAATAAAACTGGTTAAATGGTTTCCAAGAATTTCGGGTGGCATCGTTTTTTGTTCCATTAAAAGTTGCGTAGGAGTATCCGTACAACCTTCAGCACCGTTACATGCGTTACACCGGTAATTGTCTAAAAAGAGTTTCGGTGGCAATGAAGATTTCTCAGAATAGAAATCTACGCTACGTGCTTAATTTTTAGTGAGCGTTAAAAAAGGGTCATAAAGTTAAATGTATTTTTGAGTGCACTGCATGTATCGATTTCTAGTCTTTAATCCTATCGGTTTTCCTAAAAAGTTATTCCGTTGTGGGTGGTCGCGGTGACGTGACATCCCCCCTCTTGGTCGGAAACTGGTCCTCCAGTTTTTATAAACAAAGTCGGAACAATTGAATAATAAAAGAAACTTTACTGAATCTATTAATTATAATGTTACAAGGTTATTAGCAAGTTTTACGTAAATGATACATTTCTGCTTATTCGTTTAATACACTGTTCTTAATATCTTATAATTATTTCGGGGTTAATTGATAATTCTTTACGCTTTGTATGTATCGTTAGTTGAGAATATTTGGTTGTGATTGTGATACAGTCTTTTGAAGAGTTTACAATATTTTACATGTTGTTTCCTCTTGAAGTTTGTACATAATTATTATTATTTCTAATATACTCTATTGTCCGTGATCTGAGCTAATTAGCGTATATTAAAAATGTTTTCATTAACGCAAGATATAAGCAAGATAGTGAATGAAGTTTTCTATTTGCCGCATTTACGTGACGCTATCGCGAATGACTGATTTTTCATGATGCCACTCTATATTGTAATAATCCTAAACTGATTACATATATATAACAAATTGATTGGAATGAAATTTATTGTTTAGACGCAATCTAAAGGTTGTAATTGTACCTGTTGGAGAAATTTGTATTAGAGTTAGTGTTGCAAAATCGTGTTAAGTATGTATTATTTCATTGTTAACTTTTTGTATATAAAAAAAAAGATCAATGGTGTTTTAAACGAAATAAACGCGACGTCTGTTGATTTCGTTTCTAAGTGCGTGACACCTCGCACTCCATTGTTTGTGGTAAGCTAACTTAAGGCTTATGTCACTTTTGCACTTTTCTTTCCTCCTAATCTCACTATAGTGTATGATTTTCGCACTCCACTATTATGTGGCAAGGCTAACTTAATGGCTTAATCATACACAAAAAATATTTTAATTCGATTGGATTTGTTGGATTTCAACAGTTCCACGTTTCTTTCGTTTTTATTCACCGTTTTCATTTCGTTTCCATTTTGTTATTATTTTTCAAAATTCATTAGAGGTACGTCCATTTTCATTTCATGTACATGCAATTTGTTATGCGTAAATTTTTATTTGTTAGTTTTTTTTAGTGTATTTTATGGTTAGTTTTAAGGTATAAGGGATTAGCTTTGTCTAGTGTGAAAGTCTTGATTCATGCGAATAGGGGATAAGCTTTGTATAAGGTATTTTAGTATGCGGAAGGGTTGGGTTAGTTCTCATTCTGGATCAGTTGCTCTCTTTACTGGTTTGGGTTGGTCGTATATGTGTTCATCATTCAACATTGGAAGATTTTCTTTGGTTTCTATTTTGAACTGTACTGTCTTGTTATATTTCATTATGCTTTTGTTAATCTCTGTTTTTCTCTCCTGTAGCTCATTTTCCTTATTTTTCGTTATGGCTTCCATTTCTGTATTAAGCTCTGAGTATTTCCTTTTCAATTGCTTCTTTTTATTCTGTATGTTAATTTTGTAGATTATTATTATTAAAAATATTGCTAATATTGAACCTCCGATCGTATATAAGGTTATAATTCCGTATCCTAGTAGTAAATGTAAGGTTGTGTTTATTAGCTCCGTATCTTTTGTCTCCGTTTGCTCCTTACTTGATTGAAGTGTGAAATGTTCTTGTGGCGTTTCCAATTTTAACACATAATTCGACTGTGGAGCTATTGTTGTGGTTGATGTTGTGGTTGATGTTGTAGTTGATGTTGTAGTTGATGTGGTGGTTGACGTGGTGATTGATGTTTGGTTCCATATGTAGACAACACAGCCTGTCAGACGTATATAGTATCCTTGGTCTAATTTTGCCAATGCATAAAATTCACTTTCGAAATCTATCTCGTATATTCCGTTTTCGTCTTCTTGTACTGATCTGTCTTGTAGATATATTATATTTTTTTCTGGCTTTGTTATTGCGATTTCATTTTGGAGTTTAAGGGATTTGCGTATTATCGTTTTTGGTCGGTGGTAAGGACAATCCGAACTTACAGCATACTTGTCTAGTTTTGCTTCATATTCTTCTTCGCTTTCAAAAGGTGCTTGCTTATTTTTACATATTTCGGGAGTTAAATGGCATTCCGTTTGTTTCTCCCATATTATTTGTCCATTAATACATAGTGGTATTTCTATCACTGTGTGTGTTATACATGTGTCTACGGTTATTCCTTCAGATAGGCTTAAGTGTATAAGGATAAAAATGATGATTTTCATTTTTTTTTTTTCTTCCTGGAATTGAAAAAGAAACGATTTTCTAGTATATGTTTTTCGTTCGGTGGTAGATAAATTGTAGATTATAATTAGTGACATTTAGTTTTTTAGTATAAATGCTTCGGTTTTTGAGTTTATTTTGGTTTTAGGAGTGAGTTGTTCTGGTTCTATTTTAGGTTGTTGATTACGTGTTGGCAAATGAAGTTCGTTATTCGTTTTTTGATTTTCGTTAATTATTTCTAATTTCGGGTATACGTCATTCGGTTTCAGTCGGTTTAGGTTATCAGTGTATTGTATAGGTGCTGAGGGTTCTGAATTTTCAGTTGATAAATTCGGTAGTTGGTTCCTATTTTCGGTGTTAGTTAACGGTACTGATTCATATCCTTGGTTGTCATTGCGGTTGGTTCTTTCGTTTCTTCGTCTGTGTAGATGTAATAAGAAGTGTGTAAATGCGTCCCATACTGCTCCCAGTAGTAGGGTAGACCATCCATAAACCGAGTGAATTGTGTAGCAGTGTATTATCGTATCGAATAATATTTTGAATATTTTGAATATGATGAATATTCCCATTATTCCTGCTGTTGCTGATCCGAAGATTTGGAAGTTTTTCCATAAATTTTCCCCAGCTGCTTTTAATATTTTTCCAATTGAATTATCATCAATTAGATTGGTTAGTGAAATGCCTTGGTAATTTGTAATTTGTCCTGTGATGCCTCTTGCGACTGTATTTAAAACTGCTGGTTTTTCTGCTGGAAACATTATATGCTCTTTAAGTTTTCGTAGATCTTCCTGGGTATAAATTCCATTTGTGGCAAGCTTTTCTAAATTTGTATATGTCCATGTCTGTTTTGTTAACGGTTTTAGTTCGTCTGGTTTTTTTGATTCCACTGGATTTGGGAGTAGCTTATACCAGATGTTGTTAACAGAGTACATTGGTGGTACTAGGGTGTTACAATTTATTTGCATACCTTTATTCATTAGTATTCTGGTTTTGGGTGTCATAAACATATCTTGTTCTTGATATTTGATTGGTAGATGAGAGTAGCATTCCTCCGTTTTCCTTATACTAACTTCTACAGGTATGCATTTCATGATGTAAGCTACTTCTCCTGCTGCAATAGCCATGTATCCGGGACCCTTCATAACATTGTATGCAAATTCATCTGGTGATTGGCTTGCTAGTGAGAGTGAATTTAATAATACTTGTTTTTCTAAATCGCATCTTTGCGATATTACGTCATAGTACAATTGTTTTAGTTGTTGCTTTATGTGCTTTTCTACATATACGAATTTAGAATTCACGTATGTGAAGATATCTAAGTTTGCAGTTTTTATAGGACGACGTTTGAATTCTGCTCCGTTTTTGCTTTCCAATATTAATAGTTTTGGATGTTCTGTTAATGATAGTTCGTAGCCACAGATGTTTTTCCTTCCTTTAGTTGTTAGAGCGAATGTTATTTCTTCTGCTGTTAATGAGTATATTACTGTTTTATCCTCATGAATGGCTTTATTGACTGTACCGTCGTATAATATGTCATATTTACTTGACCCACAGAAATCTTCGGGTGTAGCAGTCCAGTATGTGCTTCCTCCTTCTAAGTCTAAACAGCTATAATCTGTCATTGGATATGAGACTCCTGATCGTAGATGGATTCTATTTTCATTCAGGCTGACCCTAGCTTTGTATTTTTGGATCAAAATTGTTGCTGTGCCTTGTACCACTACGTTGCTCCAAGAGCCGTAGGTATCGGAATACCCCACTCCTTTACATGAGCCGTCTATTTGTAATGTACCTGCCATTGTTAAACTGAATGTTTGCACGTGGTTTGGTCTAATTCCACTTATGATATTCGTATTTATTGTGGTGGTTCCTGTGTTGTGCATTCTTTCGCATTCATCCCTAGATACTTCATGTACGTATGTTGCTAGACCGTTTAGGACTGATGATGTATGGGAATTCATCCCGCAATAATTTATTTTTCTGAGTATGTCTATTTTGCATTGTATGACGTCAATTTCTTCATATTCCTTTACTTGTAATAGCTGGGCTTTAATTTTTTCGACATGTAAATTTTTTTTTTTCTATTTCACACTCTTGTATATTTAGTAACGAAATTGTTGATAGATTTGAAGTTTTAGCTCCACAGTCGAATGCTATGAAGGCTGATACTAGTTGTATATAAAGTGCTAGTATGAAGGTTATTTTTGTGGAATCCATTTGGTTGTTCGTATTTTTTTTCTCGTCTTTTGTATTCTTCTTTTAATATTCCTTTGGGGAGAGGTTGTTTTTTTATTTTTGTTTTCCTCTTTTATGTATTTCTTAAAAATTTATTTTGATGCGATTATTTTAGTAACTTAATTATTTCTCATTTTTGAAATTTTTAATCTATTGGCATGCACTATTTTATCTTCATTTTTCACTCTTACTTTGACATTTCCATTTTTGAATACTTCTAGTACCTCGAATGGTCCTAAATATTCGTCGTCTAATTTACTTGTTTTGTGATTTTTTTGTAAAAATACGTAGTTGCCTGGTTTTAAAGTTAATGGATTTATTTTCTTATCATAATGCTGCTTCGATTTTAATTTTGCCAATATTTGATTTTTTTGTGCGTATTCTTGCGTATCATATAATTTAGATGCTAAGTCTTTAATGTAGTCGCTGTAAGTTATTTGGGTTGAACTTTTTATATATTTCTGTGAGGGTAGTTTTGCTAGTCTCCCGAACATTAGTTCGAATGGAGTGTATTTTGTGCCTTCGTGAACGCTGGTATTATAAGAGAAAGTCGCTAGTTCTAACCATTTATCCCAGTCTGTATATTTATCTGCGTAGTGTTTTATGTATTCTTTGATAACATGATGAGAGCGTTCTAATGATCCGTTAGATTGCGGGTGAAATGCTGTGGTTTTTACTTTTTTTATATTAAAAAGTTTTGCAATCTGCTTCATTACTTTGCTTAGGAAGTTTTTGCCTTGATCTGTCAATATTGTTTTAGGTGATCCGAATGTGCAAATTAATCTCTTTACTAATGCTTCCCCGATATCTGAGGATGTTGCTTTTCTTAGTGGAATTGCTATTAAAAATTTAGTTAGGTTGTCTTGTATTGTTAAAATATTCTCATATCCTTCTTCGGTTTTATTATTCGGAATTACTATATCCATTGCGACTTTTTCCATTGCTTGTTTGGGTGTATCGGATATTATCATAGGTTGCTTAGTTTTTACTCTTGTTAATTTTTTTAATTGACATGATTTACAATTTTGGATGAATTTTTCTATATCTGATTTCATATTTTCCCAATAGTATTGTTGTTTTATTCTTTTAAGAGTTTTGTTTATTCCTTTATGACCTCCTATTGGAGTCGAGTGTAATTCTGTCAATATTTGTGATCTATCCTTCATTTCGGCGTGAATAATTTTCCCATTGCAGATTATTACCTTTGTATTTGAAGTTTCAAACTGTTTTTCGATTATTTTTATTACGGTTTCCCATTCTACTCCTTTTATTGTTTTTGTTTTAGATATGCTGATTGTTGATAATTGTAACTCGTTCACTTTTTCTTTTAGAAGTTTAATAAGTTTCTTTATATTTTTCTCTATTAGTAATTGACTTTCTCCTGTATTTGATACTATAGGTAATGCGATATGATATTTACTATTTACTTTTGTAATTGATATTTCGTTCAATTTTAAGTTTTGGAACTTGGGTAATTCGTTTCTAGTATTAAGTTTCTCTGAACCTATATCACACGGTGTCCCTTTAGTGGTTAAAAAATATGTTAAATTGTCTTTTTGCATGTATAGGTGATTTGAAATTTCTATTACATTTTTGCTTCTGTGGAAAGTATTATTCTGTGAATCATTTTTCTCTTTGTTTGTTTCGTCGTTTTCATCATCAGAGCCGGAATCTGATGACATTTCATCATTTTCTTCGTCTGATGTTAAGTCGTCGTTATTAAATTGTTGTGAAAAGTCATCAGAAAGAGTGCTGTTATCCGAATTTTGTTTTTCCGTTATTATGTTACTGTTGTCATCTATATAATCTATTTGGTCAAAGTGAACTTTTAAATTTTTAGTTGGTCTTCCACGTTTTTTATTTTGTTGTAAATTTTCAGTAAATTTTTGTCTCTTTTGACTGTTTGTAATTTCCAGTCTATCCGGTTGTCGAATGTTCCTAGTGCTCCTTCTTAATGGTTTTTCATGTGACTCTATTTGAGCGATGGTTACAATTTTCTTTGATTCTGTTGTTAGTTCTTCTTCTGTAAATGGTATGGAAGCGTTTTCTATTTCGTTATTATTTTCTTGGCTTTTGTCTATTCTTGATTCCTTTATATTGCAGTCTTTTATTTCATGATTAAGTTTGTAGCATTGAGGGCAGAATGGAATTTTGTTAGGGAGATTGTACTTGGGTTTTTTGTAATTTATCTTTTTATCAGACTCGGGAATCATAATTTTGTAAATTGAATTATAAGGTAAAGTGTATTCTTGAGGTTTTTGTGTATTTATAGTGTTCTTGCTTTTTTTGAATATTATATATGGTAATGATCTCTCTGCCAGTGGTTTGTCGTTTTCAAAATAATTGTAATCTGTGTCTACGTTTCCTATGTAACCTAGACCTTTTTTGTCCGTTTGCATTTTTAGCATGATAGGTTTTTTTATTCCTTGGTTATGTTTGCCTATTCCTTTTCCTGTCCATCCCATTTTTTCCATAATTTTGCTTGCTGTTTTAAGTTTTGAGTTTTCTATTTTGTATATTTCCACCGGGTTTCTCGAAAGTGCGTCCGCATTTACATTCAATCTTCCAGGTTTGTGCTTTACTTCGAATTCGTATTCTAAGAGGTTATACATCCACTTGGCTACTCTTGAGTTTGGGTCTTTCTTTGTTTTGAACGATTCGAGGGGTTTATGATCTGTGTATACTGTAAATTTACGGCCATATATATAGGGTCTAAAATGTTTAATCGCGTAGTATATACCTAAGGCTTCTTTGTCGTATGTTTCGTATTTTTGTTCGTGTTCATTTAAGACTCGAGAAGTGTACGATATTGGTCTATCTTGACCGATTTCACCTTGTGATAAAACCGCTCCGAGTGCGTAGCCAGATGCATCTGTTGTGATTATAAAAGGTTTTTCAAAATCCGGGTATTGTAGAACGGGGGCGTTACATAGTTTTTCTTTTAAGGTTTCGAATGAATCTATTTCATCTTTAGTCCATGTAAATGGAGTATCATTTTTCAAGAGGTTAGAAAGAGGTTTTGCTATTCGTGAAAAGTGTTCTATGAACCGTCTGTAGTAACCCGCTAGTCCTAAGAATTGTCTGATGTTTTTCTGATTTTTAGGTGTTGGGAATTTCTTTACGCAACTTATTTTGCTCGGGTCTGGTTTTAATCCGTCTTTTCCTATTATGTGACCGAGATAACATACTTCTTTCCTTAGAAATTCGCATTTATCCGGTTGTAACTTCAGGTTTGCTTCCCTGAGTTTGTTGAATAGTTTTTCGCATTTTATTTCATGTTCACGTAATGAAGATGAGTAAATTACGATATCATCCAAATATACAAATAATTCGTTTCCCTGTAGTCCAGATAAGATTATATCCATCAGTCTCTGAAATGTCGCAGGGGCGTTCTTTAAACCGAAGGGCATGCGATCAAATTCGTAGTGCCCGTGTGGGGTTGAGAAAGCTGTTTTGTGTGAATCCTTTTCGTCCATTTTTATTTGCAAAAATCCTGAGGCCAGATCGAATACTGAAAAGTATTTTGCTCCGCCTAATTGGTCTAATATGTCGACTATATTTGGTATTGGATAGGAATCTCCTATGGATTTTTCGTTCAATTTCCGAAAATCTAGAACCATGCGCCATCTTTTATTTCCTTGTGAATCTGCTTTTTTGGGTACAATCCAAATTGGTGTATTGTACGGTGATTGAGAGGGTTTGATAATTCCATTTTTTAGTTGTTCCGTAACTTGTTTATTAATTTCATCCTTATGTATCGGTGGGAATCTATATTGTTTCGTGTTTATTGGGATATCATCAGTTGTGTTAATTTTATGTTTTATCAGGTGCGTTGATCCTAGTGGTTCGTCAGGTAGGTGAAATACGTCGGCATGGGTGTTTATGAGCTTGTTCACACTCTCTCTTTCTTCAGAATTAAGGTGTTCTAGTCTTAACAGATGTTTTACTTCAGTTGCGCGTTTCATTGTTTTGATGCAGTAAAGGATTATATCTTGTTTTATGCCAGCTGCTTTCGGCATATTTGTATTTGATGTTTCCATTAAAAATTCCGAATAAGTATAAAATATGTCAGTTTCATTATACTTTTTTGGTTTTACGCAATGCGTGTTTGTTTTCTTGGTTTTTGCTTTTCCTAATGGTGTCGTAAATATATCGTTGCTGAGATTTATGGTTGGTAGATCTTTGGGGGCGTCTTCTCTTCCCTTGGTGACGTCGTCGTGTCTGTCACTGTAAATTTTTGTCCGTGTTTCGACTTGGGTATAATTTCTTTTATAAGGTTCGTTTGTATATGTATATTCATTTTTATAGGATTCATTCGGATGTTCATTTTCATGTTTATCGTGTTCATTATAACATACTCTGATATGGCCATATTCGTTTTCATTTTTACATTCATTTTCATATTCATCCTTATTTTTATGGTCATTTGTATTTGAATGATCGTTTATATTTTCATTTATATTTTCATTTTCATATTCATTTTCATATTCATTTTCGTGTTCATTTTTATATTCATTTTCATTTTTATATTCATTTTGATCGTTTGTATTTGTATGATCGTTTATATTTTCATTTATATTTTCATTTTCATATTCATATTCATTTTCATTTTCGTGTTCATTTTTATATTCATTTTCATTTTTATATTCATTTTGATCATTTGTATTTGTATGATCGTTTATATTTTCATTTATATTTTCATTTTCATATTCATATTCATATTCATTTTCGTGTTCATTTTTATATTCATTTTCATTTTTATATTCATTTTGATCATTTGTATTTGTATGATCGTTTATATTTTCATTTATATTTTCATTTTCATATTCATATTCATATTCATTTTCGTGTTCATTTTTATATTCATTTTCATTTTTATATTCATTTTGATCATTTGTATTTGTATGATCGTTTTTATAGGATTCATTTATATTTTCGTTTTCATATTTATTTTCATTTTTATATTCATTTTGATCGTTTATATTTGTATGATCGTTTTTATAGGATTTATTTATATATTCGTTTTCATATTCATTTTCGTGTTCATTTTCATTTTTATATTCATTTTGATATTCATTTTGATCATTTTCAGAGTCAATTTCATTACTTTTGGATTTAGTTAGATCTTTGTAGTAAGATTCATTTTCAGAGTCAATTTCGCGTTCATGTCCGTTCATTTCTTGTCGGTAATGTTTTAGTGATTGGTCGCTTTTAAGGTTTCTTTTGTTGTGTTGTCTTGGGTTATTTTGAGTACTTTCTTCATAGTTCCATGGTGTAGCGTTGTAATTTTGTAGGTGTTTTACTTTTGTGTCTCGGAGTTGGAGGACTTGAAATGTTTTATCTTCTCTCTCGTTATCGGTGTCATAATCTATTTTGTTATCAGTGTCGGTTTCGTAGTCTATTTGAAGAATTTTTTGTATGTGTTTGGAATATCGTTCCTGATCATGCTTATTTGTAGGTTTATTATTCTGTGGTAGATGTTGCATTATTGTGTTTATCTCTTGTACTGTACGTTTCGATATTTCATTTTTGTTAAATTCCTGATTTTCATTTAAATGGGGCTGTTTAGATTTGTCAGATTGTATACTAATTTCTTTTAATTCTATTGTTGGTATTAACAGTTCATGTTCTATATCCGTTGTGTTATAAATGTTTAAATAGCCTTTCCCGTTGTTGTTCCTTACAATTGCATTGCCTAAAAATATACCATCCATTATTTCGAGTCGTGGTACGTAACCGTAGTCTAATTCGTTATTTTTAATGTTAACGTAAAATGTTGAAACTGATCGTTCTGGCACTGTTATGGTCTCTTCGTCGAAGTATATTTTGTTGTTTCCCCATTGGATGTAATTATTTTCGTAACTGATGTTTATTTTATTGTAACGAAAGAATTCTGAACCGAGTATTCCCGATGAATCTATTGGGAAGTCGTCATTGACTAGGTGGAACTGTGTTTTACAGCCCATTATTTTTAGCGTTACGATTCCTTTCGTTACTACTGGGTGTTCGGTTATTCCTTTCAAATTTATTATTTCGTCTTTATTTATTAGTATATTAGTGTTAACCGATCCTTTTTTTATGATGTTTACACTAGCTCCCGTGTCTACCATTAATTTTACCTGGTTGTTTAGATTTTCTGATTTGACTGTGATTGTGGGTACGTCGTTTTTTTGTAGTTTTATGGTTTTTATTGGTTGCGGGCTGACGTATTTATGACTTGTACTCGGCGTCTGATTGTTGTCTCCCCGCGTGCGCCGTTGGTCGGGGGACCATTCTCGTTTCCCGAAGGTTTAGGTGTCAATGATCTAGGTATACTGCTTCTATTTTGGTTTTGAAGCTTTTGGCATTGGTCTACGGAATGACCTATATTTTTGCAGTATGCACAATTTACAATCTTTTGTTGCAATAGTTGGCATTGGGATGCGGTGTGACCGAAGTTTTTGCAAACGTTACATTGCAACTGTTTCGTATTTTTTAAACTCATTAATTTTCTGCATTCGTCTATGGTATGTCCTATGTTTTTGCAATATGAACATTGGATTACTGGTGTATTAAAATGCTGGTATTGAAATTTCCTACATGCTTGTATCGAATGTCCTATTCTATTGCAAAATGTGCATTGTATTAGTGGTGTTGGAGTGTTTTGGTAATTTCGTGGTTGGTTGAAATTTTGTGGGAACTGTCTTACTTGTTCGCTATATCTCGGTGGGAAATTTTCGTAATTCCTAAAATTTGAGGTATGCTTTGGTTTGTTATCTTGAAATTGATAACTGTTTTGCGTTTTTGGGTAGTTCTGTTGTTTTTCTCTAAATCGACAGACATCCGCGGTATGAGCTGGTTTTTTACAAATCTGACATACTGTTTGATCGGCATATAGTAGATTTATCCCTTGCTGAGTTTTTATTTTTTCTGGTGAATTTTTGGTATTTGATCCTCTAATATTACTAGTGATGTTCATTCGTTTTTCGATTTGGATGGCTTTTTGGACTGCTGATGATAATGTTTCGAATTCCTTATCTATTATGCGGGATTCAATTTCCGGTTTTAATCCGTTTATGAAAGTTTCAATGACCTCTTTTTCTGTCCTGTTTCTATCTGCTTCAGAGATCTCGTTGTCCTCGTCTAAGGCTTTATAGGTTTCGACTATTCTGTCCCCTGCTTCTCTGACTCTGTTTGCGTAAAAAACTACGTTTTCGAAATCCAATTGATATATTCCTATCAATTCCTGCCGGATTTCTGTTATTGAGTTTGCAGGTGCATAGATTTCCCGTAATATTTTTAATAGGTCTTTTACTGTTTCGTACTCTCCATTTTTTACTGTCCCTCGTGCACCTCCTTTTAATTTAGTTTTTATTAATTTTACGAGATCAGCCTCGGATTCTGCAGGTAGCATGCTCTTGGCTTCTTCGCATCCGTCCACAAAAGCATAAAAGTTCTTGGGGTCTCCGTCAAACTTTGGTACACTTTCTATGGCTAATTTGAGTGTGAGCCTGTCATATTGTTGTGCCATTATTATGTTGTTTGTGTTAATGTTACTATGGAATTCCTGTACCGTTTCAAAGGCTTCGTCGTTATTTTCTGATGTTATAAATATCTCTGGGAGATGTTCGAATGATAATTCCTGCTTTACGTATTTTTCCTCCTCTTCTTCTAATATATCTCTAGAGACGATATGCTTCTTTAACGGCGTGCTTGTTTGTATTTTTAATATGGGTACACTTTTTTTATACCAGTTTTGTAATTTAATTAGATAACCTTCAGAGTTTTCGGGAGTTTTTTGTGTTTTATATTCTTCCACCAAATTATTGTATTCGGTGACTACTCTGCAAATTTTTTCTTCAGTTTCACTGTCGTTCAGTCGTTCTATTTCTATTTCTGCTCCGTTCGTTTTATCCAATATTTCTTCATTAATTTTATCTGATATGTTAGGTTTATCTATTATTTTTTTTTCGGTATTATCTGATATTTTTGTATTATTTTTTATCTTTGTGTTAACGTTTGTTTCTTGAGTGCTTGGGATGTCAGAATTTTCTGAACTGTCTTCTTCGTCGTTTTTCTCTGTGATGGATTCGATTTCTTGTGTGATTGCGTTGAGTCTGTTTGAGATTTTATGGATGTCGTTATTTTGTAATTGTATATTATTTCCTATTTCTTCCAATCTTTTTTGTTGTTCGATTTGATCTGATTCGGTAAGTTCCTGTGGGGTATTTCTGATTAGGTCCTGTGTTTCGGTGATTATTTCGCTTAGCGAATTTCTAGTTTGTTGAAAGCGGGCAGTCGCACCGCTCTCTTGTGATTGGTTTTGTTCGGTGGTGTTATTTATATTTGATGATTTTTTACGTTGTTTTCTATCTGTAATTAATCCTTCAACTATTACTTTTTCTTTTTCCTCTTTAGTTAATTTATTTGTATATCCTCGTGTAAGTCTTTGTTCTGACATAAGTAATTATTTATATATTTTCTTTTTGAAATATTAAAGCAAAATTCGAGTGGAGAATGAGGAAGAAAAAATTGTAAGAGATTATTATGGAGTTATTTAACTGTTTTTTTTTTTATGGTTAAGTAAATTAAACTAATTAATCTATCTGTAATTGAATCAAATTTGAGAAAATTAAATTAATCAATTAATATATCTGTAATTGAATTAAATCTGAGTAAATTAATTAATCAATTAATTTATCTGTTATTGAATTAAATTTGATTAAATTAATTAATTTATCTGTAATTGAATTAAATTTGATTAAATCAAATTGTTAAGCAAGTTTTAATTTTGTGAGTATTTTTTCTTGTATTTATAAAAAATGGAAATGTCAAGGCAAGGCGTATCATTATTCAGAACGTGCGACGAGTTTCTGTACCTCCGCTGTTTCCCGTATTGTTTTCAGGACCACATACAGGTCCCCGCTCTAGAGTCGCTGTCACCAATTTTATGTTACGACCCAGCAAACATCTCAAAAGAATAAGATGCTTGTTGGATCGTAAAAGGGCTGAGTAACTAAAGGTTACTCGGGTTCTGGCGAGCGGGGGTCGGCTGCGTGTGTCCCTGAAATTGTAATAGGGAAAGGTCAAATAATAAAAAAGAGAAGCAAGAATGGTTTAAGAGTGAAAACAAATTTATTTCGGTAATGGAGGTTGAATTAACGGTATTTTCGCAATTAAGAAGAGGTATTCTTCCAAAACTCGTCGCTCGTGCTTCTGTTTGAGCTCGCGGATTTCTAGTTCCGCGCGCTCCGCCTGAACCTTGCGTCCGGCCCTTCGTCGCCGTTGTTTCACTGAAAGGAGAAACAAGCGGTTAGACGAGGAATTTATTATATTGGGAAAAGGGTTAGTTGGATATCCTACTTGACAAAAAAAAACGAATAATATGTAATAGAAAATAATAATAAAGAAAATTGGATTATGTGGTGGGAGGAGGCCCTACGAGCTAGGAATTAATATTCCGGTAGTCAGCAGGTCAATTCCCGCGACACCCAGAATTTTAATCCGGTCGCTCCTAAAATAAAAAAAATGGTCCCTAATGTTGCCTATTTTGGCAACTCGTCTCAAGGTAACAATTGGGATTAAAATAAGAAAACAAAAAAATATCTCGGGTAGGTACGCTTGCTCGTCTCACATATTCAAACGTACCTGTAATATTGGGAAAAAAAAATATTGTTAATAATAAAAAAAAAGGGGATATCGAGAATAAATATCTTACTGTTGCTCGGCACAGCCTGGGAACCTCTTCGTGGGGTAGATCCGACCGGGTTTGAAGTGTTTCTCTGGATGGACTTGTGGCAACTTCTCGGGGACGTCCTTCGATGATGGCAGGGTCTAGTCGGAGTCCGCTGCTCTCCCAAAACACAACCAGGAGAGCCAAAAGGCGATTGACAATCCAGTTCGGCGGTGCGCACTCTCTCTGCTCCATGTGATGCGCGGGCCCCCTTTTATATGGTTTTTCCAGGTGGAAAGGGCAATTAACGGTGATCGAGCGAGAGACAGAAAACTGTCGAGCGAGAGATGGAACTTGTAGAGCGAGATGAAGTAATTTTCCTCCAATTTGTTATTTATAAGGTGTTTTCAATAATGTTCCTTTTTACCATCAATTGTTTATTACAAGTTAGCTAAATTGGAGATTAAACAAAAATGAATGGAGGTTGTGTCGTTGTTTGGTGCGAAGTTATTCATAATTATTACAACTTCCATTCACCTTGTTCAATCTCTTACAATTGTTGTTTGCAAAAGAGAAGAAAACTCACTGTTTGTAGAATATAATTGTTATAATAAATTGTTTGCATTTTTACTTAGGTGAACTATTAGGATTATTATGATTGAGGCTGAAAGTTTTACAGGATAAGGAAAAATATAAAAAGAATATTGTTTAAAGGTCGGGAATTCATGAGTAGCAACATTCAGATCGGGTTGAGATTCGCGAGTTTGGAGTTAAAAATGACTGTGCAGTTATCGAGATTTTTGTTAATGTTGCTATTAATGAATTCGTTTAAGAATTGTCTAAGAAAAATAAAACTGGTTAAATGGTTTCCAAGAATTTCGGGTGGCATCGTTTTTTGTTCCATTAAAAGTTGCGTAGGAGTATCCGTACAACCTTCAGCACCGTTACATGCGTTACACCGGTAATTGTCTAAAAAGAGTTTCGGTGGCAATGAAGATTTCTCAGAATAGAAATCTACGCTACGTGCTTAATTTTTAGTGAGCGTTAAAAAAGGGTCATAAAGTTAAATGTATTTTTGAGTGCACTGCATGTATCGATTTCTAGTCTTTAATCCTATCGGTTTTCCTAAAAAGTTATTCCGTTGTGGGTGGTCGCGGTGACGTGACACCACCATTAGAACCGTTAGACTCTGCTCTTTATGACCGTGTCGTTCAACCTTTGATTTTATTTAATTATTAACCTCGTCTTCATACGTTCGTAAAAAAATCCGCTGAACCCCAATGAATAGACGGGTTAAATCAAATGGGACGTTTTCAGTACCAGTTTTGGATGGCTTTAAAACTTTGCTTTGATTTTACAAAATAATAAACACTGGAAGATCAATAGTACTGTAAATATTGTTTTGAATGTTCAAAGAACATAAAAATATGTATTTTATTGCATGTTGTGCAGCATACATTCATAAGAAATAGAAATATGTCGAAAATTATTGGTAGTCGTCCATTCATTGGCATATTCACCCTATATTAAAATTGAAAATGAGCATTTTCAAAACTTCGACCCCGACCGCAGGTCAGCTGAAACACTGATAAATGAGCACGTCTTGTTAACACTGCTGCTTACAAAAACGCGGTTTAGTCGAGTTTTTGACAGGTCGGGTTGCAGGAAATAAATTTTTTTATATGTGGGATACTTTGGTTTCCGTTTTTTACGGCATTATCGTTGATTTTACGAAGAAATGAATATAACCTTTTTTGTACAGAATTCGATGTTCTATATTTTTTGTTTGAAACATTTTTTTGTACGATTTGTGTTTTTTGTAAAAAAATGGAAAAAACGCGTTTTTTGTTAAACCTCCCCATAATCTAGTATGCATTGTCTCCAAAAACTAATCAGATCTAAGTTTGGCCAAGAGAAACCCAAATCCGTTTGTACTTTTTAAATTCGTCCTGCCAGTCGCGAGATATCGCGTATACAAAATTTTGCCCACGGACGGACGGACGGACGGACGTACAACCTAACGGACACCAATTTTTTTATTGTTGCTTACGGCCTGAAACGTCGACATTTGATGAAAAACTATAGCGTAATTTTTTGGCGGGAACTGACCAAATTCAATACTTTGCCAGACCTATGGTCTGGGTCGAAGTAATTATGTTTTTGAAATACCAGTTCGGATATGCCATACTTACTACTAGTACATTATATGATAATATGACACTACTTTCATTTGCATACTTGTAACAGATGTAGTACGCTCAGAATTAGTTACTATAATCTTCAAAAACATAAATGTTCTTGTCACGTAGCGTTAAGATCTAGCAATTGCATTGCGTATGTAACATACTTATTCAGAACATTTGTGTAAAACATAAGCATAACAATGATTTGACAACTTGCATACATATTCAGAATGAACAAGATTTTATACAATTACAAAATTGTAAAAATGTATTACACTTTCGATATAATATAATGTTTTCATGTGATTTTGATCTAAATGATTATAGGACATTGCTTATGTGAAATGATGAATGATGTGTAATGAGGAATTAGGATGTGTAATTTTGTTATTTGCGATATGAATCTAATAGATATGGTTCAATGCGAAAGGTGTATCATTACCCAAAAATAAACATTTAATACGTACATTTTATTGAAAGATCAAAACTACAAATAAAAAATCAATAACAAAACGAAACAAAGAAATTAAACTATAAACTAAACAATTAATTAAAAAATTTCTTCACCATCATCATTCTTGTCGCTGCCCTCTTCAAAATATTCATCAACATCTTCTATAACGTCATCCGCCGAATCGTAGTCCCAATCTTCGTTCTCCGATTCGTCGTTGTCGTTACTTGTATCAGCTTTAAAAATACCATATAATAATTAACTAAATATATATGGCATTCTTGAATGAAATTTGTTACTTTCAATTTTATGCCTACCGTTGTTTATTAAATAATAATCTTAATAATTACTAGTGTGCTCTTCTTTTACACACTGAAAAAAAAATTTTGGCGCGTACAGCAATCTGTATTGCTGTCAGCACTATACCGCTATACATAGTAAATGAAAATGGTTCAGGCTGCCTGAATTTTGATTATAGGACTGAATTTGCCAGTAATAGTGTTTATTTGAAAGGTGAGACATTAGAACTAAAATAGTATAAATGACTCTAACGATTATTACACATTTGTGAAAAAATACGTGGTATTGCTGTAGGAGCAAAACTTTTTTTTCAGTGTATATTACCAATGAAGAATAATTGTAGAAAAACTATCGTGTTATTACTTTCTAGTGAATCAAACATTACAAGTTCTAAAAGTATTTAAATGTTTTGATTACATATCATTAAGGGGAGGTATCTCGCTCAAATTGAGCTCTATGAAATACATCTTTAAAAAAATTGAAAAAATTATTTCTTTAGTAATTTTTAACGAAGAATTCAGTGGTGCTAGAATAACCTAATCTAACCTAACCTAACCGGCTAAAGTTTTCATAATGTTATCATGGCAGTTTAAAATCTTGTACAGAATAGGTAAATTTGTATACCAAATCAATCAATGTTATTTACCATCAGTGTTACGGAAAAACATATTCCCAGGTAGAAATAGAGGGAGTAAAAACCCGGTAAAGCACTGGTCTAGTACTGGCACCCGGTACTGATTATCAGTACTGGCTATAATACAGGCACAGTGCTGTCCCAGTACTAAAAGACAGTACTGTGTATGGTATAAAATTATTACTGACCGCCAGAGTTGATCAGTACTGGCCTAGCACTAATGGTCAGTATCGTATTTGGTATCAAATGAATATTGATCGCCGGAGCGGATCAGTACAGATCCAGTACTAGTAGCCGGTACTGTATACGGCATCGAATGACTGCTGCCGTCCTTGCGGATCAGTACTGATCTAGTACTAGTAGCCAGCAATGATTTCTATTTATGGTACCACTAGTCAGTACTGGGTCAGTACTCAATCAGTACTGACGGTCAGTACATGTTCACGATTGCTATACTCCGTCAGTCAGTACTAAACAGCTTTAAATGCCGATCTTGGCCAGTGCCAGCCCAGTACTGACGGTCAATACTGCAACGCAGGCAGTCGGTATTGTGGCAGTTTCACGCCGATACTATGTTGGTACTAATTTCGAGCTAGGTTGCATTTGCAAATTAATTTTTTAATGTTATTGCGCAACAAGAGTATTTTACCATCTGATTGATGATTTTAGTAACTGATTCCGAGCGCAGTACATATGTTACATGTATGCAAATAAATATACTATTATATTATCATTTAATCTATAACTAGTAGAAATGGCATACGTGAATTAATCATCCAAAAATGTACTTTTTTTTTTACAATGTTTAAATTATTTTTTAGATGGTTCTGCAATTTTAAAACGTATGCCGATCATTATATTAAGCTTAAATATTATAAACTTTATGATACATTTTCTTCCGAGTACGAATTAATTGTTCCATGTTATATTTAAGTTCAGTTTCAAAAATCACCACAAGCACATGTGCACGCTGAAATCGTATGCAAAGTTCTTTTTCGTGATTTTCATATCAACAAACAGAAGATTGCGAAATGGCATACACGAAGTCATTGTTCGAAATGCTTATTTTTTTTCGCAGGATAAAAAAATTATTCAGAATTTCCTGCACGTGGATATCGTATGCAAATTTTAGTTCTTGCTGGGTACTTTCTGATAAAGTTTAAGAATAAAATTTGGCATACGCTAACTAATCGTTCAAAAACACAAGTTTTTGTTACAAACAGTTATTTCGTTTGCAACACCGCTGCAGTCGAATGTGGATTAATTATTCGCTTAAAGTTCATGAAATACCCATACAACTTCCCCATTTAATTTGCATACGCGAAGAAATCAGTCTCATTTTATGGTCACTAGCTCCTGGTCTATAATATAATAGTTGTCAAAATAAAAAAAATATGTTATTAAAGTTGAAGAATTTTCGCATATTTTTGTTTTTTATTCATTCAATTTGGATGAATAGTTTCCGAGAAAAAAGTCCACGAATATAGGCATTTTTCAACATTTGATATTTTTTATCTCAAAAAGTATAAACTTTAGAAAAAAGTTTATTTGACAAAATATGTTTGTTTTGACATGATTTGACAGTCACCCAATGATTTTTTGTTCAGAATAATCATAAGAATCGATTAAAACCTGTGGGTTTGTTCGCCTGTGGGAGACGAAGCGGACCGCGGACGTCGAGTGTGGGATCGGAAAAGTTGGTCATTTTGGACGCATGCTACATATGTAGCGGTGCCTCGGGGTGATGCTCATCCCCATTTTCTCTCCTCCAGCATAATTATCTCCCTGGAAACGAAGTGGGGATGGATTTCCTCCACGTTCTGGCATCATAGGTGCCTAGACGACGAAAAAACTGCGGCACGTAACACCTAGGCACCGAAAACTATGGAGCAGTACACCTTCCCACGGTAGAAAGAGGAATTAATAGCCAACCGTGAAGTTTGGAGATTTTATAAAGAGACGTGATAGAAATGAACCCACTTTTCACACCTCACACTCTTTAAATTTGGCAAGGACTTACGCCAACTGAATTGTAGGCGGGGATGCGGGAAAAAGGAATAGCGAGATCTTATAATATACGTAAGCTTTTCTTTATCCCACCCATTGTCCCTTTCCACTAAACTTCTGAATCCCGACTCCCGTAATTTTTCGAAAGAACTTGCGGGAAGTAACTACCAGACATCGAAGGCCTAAAAGTAGAAATTCGGTGAATTTCGGGATAGGTCGTTTCTATGGAAGATAGGTAGTTTTATGACTTATGTCATTTAATATAATAAAATAAAATATAATAGAAGAAGAAGATTGTTTAAATAGTTTTGGTATGTATCGGTTATTAGTTATTTTCAGTAAATATTAAAGATGGGAGAACAAATTAAATTAAAATGAAATAATTAATAAATAAAAAATTCTTTTTAAAAAACACGTTTTTATAAATGGACTAAAAAGGATAAAATAATTTTTCCCATCCACACAGGTCATTATTACCATGCCGAAATAAATACGCAATAATTTTTCATTTTATTAGGAAATAAAATATTTGTAAGACTTAAAATGGAAAACTTGTATCGCAATATAGGTAACAGAAATGACTAGCATGTGTAAACTAGCGTGTTATATTGTACATTTAAGCATAAGTTTCTCATTTGCTATTGTTCGTCGAAGTGTCATTTCTGTTACCTCTATTGCGCCCCACGTTTTCCATTTTAAGTCTTACAAATATTTTATTTCCTAATAAAATGAAAAATTATTGCGTATTTATTTCGGCATGGTATTAGTGACCTGTGTGGATGGGAAAAATTATTTTATCCTTTTTAGTCCATTTATAAAAACGTGGTTTTTAAAAAGAATTTTTTATTTATTAATTATTTTCTGCTTTTTAGTTTTAATAGGTCAAATTTTACAATTCATTTTGAACTATTACATTTATAAACAATCTGAAAAGAGCAGTTTCAAAATGAAAAAAATATGCAAGTGTTTTTAGATGACAGGCTCATCTGGTGGCTTACACCGTCCAGAATTGTTGAGAATCCTGAAGAGGTTTTCTCACGCCAGAATCCGTGTTATATGTATGACACTAATTCACTACTGCTCCACTTGCCATCGTGGATGAGTATATTATATAGGCAAGGGAATTAATGACGTCAGTGGAGGATTTTTCCCGATTGCGAAAAGAAAACAAAGGACAAGCGCGACGGAGGAAGGGGGGGGGGGAATGCCGGGCCCCCCGCTAAATGGTAAAGGACAAAACAACGAAAGAAAAACGAGTATAAAGGAATGTATTAATTCAATCAAGAACGGAAAATATAAACGAAGATGGCGCCATACCTACTTCACATTTGTGTATGAAATGTAGGAGCTCGAGTCGATTTCCGCTAGATAAACAACATTGGGAAGTTGCCACACTTCCACAGCGTGAATCAGTCATGAATAATTATTTTTTTTATATATACTATTTAACTTATAAATCTTAAGACGTTAAGTTACTATTCAATGAATTTGATTCAAATTCGAGTTCTACTGTTCAACTGGAGTGATTTTCTAATTTTTTGATGATTCTGGTAGATCTGTTCTTTATAGGGCGACGCTTGAAGTGAGGATATAACTTTTTAAGGCTTTTAATAATAGCAATAATATCATCCATTTTTTGCGGCTTTGTGTAGAAAATCTTTTAGTTGTTAATAATTGAAGAAGTACTGTTTTCCTTACTATCTTGTAAAATAATTTGAATAGGCTAAAGCATGATGTTAAGCTCCGGAGTCCTATCAGCATTATCTTTAGATGTCTTTTATTTGTTTTTGATTGGAAACAGGAGTTTTGATTGGAAAACTTTTTAATTGATTGTGAATCGGTAGAACTAATTATAGAATGTGGGCGCTTACCTTTATAGTCCAGTCAAATCGTCGTAAAAAGGGCATTAACCTTTATTAAAAAAATCACCCTGTCCATTTCCTGTAGAAGGTCAATAACTGAATCTAAGTTTAAGTTTGCGGGATAGATGGAGCCACCGTCGCGCCGCCATGTTGATAAATGTCTGTTTATCACTTTTTTAAAATATCTCGCTGTAGATGAGTCATACGCTAAAAATATATCTTATAAATTAGAATTAAATTCTCTGCAAATTTTGTTTGAAACTTTTTTTCGTAAAATTAGTATTTAAAAAAATTAGGAGCTAAAAAGTAAAAAATGCGTGTTTCTGAAATTGTATTTGCGAATTATCTCGCTCCGGCGTCATTTTCTGGTAAAAATAGTTACTTTCAAAGTTGTAGAGCATAAAATTCTGTATAATTTAAAAAAAAATTTATTGAAATCGGACAATATTTGACTGAGAAAAGCCACGCAAAAAATGTCTTGTCCATCTTTTCCACAGTAGGGTAGAAAATTTGTCTTGTGATGTAACCTCACGAAACAATACATTATTTTGTTATTTTATTTTATCAAAGGGAGATATCTGAAATATTTATTGTCACACCTCGTTTTGAATTTATTACAATATTTTATTTTTTTTTACATAATTTTGGTTAAGGATTATGGAAGGTAGATGAAAAGTGGATATAGGTCACGGAGATGGAAATTGGCATTTTTTACCGGTATAAATATTTTAGTGACAAATAAGTAAATCCAATACTTATTATAAATTATACATATCTATTAAAATAAATAATGTTCTTAATACACGAGAAACGGCGCATATCATTAATTAAAGAGCGTTTGGACCTATACCTGCAATTAAGTAGCGACATATTATTCAGTCATTATATATAATGGACATATTCAATATTGTTCGAAACTTCCTTAAAGATTGCGATATTGTAAAGATGACGTACTGTTGTATAAGAATATTTTCTGCACATTAACAGTGTAATATAATTTTTAGGAGAGTAGAACGAAGGAGATTCAAATAATCATTTCAAATAATGTAAGTATTCATGAAAATCATAAATAGTACTGTAGGATTGTAATTGTTGGATAAATAAAGTCCTCGTCAAGTATCAAAAAATATTAGACACTAACTCTTTATTTTAATTAAAAAGGATTTACAGAAGTCGTACAAATATCGATCGATGAGTCCGCGTCACGTTTTCTCATCGATGACTCGTCTTAAACTAAACTCGCTCGCACGCTCGCGGTTACCGTGCCCCCTTCTCCTCCGGTGTCGCGCCAAAACCTGAAGTTTTCGACGTTTCGAGAATATTTCAAACGGGCGTTTACTTATATTCCACACTCGGGCATCCTGATGATATCTGCCCCCAGATATCCTTAGTATTTGCAATGATTAATAATCTTCCGAGAATTGGGCCCATGGCTTCATATGATCATTGGATGTCGAGGTTTTCCTGGGTCCTTCTCCTTCGCCCATCTTCTGTACCAAATATCTTTCATTTCGAAGGACTTTTGTGACTTGGTAGGGTCCTAAGAATTTCGCATGAAACTTTAGTCCTAGACCACCTTGCGTACGCTGTATGGCAACCAGGTCTCCTACGGAGTATTCGTGTGGCATTCTCCTTTTTTTGTCAAAGGCCCTTTTGTTTTCGGATTGTATCTTTAAAATCTCTTCGTGAGCTTGCTCTCGTATTTGATTGCGTTTTTCTTGGAAATCCGTTAGGGTTTCGTGATCTAAAATCTCTGGTATTTGGGGGTCCTTTTTTAATCGCATTCGAACTCCCATTTGCAGGTAAAAAGGGGACATACCTGTGCTCCGACTTGGTACATGATTCAAGTATTGCTGTGCCTTGCCAACAAATTTGTACCATTGCTCCGGATGAGGAGCAGCCAGTTTGGTCAAAATAGAGATAAGAGTCCTGTTGACTCTCTCTACTTGCCCGTTGCCTCTCGGTACTCCAGTTACGATCGGATGATATTCAATATTTTCATTGTTGCAATACACCTCAAAGTCTTGTGAGGTGAATGCGGGTCACCGATCCGACACTATTCTTCTCGGATTCCCAAATACTAGTGCCTGCTTGGTTAATCGGTCTATTACTTCCGCTGTTGTAGTGCTCCTTGTTGGATACAACCAAGTAAATTTTGTAAAAGAGTCTATAACTACAAATATATGTCGGTAGCTTTTCCTTGTAGATGGTATTGGCCCGATGTGATCGACGTGATATGTATCCAATGGTGTGTCCTTTTCTATTGGATGCAGAAAACCTTCCTGCTTCCTGGTTTTCCTTTCCGCTAGGATGCATGGTATGCAATTTCGAATCACTTCTTTTACTTTTTGCTCCATATTCGCAAACCAATAGTCTTCCCTCAGTAGTTTCATGACCTTGGCGTTCGCAAAATGTCCACGTTCATGAACCTGTCGTATTAACGGAACTTGCATGGCTTTAGGCACAACAACCAAACTCTCGCCGTTCACATCCTTCCGCAACAATCCATTGGAAACGTAGTATTCGTAATTGTCACCCTTCGCTGTTTTCTCACGAAGTGCTTTCAACTCTTCGTCCTCTTCTTGACCTAACCGTAGTTTCTCTGTCACTCCAGCTTCGCACTCTTCAATTATCATGGCGGCTGGTAACGGGTGTCGGCTTAATGCGTCGACATGACGCATATTAGGTCCTGGTCGATGAACGACAGTGTATCTAAATTCTTCTAGTAAGATCGCCCATCTAGCAATTTGCGTGCTCAAGTCTTTTTTCTTAATTGTTTGAGTGAATGCTTTACAATCGGTCACAATCGTAAAGCAAATTCCCAGTAGGTATACGCGAAATTTCTTGAGTGCTTTCACAATAGACAGTACCTCCAGCTTATAGCTGTCGTATTTCGCTTCTGACGGAGACGTTTTGCCGCTAGCATAATATACTGGATGCATTTCATTATCATCCTCACCGCGCTGCAACAGGATCGCTCCGTAACCCAGAGCGGATGCATCCGTGTGAAGCTCCGTTTCGGCTGAAGTTCTAAACAAATGAAGAACGGGCTTCTCACTCAAGGCTTTCCGTAACGTGTTAAAAGCTTGCTCTTGGGCTTCTCCGAAGTGGAAATCTACACCATTCCGTAGTAAATCTGACAATGGTCGAGCAATTAACGAGTAGCCGGGTATAAATTTCCTAAAGTAGCCGGCTAATCCAAGAAAACTTTGCACAGTTTTAACATTATTCGGCTTCGGAAAATGTTGGACGGCGTTCGTTTTGTCTTCACTGGGTGAAATTTTTCCTGCTTCTACCACATGGCCAAGGTAAACCACTTTCCGCGTTAAAAACTGACACTTTTTCCAGTTGAAGACTAGTCCGTAATCGCTTGCAGTCTCTAGAACTAAACGCAGTTTCTTAATTCCATTTTCGATGGTATCGGACGCAATAATAATGTCGTCTATATATATTATTACAATAGCTTTGCGTATTAATTCGCGAAACACAGCATGAATGAATTTAACGAAGTATGCCGGCGAATTACAATACCCGAAGGGCATCCTCGTGAATTCATAATGCCCGCTGGGAACGCTAAATGCAGTGAATCTTCGACTATCCTCTTCAACAGGCACATGGAAAAATCCATTCTTTAAATCTAACGTGGTGTAAACTCTTGCACCTTGCAACTGATCCAGCTGCTCTTCAATTGCCGGTTGTGGATATCGAACCTTCACTGTTTTTTCATTAAGCTTGCGGAAATCTACGCACACCCGACCCGTGCCATCCTTCTTTCTAACGAGTACTATTGGACTGGCATAATCCGACGTTGAAGGACGGATGATGCCGGCCTCGTACCAATCTCGAATTTGGGAGTCTACTTCGGCTTTTTCACACGCCGCAAGTCTTCGCGCTGATTGATACACGGGTACGTTGTCCGTTAAGACTATGCGCATCTCTACTCCTACGGTTTTTACAATCTTAGGTTTATAATTGTCTATAATTTCGTTTACCTCGGTTTTGAGACTTTCATCCTTTAGATGCGACACGTCTATTTTATGTTCCTCAATCGTATCTATTTTATACACGTCCGGTACGTTTTGTGCGTTTTCTACAATTTTAGAGATTTTTACCTCCCCGAATCTCAGGTTTACTTCGACCGTCTTTAAGAAATCTGTCCCCAGTAATAACCCGTGACGTATTATTTTATCTGGAACTATGTGAGCAACTATAGGATAAGTCTCACTATCGATCTGAACATCTATACGTACTTCACCCAACGTATCAATTTTTTCCGAACCCGCGCCGCGAAATTGAATTCGTCGATTGACAATACCGGGTGATCCGATCTCTTTATATTGTTCGTTTCGAATTAGCGTTATATCGCTTCCCGAATCTACTAACGCGATTAATTCCATCTTGTTAACGAACACCTTTTTACTGCAAATGTTATCGGTTCGCGAATGTACGATATTATAGTTTTTCCGTTTGTCTGTTATTCCGTTACTCACCGAACAATTAGCCGCTACGTGTCCAAACATGTTGCACTTGAAACATTTTCTACCTAGAGATTTGTTTCCACAATCACTTGACCGATGTCCATTTTCTCCGCAATTGAAACAACGTACTGTTTTCTTCGTTTGATTTCCTACTCCGCCGCTGCTGGATGTTCTGTTCGGCGTATTGGTACGCTGGCTCTTCGGGTGCTCCTCCTTCTTATTGCGATTGAGGGCCATACACAATTGCTCATATGCTCTTAACCTGTCTTTCAACTGTTTGTAGTCTCGTGCTCCGTAGAGCATTGCTTTGGAGTTTTCGTCCCCTGATACGCCGTCAATAATGTAGTGTATAACTGCATCCTCTTCCACAGTGCCTCTAGATGCGAGCTCTTTCATTGTCAAGTAATATTCGATGACTCCCTCGCCTCTTTTCATTTTTCGAGTACTGAGCATCTTATGTAACTGTGCACTGTTCATCTTTATCGCGAACTCTTCTAACAGTAGCTGCTTTAAACTTGTCCATGTTTTGACAATGTTTTCACTTTGTATGAAAGTCTTTGCCATACCTGTTAGCATCTTTTTTGCGAAAATTAACGCTTGAATTTCGCTCCATTCAAACAAAGACGCCATATCCTCGAAGTCTGCGACCCACCGCTGAATTGGATACGAGTCGGTACCGTCAAAAGGGCGAATCGAATCCTCGACATCTTTAAAATTAAGCGCAAAGCAGAGGTTATTTCTTCTGTGGTTATTCGCATTTCCTGAATCATCGGCGGGCGTTCTTCCACCATTGCGCTGATTCTCATGCCCTTCATCGTGCTTGTCGCGCCTTACATTATCGTGCGCGTCGTCGCGCTGTTCGTCGCGCCTGTCGAGCTCTCTGCCGCGTTCTCCATCATCGTTATCTTCTTCTTGACTATCTTCGTCTTGACAATCGGGTTTCAGGCTTTCGATATTAATTAGCCCCGTCATGATATTTTGTCTCATTTTTTCTTTCGATCCTTCATGATCGACTCCTAACAGGTTGCAAACAGACACTAAGTCGCCAAATGAAAACGCAGCCATATAGTCCATTTTGGCCCGATAATCCTCCGAGTTTTCATCAAAGTCTAGTCCGGTACTTCCCCGAAGCCTTTGCCGGTTGTTTCTGTCTCCTTCCGCTTCAAAGATTATTTTATGAAGTGCCATAATTGTTGAACGCGAAGCCACTTTTATTCGATCCCTAATTACAGGGATGTCTCCTAGACACGCTATCTTCGATCCGACGCACTATCTTGCAGAGTTATCCGTTACGCGTTCGTGCAGGGTTCGTGCTCTCTCGAGTGCAGATAGCGTGGCTCCCGCGTCCCGCGAATCGGCCGCTTCGGCAAATTCCGCTACGTCTCGCCGCCGCCGTTCGCCTCGACGCTCACACAATGGCCGATTCTCGAGAATCTTCCGATCGTTCTAGAATGTTCTGTGCCACGTGGCGTTATTTCTGATTACGCTTTCAGAAATTCACTGCAATTTCACTCTCGTTCACTTATGCAAAATCTTATAGGTCCGTCTCTGGCTTTTCTCTTTTAATTTTTTCTTTTCACAATACCTTGCACATTAACTAATTTCACGTAACACTGAACACTATTTCGACACCGATTACACGCACGTCTTCACCTTTATCGTAATCCAGTTTTTTCACGTTAACTCGTCGTAATTTGGCAATAATCGTTGACTTCTGTCGTCTTTCTTCTTTAGAGTTTAGTCTCGCGTCTTTCGTCTTTCGTCTTTCTTCTTTCGTTTCGCGTCTTTCGTCTTTCTTCTTTCGTTTCACGTCTTTCGTCTTTCTTCTTCACGATCCCGGATGAGCCCCCAATTGTAGGATTGTAATTGTTGGATAAATAAAGTCCTCGTCAAGTATCAAAAAATATTAGACACTAACTCTTTATTTTAATTAAAAAGGATTTACAGAAGTCGTACAAATATCGATCGATGAGTCCGCGTCACGTTTTCTCATCGATGACTCGTCTTAAACTAAACTCGCTCGCACGCTCGCGCAGGGTTGCCAGATGGGCGGGACGTCAAGTCGCACAAAAGATGGCCTGAAGTCGCCCAAAATCGCAATGATAGGCAGTACGTCACGTCGCGCAAAGAGTGCGCTAAAGTCGCCCAAGATCGCAAAATGCGGGATGCATTGATTATATATTCCCACCCAACGTCTTTTATCGGACTTTTAAGGTCATTACAGAAGAAAAACGTAAGACTTACGCGTACGAAATGCTATGTTTAATACAATACATGGAGGGGGGGGGGGGGGGTCGTCTTACATCTTACGCTTACGTCTTTTTTTGTGTCGTAGCTTTTTCCAAAGCCTTTCTTACGCTTACGTCTTACGACTTTTCTTGTGTAATGGCCTTTACACGGGGTACACATTTCTTAAGGTTTTACCTTATCATTTTGACAAAATTGCAAAGATAGGACTCAAACCGAAAAGGTGAAAAAAGAAAACATTTGGGTTAAAAGCATAACTTTAATTAATAAATTATAAAATTTGTTAAGAAACAATTGCTTACAATTCTAATAGCGTCTAATAACATAAAATATAACACGGTGTTTTTATGTAGAAGTTATATATAATAAAAATATTAATAAGGGTTCGGCTTTGTCCTACAAAGTTGGTTGCTGTTGATTTTCCTCGACGTTTCGAACGACTTGCGTTCATTTTCAAGAGGTTACTGTGGAGCGTCCTGTTGTGTTGCCGCTTTTTATATATTTCCTGTTTTCCTATGGTGGGGAGGTTCCTGACCGTTTCATTTGTGTAATGATGCGTTCATATGCGGTGTGTAAACTTTGGGTATCTTCAATTTTGTTGAGTGGAGCTTTTTGTAATTTGATGTTAATCATTTCCGATATACGTCTATTGTGAAATTTATTTTCGATATCCAGTATTTTTGTGTTATCCCAGTCAAAATTATGTAGTGTTTGGATTCTATGTTCTGTGATTACTGTGTTTGTTTGAGAAGGTCTATTGATATTGCGTTGATGTTCGTTTATTCTAGTTTTTAATGTTCGTTTACTTTCTCCCACATATGATGCATCGCAATCCATACATTTTATGCAATACACGGTGTTGTGTGTATCCATCTTTTGTAATTTGTCTTTACCTTTTTGTATTATTGCGGATAGGTTGTTTCTTAGAGATGGTACGATCTTGATGTTAGTGTTGCGAAAAGAGTTTTCAATTGATTCATATATATGTTTTGTATATGGTATTTGTAAATATTTGAGTTGATTTCTTCTATTTTCTGTGTTAGCCTCTTGTGTTTGTGCATTGTGCATGTGGATTCGTCTTGTAATATATTTGTCAATCATTGACTTCGGGTAATCGTTATCTCGTAAATATTGTTTGATTTTGTGAATATTGTTATTATGGAATTTCTTATCACTTAATTTTAGAGCTCTATCTGTGAGGTTGTATATACTGGATATTTTTTGTGAGTACGGATGATGTGAATTGTAATTCAAGATACGGCCTGAGTACGTTGGTTTATAATACTGTTACGTACGCGGCTGCGCCATCTTCTAATATCTTATGGCACCGCGCACGTAGATTATTATATTTTAATGTAATCTTAGTTGTTCCGGACAAACAACGATCTCCGTAAACTTCAGCCTTAGATACCGAGATGGGCTGTTGGAGGATTTCCGCTTACGACACTCGGAACATCACGTGTATATATTTTCGGCGATAAACGCCTAATTAAATATTTAATCGATCTAGTTCGATGCACCGCTGTCTTTCGACAGCGACGCATCAAACGAATAGACGATATCTGAATACACATCCGGTCTCGAGACACGAGAGCTTTATCAGACTTCTTACGAAAGTCTTATCAGGCTCCCTTCGAGTCCAGCGGCCCATCACGAGCTACAGCCACGTACCTTCGAGAAATCTTATCGTTTTCCCGAGGTTACCTGGTCGATGAAATCCATAGGCCATTCAGTCAATTTCCATCCGTGACAAAGTCCACTAAAATCTCGGACTAAGACCGCAACTAAAACGGTTCCGCGCAACCTACCACCATCGACTCGAATGTATTCTTATGTACGACCCGCGTAACATAGTTTATATATGAATAAATAGTTCAAACGTTAACTACAGTGTATCTCCTTATTGTTACTACAAGTCCTTTTCAGGACTGGTACGTAACAATACCAATCAAATGAGAGATTATTATTGTTATTTCTGATGATCAGAAGTTCTAAAAAAGGTATTTTGTTAAGTTGTTCTATTTCGTGTGTAAACTGTAATCTATGATGGTAACTGTTGAATGTGGAGAGTATTTCGTTAACTTTGTGTTTTGGTATACACGTAAAGATGTCATCAACGTAACGATAAAAAAATCATTACACAAATGAAACGGTCAGGAACCTCCCCACCATAGGAAAACAGGAAATATATAAAAAGCGGCAACACAACAGGACGCTCCACAGTAACCTCTTGAAAATGAACGCAAGTCGTTCGAAACGTCGAGGAAAATCAACAGCAACCAACTTTGTAGGACAAAGCCGAACCCTTATTAATATTTTTATTATATATAACTTCTACATAAAAACACCGTGTAATTATAATGAGCCCTGGGCGAGAATGGGCCAATCACTACCTGGCTATGGAAAATAGGAGATACAGAAACCATTTCTTCGAACTTAGGAAAATAGAAAAGAGTATTATTCGAACCATGCTTACCAAACAATTTTTAATTAAAATGAGATACCTGGATATTATCCCAAACCATATAAAAAATAGTACAAAACACGTAAAACACATAACGATCCATAGTAGGACAGCAGAGAAGAACTTATCCAGATGCATACAGAATTTTCAAAAGAAGCTATTGAATATAGAAATTAGAGACATACACACGCACCTTCAATATTTAGTAACAGAGAAACAGAAATATATTAAATATATACAAGATTTAGAGAGTATCAGGACAATACAAAGGAATCAGTTAGACAAGTACAAAGCCAATATAACAGAAACATTAAACAACAAAATAAAAAAACTAATCCGAACAAGTTTACATGCAAATACAGTACAAGATACGGAAAAATGGTTCATCAATTTAACAGACAAACATATTCCAGACAATGTAAAATTCATTGCAAAACTGGGACCAAGATATAATGCCCCACACAAATTAAATAACAGAACTACAATAGATACTATAAAATATACAGAATCATTTATAACCAGGAATACTGAGATACCAAAAACTGATATACGGAACAAAATTATAGATACAATGTTAAGGTTTTCAAATTATAATGCACACGAATCAAGAATTGATAAAATTATAAAATCCTATACAATAGAAACGAAAAACTTTTTACGAACAAACAAAGATATAATGTTTACACCAGCAGATAAAGGCAATGTAACTGTAGCGTTAGATAGAAACACTTATATACAAAAAATGGAATTATTATTTTCGGATACTGATTACTACACAATAGTTCACAAGGATCCCACAAAAATATTACAATCAGCGTGTTATAAAATCTTAAAACACCTAAACGATAACGAGTACTTAAACTACCGGATTCACAAAAATAACCTCACACAAACAGATAAGACACTAGCTCGCGGATATGGTTTACCAAAGATACATAAAGAAGATGTACCATTAAGACCAATTATATCTTCAATAGGAACTCCCACATATGCAATAGCAAAATTTATAACAGAAATAATTAAAAACAATACAAGAAAACCACTTTCTCACGTTCAAGATAGTATACACCTACACTCGTTAATCAGGGATATCAATATACCAACCGACTATGTTTTACTTTCATTAGACGCTACATCATTGTTTACAAACATTCCGGTAGAATTGGTAATAAACAGTATCACCAAAATATATTCATATATGAGAAGGACTATTACAATACCATTGGAAGATATAATTAACATAATAGAATTTCTATTCGGTAACACATATTTTAAATTCAACAAACGTATTTACAAACAAACACTCGGAACACCCATGGGGTCACCGGTGTCACCAGTACTAGCGAATATTGTTATGGATGATTTGGAAACTGAATGCCTTCAAAAATTAACATTTAAACCTGCCTTTTTTTATCGTTACGTTGATGACATCTTTACGTGTATACCAAAACACAAAGTTAACGAAATACTCTCCACATTCAACAGTTACCATCATAGATTACAGTTTACACACGAAATAGAACAACTTAACAAAATACCTTTTTTAGAACTTCTGATCATCAGAAATAACAATAATAATCTCTCATTTGATTGGTATTGTAAACCAACGTACTCAGGCCGTATCTTGAATTACAATTCACATCATCCGTACTCACAAAAAATATCCAGTATATACAACCTCACAGATAGAGCTCTAAAATTAAGTGATAAGAAATTCCATAATAACAATATTCACAAAATCAAACAATATTTACGAGATAACGATTACCCGAAGTCAATGATTGACAAATATATTACAAGACGAATCCACATGCACAATGCACAAACACAAGAGGCTAACACAGAAAATAGAAGAAATCAACTCAAATATTTACAAATACCATATACAAAACATATATATGAATCAATTGAAAACTCTTTTCGCAACACTAACATCAAGATCGTACCATCTCTAAGAAACAACCTATCCGCAATAATACAAAAAGGTAAAGACAAATTACAAAAGATGGATACACACAACACCGTGTATTGCATAAAATGTATGGATTGCGATGCATCATATGTGGGAGAAAGTAAACGAACATTAAAAACTAGAATAAACGAACATCAACGCAATATCAATAGACCTTCTCAAACAAACACAGTAATCACAGAACATAGAATCCAAACACTACATAATTTTGACTGGGATAACACAAAAATACTGGATATCGAAAATATATTTCACAATAGACGTATATCGGAAATGATTAACATCAAATTACAAAAAGCTCCACTCAACAAAATTGAAGATACCCAAAGTTTACACACCGCATATGAACGCATCATTACACAAATGAAACGGTCAGGAACCTCCCCACCATAGGAAAACAGGAAATATATAAAAAGCGGCAACACAACAGGACGCTCCACAGTAACCTCTTGAAAATGAACGCAAGTCGTTCGAAACGTCGAGGAAAATCAACAGCAACCAAATTTGTAGGACAAAGCCGAACCCTTATTAATATTTTTATTATAAAATATAACATTTATCTTTTTTAGCTCAAAATTTCTAAACACTGTATTTACTTATAATGCATGTTAATATTGTGTGATCTTGCAAAAGTTGCGTTTCTTCAATGAAATCTTAAAATGAGTTCACAGTTTATTCACTGAGCCGTTTTTGATAAAATTCGATCTATTTTTCATCAAAAGTTTTTGAGTTTCAATTCATTTATATAAAGAAAGCTGTGCATTATCACGATTAATCATTGAATTGCAGTTTGTATTCGGGTGATCATATAATTTTCATGTTATCTGATTTCGCGTGCCTTTTATTATTCATTTTCTAAAATTTCCAAAGCCTCTGCAAAATTGTCATCTTCGCGATCATTGTCTAGATCCATTTGCTGCAGCTGACAATACATCTGCGATGTAAATAGTTCATACATCTTATTAGTTGGAATAAAAGTGTTACAGCAGTCCTTTGTCCGGGCAAACCGAATTCTAATCCACATAATAGCCTCGAGTATAGCACTTGATATGCGATTTCTACATTTTGTCTTGATAGCATTCATGAAGCTGAATGCTCTCTCGACAAAAGCGTTAGAAAACGGTAGGCTTAAAATGCGTAAGGCGAATTTTGCTATATCTTGGAAAATAGGACATCCTGACGAATCTTTGAATTCTATGATTGCAGACCAAAATTCTTCGGAATTTCCTGGAATCGTACCTCCGAAATAGCTTCTTAAATCCACCAGTGTCAGCTGTTCCCACTGAATTTTTAATAAATCCATATCTGAATTGGGTTCTGTAAAAGAAAAACTAAATTGCGAAAAGTTCATGTAACTGCCCGTATATCGCTGAAATGAATGCTCTTTAAATTTGAGTAACTAATAGTAGTGTTTGAGTTGTTACGTCCTACGTAACGCACCTTATTTCAAAAATACCGGCTAAATATCCGATGCAATAGCGCGCCCGGCGTATACTAACTGAACCTCATAACAAATAACTTACCGATACCGATCGAAAATAGAGAACCCTATAATTCCTGAATTTTCACTCCCACTCACAGTTTCCTACATTACCAGTAGAGAGTAATAATATCATTAATTATTTTCCGAAATAGTCTCAACGGAAAATGTACGGGAAAATCTAAAAATATCTTTAGAAAGTGTAGCAAACCGGACTAGCAACCCGTACCCTTGACAAACTCTATCTATTTCTAAAAAAAGTAATAAAAATTCCAAAGTACATCCGCTTTCTCACGCACACGCTTATATGACATACTTTTCTTTTCCAAGAAAATTCTTTTCAAAATAGCTTTTCATATAATATAAAAATTATAAACCAAAACTAACGAACAATAGAATGATAACATTGGTCGGATTAGTTAGATAGAAATAAATAGTATCTCATACAGAAAACACATTTATAAAATAAAATAAAACGTTTATTTATAATTACGAACAAATTCCGTTTTTTCCTTTTATTACAATAGATCCCCCACCCCCCCCCCCCCCCACCCCCCCCCCCCCCCACCCCCCCCCCCCCCCACCCCCCCCCCCCCCCACCCCCCCCCCCCCCCACCCCCCCCCCCCCCCACCCCCCCCCCCCCCCACCCCCCCCCCCCCCCACCCCCCCCCCCCCCCACCCCCCCCCCCCCCCACCCCCCCCCCCCCCCACCCCCCCCCCCCCCCACCCCCCCCCCCCCCCACCCCCCCCCCCCCCCACCCCCCCCCCCCCCCACCCCCCCCCCCCCCCACCCCCCCCCCCCCCCACCCCCCCCCCCCCCCACCCCCCCCCCCCCCCACCCCCCCCCCCCCCCACCCCCCCCCCCCCCCACCCCCCCCCCCCCCCACCCCCCCCCCCCCCCACCCCCCCCCCCCCCCACCCCCCCCCCCCCCCACCCCCCCCCCCCCCCACCCCCCCCCCCCCCCACCCCCCCCCCCCCCCACCCCCCCCCCCCCCCACCCCCCCCCCCCCCCACCCCCCCCCCCCCAGTTCTGTGATTACTGTGTTTGTTTGAGAAGGTCTCTTGATATTGCGTTGATGTTCGTTTATTCTAGTTTTTATTGTTCGTTTTACTTTCTCCCACATATGATGCATCGCAATTCCATACATTTTATGGCATTTACAACGGTGTTGTGTGTGTATCCATCTTTTGTAATTTGTCTTTTACCTTTTTGTATTTTTGCGGATAGGTTGTTTCTTAGAGATGGTAACGATCTTGATGTTAGTGTTGCGAAAAGAGTTTTCAAATTGATTCATATATATGGTTTTGTATATGGTATTTGTAATTATTTGGAGTTGATATTTCTTCTATTTTTCTGTGTTAGGACTCTTGTGTTTGTGCATTGTGCAATGTGGATTCGTCTTTGTAATTTATATTTTGTCAATCATTGACTTCGGGTAAATCGTTATCTCGTAAATATTGTTTGTTTTCGTGAATATTTTTATTATGGAATTTCTTATCACTTAATTTGAGAGCTTCTATCTGTGAGGTTGTCTATACTGGATAATTTTGGTGAGTACGGATTGATGTGAATTGTAATTCAAGATACGGACTGGCCTGAGTACGATGGTTTATAATACTGTTACTTACGCTGGACTGCGCCAGCTTCTAATATCTTATGTAACCGCGCAGTTAGAATATTATATTTTAATGTAATCTTAGTTGTTCCGGACAAACAACGATCTCCTCGTAAACTTCAGGCCTTAGATACCGAGATGGGCTGTTGGAGGATTTCCGCTTACGACACTCGGAACAATCACGTGTATATATTTTCGGCGATAAACGCCTAATTTAAATATTTAATCCGATCTAGTTCGATGCACCGCTGTCTTTCGGACTGCGACGCTACTCTAGACGAATAGACGTTTTCTGAATAACACATCCGGTCCTCGAGGTACTCGAAAGCTTTTTCAGACTTCTTACGAAGAAAAAGTCTTATCAGGCTCCCTTCGAGGTCCAGCGGCCCATCACGAGCTACAGCCACGTACCTTCGAGAAATCTTATCGTTTCCCCCGAGGTTACCTGGTCGATGAAATCCATAGGCCATTCATGTCAATTATCCTTCCGTGACCATAAAGTCCACTTAAAATCTCGGACTAAGGTACCGCAACTAAAACGGTTCCGCCGGCTATCTACCACCATCGAACTCGAATGTATTTTCTTATGTACCGACCCCGACGCGTACATAGTTTATATATGAATAAATAGTTCAAAAACGTTAACTACAGTGTATCTCCTTATTGTTTCACTACAAGTCCTTTATCAGGACTGGTACGTAACAATACCAATCAAATGAGAGATTATTTTTGTTATTTCTGATGATCAGAAGTTCTAAAAAAAGGTATTTTGTTAAGTTTTTTCTATTTCGTGTGTTAAATGGTATTCTATGATGGTAACTGTTGAATGTGGCGAGTAATTTCGTTTAACTTTGTAGTTTTGGTATAACGTTAAAGATGTTCATCAACGTAACGATAAAAATTCTTTTACACAAATGAAACCGGTCAGGAACCTCCCATCCTTACGGAAAAATCAGGAATTATATAACAAGCGGAAACACAACCGGACGATCCACAGTAAACCTCTTGAAAAATGAACGCAAGTCGTATCGAAACGTCGTGGGAAAATCAACTGCACAACCAACTTTGTAGGACAAAGCCGAAACCCTTATTACTATTCTTTATTATATATAACTTCTACATAAAAACAAACACCGTGTAATTATAATGAGCCCTGGGCGGAGAATGGGCCCAATCACTACCTGGGCTATGGAAAATGAGGAGGATTCAGAGACCATTTCTTCGAACTTAGGAGAATAGAAAAGAGTATTATTCGAACCATGCTTACCAAAATAAATAATTTTTTAATTTAAAATGAGCATACCTGGATTTGATCCCAAACCATATAAAAAATAGTACAAAACAACGTTAAAACACATAACGATCCATAGTAGGTACAGCAGAGAAGAACTTATCTGATGCATACAGATTTTTCAAAAGATAGCTAGTTGAATATAGAAATTAGAGACATCTACACACAGCACCTTCAATATTTAGTAACAGAGAAAACAGAAATATATTAAATATATACAAGATTTAGAGAGTATCAGGACAATACAAAGGAATCAGTTAGACAAGTACAAAGCCAATATAACAGAAACATTAAACAACAAAATAAAAAAACTAATCCGAACAAGTTTACATGCAAATACAGTACAAGATACGGAAAAATGGTTCATCAATTTAACAGACAAACATATTCCAGACAATGTAAAATTCATTGCAAAACTGGGACCAAGATATAATGCCCCACACAAATTAAATAACAGAACTACAATAGATACTATAAAATATACAGAATCATTTATAACCAGGAATACTGAGATACCAAAAAACTGATATACGGAACAAAATTATAGATACAATGTTAAGGTTTTCAATTATATAATGCACACGAATCAAGAATTGATAAAATTATAAAATCCTATACAATAGAAACGAAAAACTTTTTACGAACAAACAAAGATATAATGTTTACACCAGCAGATAAAGGCAATGTAACTGTAGCGTTAGATAGAAACACTTATATACAAAAAATGGAATTATTATTTTCGGATACTGATTACTACACAATAGTTCACAAGGATCCCACAAAAATATTACAATCAGCGTGTTATAAAATCTTAAAACACCTAAACGATAACGAGTACTTAAACTACCGGATTCACAAAAAATAACCTCACACAAACAGATAAGACACTAGCTCGCGGATATGGTTTACCAAAGATACATAAAGAAGATGTACCATTAAGACCAATTATATCTTCAATAGGAACTCCCACATATGCAATAGCAAAATTTATAACAGAAATAATTAAAAACAATACAAGAAAACCACTTTCTCACGTTCAAGATAGTATACACCTACACTCGTTAATCAGGGATATCAATATACCAACCGACTATGTTTTACTTTCATTAGACGCTACATCATTGTTTACAAACATTCCGGTAGAATTGGTAATAAACAGTATCACCAAAATATATTCATATATGAGAAGGACTATTACAATACCATTGGAAGATATAATTAACATAATAGAATTTCTATTCGGTAACACATATTTTAAATTCAACAAACGTATTTACAAACAAACACTCGGAACACCCATGGGGTCACCGGTGTCACCAGTACTAGCGAATATTGTTATGGATGATTTGGAAACTGAATGCCTTCAAAAATTAACATTTAAACCTGCCTTTTTTTATCGTTACGTTGATGACATCTTTACGTGTATACCAAAACACAAAGTTAACGAAATACTCTCCACATTCAACAGTTACCATCATAGATTACAGTTTACACACGAAATAGAACAACTTAACAAAATACCTTTTTTAGAACTTCTGATCATCAGAAATAACAATAATAATCTCTCATTTGATTGGTATTGTAAACCAACGTACTCAGGCCGTATCTTGAATTACAATTCACATCATCCGTACTCACAAAAAATATCCAGTATATACAACCTCACAGATAGAGCTCTAAAATTAAGTGATAAGAAATTCCATAATAACAATATTCACAAAATCAAACAATATTTACGAGATAACGATTACCCGAAGTCAATGATTGACAAATATATTACAAGACGAATCCACATGCACAATGCACAAACACAAGAGGCTAACACAGAAAATAGAAGAAATCAACTCAAATATTTACAAATACCATATACAAAACATATATATGAATCAATTGAAAACTCTTTTCGCAACACTAACATCAAGATCGTACCATCTCTAAGAAACAACCTATCCGCAATAATACAAAAAGGTAAAGACAAATTACAAAAGATGGATACACACAACACCGTGTATTGCATAAAATGTATGGATTGCGATGCATCATATGTGGGAGAAAGTAAACGAACATTAAAAACTAGAATAAACGAACATCAACGCAATATCAATAGACCTTCTCAAACAAACACAGTAATCACAGAACATAGAATCCAAACACTACATAATTTTGACTGGGATAACACAAAAATACTGGATATCGAAAATATATTTCACAATAGACGTATATCGGAAATGATTAACATCAAATTACAAAAAGCTCCACTCAACAAAATTGAAGATACCCAAAGTTTACACACCGCATATGAACGCATCATTACACAAATGAAACGGTCAGGAACCTCCCCACCATAGGAAAACAGGAAATATATAAAAAGCGGCAACACAACAGGACGCTCCACAGTAACCTCTTGAAAATGAACGCAAGTCGTTCGAAACGTCGAGTAAAATCAACAGCAACCAACTTTGTAGGACAAAGCCGAACCCTTATTAATATTTTTATTATAAAATATAACATTTATCTTTTTTAGCTCAAAATTTCTAAACACTGTATTTACTTATAATGCATGTTAATATTGTGTGATCTTGCAAAAGTTGCGTTTCTTCAATGAAATCTTAAAATGAGTTCACAGTTTATTCACTGAGCCGTTTTTGATAAAATTCGATCTATTTTTCATCAAAAGTTTTTGAGTTTCAATTCATTTATATAAAGAAAGCTGTGCATTATCACGATTAATCATTGAATTGCAGTTTGTATTCGGGTGATCATATAATTTTCATGTTATCTGATTTCGCGTGCCTTTTATTATTCATTTTCTAAAATTTCCAAAGCCTCTGCAAAATTGTCATCTTCGCGATCATTGTCTAGATCCATTTGCTGCAGCTGACAATACATCTGCGATGTAAATAGTTCATACATCTTATTAGTTGGAATAAAAGTGTTACAGCAGTCCTTTGTCCGGGCAAACCGAATTCTAATCCACATAATAGCCTCGAGTATAGCACTTGATATGCGATTTCTACATTTTGTCTTGATAGCATTCATGAAGCTGAATGCTCTCTCGACAAAAGCGTTAGAAAACGGTAGGCTTAAAATGCGTAAGGCGAATTTTGCTATATCTTGGAAAATAGGACATCCTGACGAATCTTTGAATTCTATGATTGCAGACCAAAATTCTTCGGAATTTCCTGGAATCGTACCTCCGAAATAGCTTCTTAAATCCACCAGTGTCAGCTGTTCCCACTGAATTTTTAATAAATCCATATCTGAATTGGGTTCTGTAAAAGAAAAACTAAATTGCGAAAAGTTCATGTAACTGCCCGTATATCGCTGAAATGAATGCTCTTTAAATTTGAGTAACTAATAGTAGTGTTTGAGTTGTTACGTCCTACGTAACGCACCTTATTTCAAAAATACCGGCTAAATATCCGATGCAATAGCGCGCCCGGCGTATACTAACTGAACCTCATAACAAATAACTTACCGATACCGATCGAAAATAGAGAACCCTATAATTCCTGAATTTTCACTCCCACTCACAGTTTCCTACATTACCAGTAGAGAGTAATAATATCATTAATTATTTTCCGAAATAGTCTCAACGGAAAATGTACGGGAAAATCTAAAAATATCTTTAGAAAGTGTAGCAAACCGGACTAGCAACCCGTACCCTTGACAAACTCTATCTATTTCTAAAAAAAGTAATAAAAATTCCAAAGTACATCCGCTTTCTCACGCACACGCTTATATGACATACTTTTCTTTTCCAAGAAAATTCTTTTCAAAATAGCTTTTCATATAATATAAAAATTATAAACCAAAACTAACGAACAATAGAATGATAACATTGGTCGGATTAGTTAGATAGAAATAAATAGTATCTCATACAGAAAACACATTTATAAAATAAAATAAAACGTTTATTTATAATTACGAACAAATTCCGTTTTTTCCTTTTATTACAATAGATTCAACCACGAATTTTCATTAGTCAAACTTCCAAACTGGTACCGAACAAACGAACAAATAAACATTAGCGTATAAAACATTGTAAACACCATCTCATGAATAAAGAATGAAGCTTTTATATATATATTTATATCTATTACAAAATTGAACATCCTTTAAAATTTAGTATCTTGATAATCATGTTCTCAAATGTTACAATAATACAAAATTTATAAAAACAAACAATCATTTTAAGAATACCTCATTGTTTATTCATCTCTTGTACGAAATTCATGCTTTATATCACTATATGTAAATTGCTCTTATAAACCTTCGATTAAAATAATGTTAAATTGTACAAAAATCAACAACAGTTGTATTAAAACAATTAATGCAAAATAGTTTATTAAAAATACAAATTTACTATTAAAAACAACACAACGGCATATCAAAATTGCATAAAATCTATCGGATTATTAAAAAACTAATTTAGTAAATATTAACAAATAAATATCTCCAGTTCTATACAAGATACAACTACCGTTCATTTTTGTACGATCTTAAAATTAACATAATTGTCTAAACACGCAAAAAGATTCTATTCAATTCGGACGGAAGCTGCAAATCTTGCATTCACACGAATTTTGGATAAAAAAATCCGTGACACGACGCAACGCTTCAAAACGGAACTGGGCACCACGGGCGGTATCCAGTATAAAAACAGCACCTCCTGGACCAAAAGAAGTCAGTTAAGATTCAGCAGTCAACATCGAGCAGTTAAGCTCCAGCAGTAGTTGGACCACTGGATACAGACAGCCCAGCAGCCTAGGTTCCGGGAGTCGTCGAACCAGGATCTCATAAGTAAGTATTTCCCCTAGTTAAGATCAGGCGACTAACCTGAACCCGGACAGAGCACGGGACCAGGGCCAAATCTTTTGGCCCGGCGTTTCGATCCCTCCGGGCACGGGCGAACTCGTCTCCGCGGCAATTCTTTTTTTTTATATATTTTTTTTGGGGGTAAACTATTTCCGAAAAGGGACAGAGCTCGGGACCAGGGTCAAATCTTTTGGCCCGGCGTTTCTATCTCTCCCTCGAAGAACTTGTAAACCCTTTCCTCGGTTTATTCCGGAATTGGCACGTGCCGATGCGGAATCGACCCATAGGGAATTAGGTCATAGCCTTTTCACTTTTTTTTTAATATATTATTTTTTTTATAAGTTCCCGCGTTTCTCCTTCCGCGAAACTAAATTTGTCCACATTTTGTTATAGTGCCCCGAAATAATAAGGGTGTCCGGCGTCGCAAACGGGAGCGAGCCCGCAAATTATATAAATTCCTGGTGGAGCAACGCGCCCAACGAGAAGGGCAGCCAGCAGCCACCCCCGATCACAACCAGCCTCCTCCCCCGCAGAAAACAAAAATCACGCTGGAGGAATATCGGCGCCGTAACGCGATCAAAAGAAAATAAATTAAATATATAAAAAAATAAATGATCACAAAATAAAAAAACCTATAAGAAAAAGAAAATCGAGTCATTATTTATTTTCACCCTTCTCCTTTCCTTTTGAACGGATACACTCGGCGGCTCCGTCCACCCTAAAAAGAACCCTCAAATCGACCCGTCTGGTCGATTTGGCCCTTTCACGGCAGAAAGATGGCGTCCCTGTTCGGCCGCCATCCCAGCCATAACAATTGGTGACAGCGAAGTTAGGGCGGAACCCGAATGTGTCCAACAAATAGGAAAGTAGTTATCCCATCTCGTTACATAACAATTGGTTAGGGCGTAACGCGAGTACATTCAACCAGAAAGTACCCAATAAGCTGGCTGTCCTTGCCGTTGTAAAAAAATCTTCACTTTTTTTTCTTCGTAGAAAGATGCTTCCCTATAAATGCAGATTCTATTACATAAACTAAATATAAAACTGCATAATCGAACTTCTAATGAAAAAAAAAAAAACATTTTTTATTTTTTTTTATGTCCAATATTTCATAAATGTCTAACAAAAGAATAACTCGAAAAGACACACAAAATTTAAATACGACCGATAAAAACACATTACTAGGAACAGGACTAACTACCGATAGGAAACCAAAAAAGCAGTCAATTGAAAAGTTAGAAAATATTACGGAAAAACAAGAAATTGTAGAAGACAAAGCTATAGAGCCTGAACTAGCCCCAAAAAACTCCGAAAACCCACAAACCGTAGAACAAAATATTCTAGAGACAAACGAAAACATTCAAACGCTAAAACAACACCTAGACAATATAGAACAAAATACACTCTCACGAAAGACGCACATCGACGATGTAAGAAGTAAATTTAACGAACTAGTTACAGAATTCGATTGTCTCATAGATAAAACTCCAGAGAAAAAAAATACACAAATATCAGAATCCCGAGACTGGTACACAAAACATACACCGCTCTGTGCCAGCACCCCAACAAATAGTAATATAAACGAGCAACACAAAAAAAGAACCAACAACGAAGAATATCAGATTATTAAAGAAAACCCCGTACATGAAAGTACTAATTATAAGATAGGAAATCATAATATCGAAAGCGAAGGTGAAGACACCTTCAGAACAATAAATAACTCGAATCCATATTTTTTCGAAGACGAAATATCAAAGATGGCGAACTACAAAGACAAACTAACTCTTAACCACGCTATAGAAAATGTACCCAGATATGACGGAAACCCGAAAACTTTTTACGCTTTCGTCGACGGTTGCGAGGAAGCAAAAGATATGCTACCCGAGGAATCAGAAGTAGACTTAGTAAAATTAATAAAAAGTCGACTAAAAGGAGAAGCACGACGAGCTGTAAAAAATAACACATTCGAAACCGTATCAGCCCTGCTTAAATGTTTACGAGAAATTTATGCCCCGGCACATTCAATAACAGAAATCAGACAAGAATTAATAGGGATGCACCAATTTAATTTTGAAAGTGTCGTCGAATATGGAAATCGCATCAGAGAAGCAGGAGATAGAATATTAGAAATTTACAAAGCCTTGAGCGAAGATGATGAAGTAACAGACATAGACAAAGAAAGAACCGAACAAGAAATTCTAGAGACATTTTTAACTGGATTAAAACCCGAAATAGAAGTTAGATTATTAAATTCAGAACTAACAGACCTATCAGCTGGTATACATAAAGCAATACAGATAGAAAGAAGACTAAAACTCGCAAACAATGTCAGAGGAATCCCTCTTGAAGAACCAAAAAACGAAGAAAAACCAAAAACACAAAGAATCAAATTATTAACTACAGAAAAAAAATGCCAAATCTGTAAAAAAATAGGACATGAAGCTGATACGTGCCTCTTCAGAAACTCAAATCAACAAAATTTTCAACCCAACAACTATCACTCTTACGGATATCCAAGGAATAACTATCATCAGAACACCCCTCAATCAAACAATTACAAACCAAACAACTATCCACCTCGAAACTATCAAAAGCAATCTTACAACTCTCAACCAAATCATCAAAAAAATCAACCACAACGTTATACAAACAACTATAATCCGGAACAACACTACAATCGTCCAAAAAGGTTCCAAAATCCACACAATCAAAACCAAAACTTTAAACATCACAACTACCACGAATCTAACGAATCAAAACAATGTACATACTGCAAGTCTATTGGACACATATGGCAAGAATGTAGAAAACTAAAATTCAAGGAACAGATACGAGCAGAATTAATCAAGGAATTAAAAGACTCAACAAATCCGGGAAACGAAAATGGTCTCTTCAGAACAGGCGCACAGAGGGAGACCGGAAACAAGCGCCAAATGAATCTTGTGACAAAATCAGAAATCATTCCAGAGAAATAAAAACAGTCAATCTAAATAAACATGAAGCCCCATTAATACAAATAAAATCAAAAGATTTACATACAATGATAAACCTAATGGTTGACACCGGAGCCAGCGTAAACATCATTAAAGAAAAATGTGTACAAGGAGAAACATTAATAGACGAAACCAATATAATAGATCTAAAAGGAATCACGGAACAACCAGTAACTACAATGGGGGTAGTAATAATCGAGATATTAGGACATGATACACTATTCCACGTAGTTAAAAACAACTTCCCAATAGATTGCGAAGGAATTTTAGGATCAGAATTTTTAAAAAGTAATGAAGTTACAATAGACTACAAAAATAACCTTATTAAATGGAAAAATAACACAAAATATTTCAACAGCCCAGAAACTATAAAAATTCCGGCTAGAGCAGTATCCACAATGTTCATAAAAATAAAAAACAATAACATTCAACATGGGTATATACCACAGATCAATATCAAAGAAGGTGTATTCTTGGGCGAAGCACTTGTTAAAAATAATGAAGGAAAAGCATATTTACAAATTTTTAATACAACAAATGAAGTATTAAATTTAGATATTCCAACAGTCGAAATAGAAGAAATAGAGGAAAATGTAGAACACATAAACGAAAACAAATATGAAAATGAAATAATAAACGAAAACAAATATGAAAATGAAATAATAAATGAAAACAAATATGAAAATGAAATAATAAATGAAAACAAATACGAAAATGAAATAATAAATGAAAGCAAAAATGAAAATGAAAACGAAATAATAAATGAAAACCAATATGAAAATGAAATAATAAATGAAAACAAATACGAAAATGAAATAATAAATGAAAGCAAAAATGAAAATGAAAACGAAATAATAAATGAAAACCAATATGAAAATGAAATAATAAATGAAAACAAATACGAAAATGAAATAATAAATGAAAATAAAATCAAATACGAAAACGAAATAAGAAATGAAAGCAAAAATGAAAATGAAAACGAAATAATAAATGAAAACCAATATGAAAATGAAATAATAAATGAAAAAACGAACGAAAATGAAATTAACCAAATGATAAAACAACACTTACCGAAATCTTTCAATTCCTCAATACAGGAAGATCAAGACTTCTATAATGAAAATGTAAAATTACTAATCTTACAAAAATGGAAAATAAACAAAGAACACCAAGACCCGTCAAAGAAACGACACGAATACAAGGAAAAAGATAAAAATAAACCCGATGTAAATATTACAAACGAAACATCAACTACGAAAAGGGATACTCATATGATAATACACGCTTCAGAAGAACCAAACAAACATCCCAATAAACAAAAAAAACTCTTTACATACACAGAATATTTAAACGAACCCCTAACAAGAATGAAAACAACTAAAGTATATCACATAACCAAAGAAACAAAACGAGCAAAACAAGTAAAACAGCTATTACGAATGGATCATCTAAACACTGAAGAAAAGGAAAGTATAAATAGAATAATAAATAAAAATGCAGACACATTTCACTTACCAGACGAGCCTTTAGGCTTCACACCACTTATAAAGCATAAAATAATAACAACTGACGAAGTACCTATAAACACAAAACAATACCGATTCCCCCCTATACATAAAGAAGAAATTAATAAGCAAATATCGGAACAATTAAAGAGTGGTATAATAAAACCATCAGAATCACCATATAACACACCCATATGGATAGTACCTAAAAAAACGGATACTCAAGGTAACAAAAGATGGAGAATGGTTTTAGATTTCAGAAAATTAAATGACAAATCAATAGGCGATTCATACCCTATTCCAAACATTGTCGATATACTAGACCAACTTGGAAGTGCCAAATATTTCTCAATTTTTGATCTTGCATCCGGATTCCTGCAAATAAAAATGCATGAAAACGACTCTCACAAAACAGCCTTTTCTACCCCACATGGACATTACGAATTCGATAGAATGCCATTCGGATTAAAAAATGCACCTGCAACCTTCCAAAGACTAATGGACATAATCTTATCAGGCCTACAAGGTAACGAACTTTTTGTGTATCTTGACGATATTGTGATATACGCATCATCGTTAGAAGAACATGAGACCAAATGCGAGAAATTAATGAAACGACTAAGAAACGCAAACCTTAAATTACAACCGGACAAATGTGAATTTTTAAGAAAAGAAGTTTGTTATTTAGGACATATAATCAGCGAAGAAGGTCTAAAACCAGACCCGAACAAAATCAATTGCGTACAAAAATTTCCAATACCGAAAAATCAGAAGAATATCAGACAATTTCTCGGACTCGCAGGATACTACCGTAGATTTATTGAAAATTTTTCATCTATAGCCAAACCTTTATCAAATTTACTAAAAAACGATATATCGTTCAAATGGGAACAAGAAGAAAATGATGCATTTAACACACTGCGTGAAAAATTATGCAACGCACCTGTCCTACAGTACCCTAACTTCAATGAACCTTTTATAATAACTACAGATGCATCAGGATATGCGATAGGCGCAATACTATCTCAAGGAGAAATAGGTAAAGATAGACCTATTGCTTATACCTCTCGCGTACTAAACGATCACGAAAAGAAATACGAAACGTATGATAAAGAAGCTCTCGCAATATACTATGCTATATTACATTTCAGACCTTACGTTTATGGAAAACATTTTACGGTAGTTACTGATCATAAACCCCTCACATCATTCCGAACAAAAAAAGACCCCAATTCCAGAGTTGCCAAATGGATGTACAATTTATTAGAATACGAATTTGAAGTAATACATAAAGCAGGCAAATCAAACGTCAACGCAGATGCATTATCCAGAAATCCTATAGAAATACTAAAAATTAACGAATCAAATAAAAGAGCATACCTTAATAATACCATTACTAAGATGATGGAAAATATGGGGTGGAGAGGAGCCGGAATAGGCAGATATAATCAAGGAATTAGAGAACCAATCAGAATTAAAACCCAAACCGACCGAAAAGGACTAGGGTTTAATGGAGACAGTAATTATTGGATTAATTACAGCAACCAAGATGCACAAGCACTAGAACCAATTAAATTCATTAAAAGTAAACATACAATAGCAAAGAACAAAATTCTTAAACAAATACTAGTACACAGTCCAATATATAATATTCAAAAACCTCGAAACGATAAAGTAAATTACACAGGGCCAAAATACAACCTTCCGGCTGTAATACCATTCTGTACTAAATGTTATAAATTAAATCACATAGAAATAAATTGTCCTGGAATATTCGCACACGAAAAGAAAAAGGTCACAAAAACCGAAAAACATACCAAAGATGAAATAAACAATTTAGAACCTGAATGTAAACAAATCGCAAATATCACAGACTCAGCATGCCTGAGACGAAGTACAAGAAAAATCCAACCTCCCAAAAGACTAGAGATAAATAATAAAAAACAACAACAGACAAACTCATATAAAAGTGAGCACCAACAAAGAGGACGGCCTAGAACAAAAAATACGGAACCAACCAGAAAACCACAGCAAAAGGATACAAATTACAACCTAAATAACGACAATATAGACTTAGACTCAAGTAACGAAAGCAACGACACTGACGAAGAAATCACTAACAAATATAATAAACGCTGTTGCAACAAAAACATTATAGAAATTAAAAATTATATATATATGCAAAAAGACAACGTAGCCCATTTCGTAACCACAACTGGGAAACTATGCGATAATAGAAACTTAAAACACAAAAACAGGAACGATCTCCCAAAATTTGAAAACCTTACTTTGAATAAAATCTCAATATCAAAACAAAAAAATAAATACCATTTTGCACTTCCAATAGCAACAGACACAGGAGAAAGTCAATTAACAATATTAAAAAATATTAAAACTGTAATAAAATCTTTAAAAAAAGAAGCAGATAACTTAGATTTAAACACAATTAGCATTTCAAAAACTGAGAACATAATAGGCATAAACTGGACAAAAGTGAAAGATATTTTAGAACAAAATTTTAAAAACGGCAAAACAAAGATAATAATCTGCAACGGAACAATTAACCACCCTGATGCAAACGACAGGGAGGACATTATAAAAGAACTACACTCTTCACCTGTAGGAGGACACAAAGGAATCAATAAAACCCTCAAAAGAATTAAACAAAATCATTACTGGGAAAACATGAAATCCGATATAGAAAAATTCATTCAATCATGCAAATCCTGCCAATTAAAAAAATTAAGTAGAATTAAAACCAAACAACCAATGGTCATATCCGACACACCAAGAAAAGCTCTAGAAAAAATAGCAATGGATATTGTAATACCAAACAATAAAACTGAAGAAGGCTATGAAAACATCTTAACTATCCAAGACAATCTAACAAAATATTTAGTAGCTATACCTTTAAAAAAAGCCACAGCCTCAGACATAGCAGAAGCACTAACAAAACGATTTATATGCATTTTTGGCACTCCAAGAAGCATCCTAACAGACCAAGGGAAGAACTTTTTGAGCAAAATAATGAAAAAAATGGCAAAACTCTTCAATATAAAACAAATAAAAACCACAGCATTTCACCCTCAATCTAACGGCTCATTAGAACGATCTCATCATGTAATAAAAGAATACATTAAACATTTCACAAACAAACACTCTGACTGGGATAAATGGCTAGAATTAGCTAGTTTTTCATATAATACTAGCATTCACGAGGGAACTAAATACACACCTTTTGAACTAATGTTTGGTAGAATAGCAAAATTACCATCATCAAAACTTATCGAAAACGAAACCCAGGAAACATACAGTGACTATGTACAAAACTTAGCCTCAAAACTTTACGACACACAGAAATTCGCAAGACAAAATATAACAACCGCTAAACTAAAATCAAAACATTACTACGACAAACATATTAACCCAATTACATTTAATATAGGAGACCCTGTTTTTCTTCAAAAAAATCACAAAACTAGCAAATTCGATGACGAATATCAAGGCCCCTTCGAAGTACTCGAACTATTTGATAACGGAAATATAAAAATAAGAATAAAAAACGAAGACAAAATAGTTCATGCGAATCGACTAAAATTATCAAAAATACCAATATAATAAATTTAAGTACGTACAATAAAAACAAAAAAAAAAGAATAATAACATAAATATATATATGTTTAACAGGAACAGAGACAAACGAAGAACAGAAGTCAATATTACGAACAATATGAATACTCTCATAACCACAGTTCTACTACTTATAACAATTCTGGACGTTCAAGCATTTATAGCATTCGATTGCGGAGCACAGAGTTCAAACATATCCACAATCTCACTATTAAATACACAAGATTGCGAAATAGAAAAAAAATCAATCAAATCTGAAAAAATTAAAGCCCAGCTATTACAACTAAAAGAATATGAAGAAATCCAAGTAACACAGTGTAAAATAGAAATTAACCGAATCATCCAATATTGCGGAATGCACTCACATATGTCTACAGTATCAAACGGTTTAGCAACATATATACTAGAAATATCACGAGACGAGTGTGACAAAATACACAACACAGGGACGTTAACTATAAATTCCAATATATTCCTAGATCAAATAACACCTAACAAAGTTCACTCCCGCAGTTTAAACATGGCTGGTACATCTCAAGTAGATGGAAATTGTAAAGGAGTAGAATATAGCGATTCGTTTGGTTCATGGAGCAACGTGGTAGTACATGCAACAGCAAAAATATTAATTCAAAAATATCAAGCTAGAATAAATCTTAATGAAAATAGACTACACTTAAGATCAGGAATATCATATCCTTTAACAGATAAATCTTGCCTAGACATCGAAGGAGGAAATACATACTGGGACACAATCCCGAAAGACTTCTGTGGAGCTAACAAATATGACGTATTATACGAAGGATTTGTTGATAAGACTTATAATGAAGACAAAACAATAGTCTATTCACTCACAACAGACGAAATAACCTTTGCATTAGGAAAAAAAGGAAAGAAGAATATATGTGGCTATGAATTAACACTGACAGAACATCCTAAACTGATAATATTTGAATCACAAAATAACGGAGACTTCAAGAAACGCCCCATAAAAACATGGAACCTCGATATATTCTCATATGTAAATTCCAAATTTGTTTATGTAGAAAGACACGTAAGACATCAGATAAAACAACTTTACTATGACATGCTGGTACAGAGATGTGCCTTAGAAAAACAAGTACTCCACAATGCTCTATCATTAGCAACACATGCCCCAGATGAATTTGCCTACAATATCATGAAAGGCCCTGGATACATGGCATTAGCAGCAGGAGAAGTAGCATATATAATGAAATGTATCCCAGTTGAAGTAAAAATTAGAAGAACAGAAGAATGTTACTCTCACTTACCAATTACATACATCGAAAAAGAAATGTATATGACGCCCAAGACAAGAATAATTATCAATAAAGGAAATCAAATAACATGCAATAGTCTAGTACCACCAATGTATTCAGTTAATAATATTTGGTACAAACTCCTACCAAATCCAGTACAGGCATCAGCCCCAGAACAATTAAAACCTCTAACGAAGCAAACTTGGACATATATAAACCCCCAGAATTTAGCCACAAATGGAATCTACAGCCAAGAAGACCTCAAGAAACTAAAAGAACATATAATGTTCCCCGCCGAAAAACCAGCACTCCTCAATACTGTAGCAAGAGGTTTAACAGGACAACAAACAAACTATCAAGGTACATCAGTAACAAACTTATTAGACGAAAACTCCATAGGGAAAATCATAAAATCATCATGGAACAAAACTTGGCAAAAGTTTATAATATTCGGATCAACAACAGCTGGTATAATGGGAATATTTGTAATAGTAAAAATAATAAAATCTATAATAGACACAGCAATCCATGGCTACGCACTACATAATGCTTATGGATGGTCAATCTTTTTATTAGGAGCTATTTGGGATTCTGTAACTCATCTTCTACTACACTTATCAAGGAAACACAATAACAAAAACAATAACAATGATACGAACTACCAACAAATTCCCCAAATCGAGCTTCAAGAAATAAAAATTGAACAAAACGAAACACCTAATTTAAACCTATCACAAGACACAAGAAATGTCGAAAATAACCAAATATACCCAAACCTACACAAAGAAACCATAGAAATTCAAAACGAACCGACGGAATTAAATGTAAAAAACCAATTTCCTAATAGAGAAAACAAAGCATTTACATTAAAAAAATAATAATAGTATATTCCTTATTTAATATTTACTACAAAAACTCCTTTCTATCTACAGGAATCAACAAAAAAAAACAGAACAATGAATACCACACTTTTACATTACTTATTACTCATAACCTTAGGAGTAAGAATCAAAGGCGAAACGATACTTGTAAAAAGTTGTGAAGTAAAATTTATGAAAACAATCGACTCATGTGACAGAACGTTAATAGTAGAAAACGATAAAAAAGTCAATATCTCAGTAGAATATTGCAAAAATATGCACAAGACTCGCAAAATACAACTTCTTGGAGTAGAAATCAACGATTTAGAAATAGACAAATATGCAGAAAAAGAACTAACGACATTTGAAGACTGCAAAGATGATGGAGTTAACACAGAAGTAACAAACTACCTAATAACAGCAATAATAACAGAATATGAAACACTATTAGAAAATAATAACATAATACTATATAACGGACAAGAATGCCCCGTGAATGAAACATGCTCCGACGACTATGAAGGCAGCTTTTGGGATACAATAATTACCACAACGACACCATATCCCAAAATAGAACCAACTACAGAAATAATACAAAATAGCGATAACGATACAATAATCGAAGGTATGAGACCAAATAACAACGATACACCAACAGTGGAAAACTTATCATCACAAACACTAATAGTTGTTGGGATTTACTGCCTTACCGTTACCATACTACTAACTATTATAATAGTAAAATTATGTAAACAAAATAAAAACAAACCTACAAACCAACAAAACACGTATGTAAAATTTAGTCAAGACGATATCGAAATAATGACACATACAGGTTCAAAACAAGATGAACCAATATCCGACAATTTTGATAACATCCAATTCATTCTAACTCCTATTCAAGAAGATTCAAGACAGGAACCCATATATGACATACCTAAACCAACTACAAAACTAACTAAAATTGAAATGATACGCACAAATGAAGAATTACAAAATTAAGTTAAAAATGTAATAAATTTGTTTTAATCCTTAAAGAAGTCTACCTTATTCTCACCTGACATTTCTCCTTTAACTCTATTATTTTAATAAGAAAATCCATGCCATCACATTACTGTACTACTTTTGTTTTTCTTTCTTCTTCTTTTGTTTTAATTCCCTAGCTTCATTAGTATTATTTTTCTCATATCATATCCTCTAGTTATAAGCGTTGCAAGATGGAGCCAAGCCGAAAGGCTGGTAAAAATTACCTCACCAAAAGAGAGATACATATTTTTTCTTTTTGGGAGAAGGTAGTGCGCAAGTTCTCATTGGTATAACCGAAATAACATATTTCTACATAACAATGAAGAAAACTGAAAACTCCGCAACACAAAAATTTTTTGTTTTCCCCCTTTTTTTTTTTCTTCTCTTCCTTTATTTTTTACAAAAAAACAACAATAGAAAGCATACAAGGGATAGCATATTTCTCATCTGTGGGTAAAAGAAGTGAAGATAAATATATATAAATCTATATATATTCGCTCATACAAGTATATGAATAATATTAATAATAACTGACTACATATACATAAATGCAAAACAGCATATGTGTATATGAAAAATCTGTTTCAGGAACACTATCTACACACGGCAGATAAAATAAACAAATACAAAACAAGCACAATAGATTTCAATTTACATCATTACAAATTTTCATAAATACAAATTTTTTTTTTTTTGTTATAGAATCTTTATTCTTTTTTCTCCTCTTTAAATCATAACCAAAAAAAGAAAAGTATATAATAATATTCTGCAATTGTGCTGCATAACATTGAATTTGATGAAATGAACAAAAAGTATATATATGTAACGTATAAAGGACACAACAAATGTTTAGTATCAAAACAAATTTAATTAATTTCTAATCATTTTTTTAGAGGATTCAAACCTCACATCACAGAAAAACGATAAGAAACTCGCCGTTAAGTTAGGCTTGCCACATTTTAAAGTGGAGTGCGAGAAAAATAATGTATTAAACTAAGTTAGTCTTTATATATATGTGCATATATTTTTCTTACACTACGTACGTAAAAATTCAAAACCATTTTTAACTCTCGTAGAGTAAATAAACTTTGTATGGTTTCCTTAGGGCTTACCAGAAAATAAAGTCAACCTCGTAAATTCGAGAAGGAGTGAAATGAGACTAGGAAATTCCAGTATCAGAGTATAAAAAATGCTAAGAAACTCGCCGTTAAGTTAGGCTTGCCACATTTTAAGTGGAGAGCGAGAAATGTACGTATTAAGAAGGATTATAATAAGTCATGTTCATTTTACCAAATCACTATTAGAACTTAAATGCTAGCAAAAACAAAAAATATATACACTAATAAAACTGAAATTATTATTTATTCTTCTTTCAATAATTTTCATACAAATATATATATATATTTCTTTTTTTTTAAGATACTCAAAATATGAACTCTCATATTTTTCAAATTGCACGAATAAGAAATACCTTTGATAATAACATGTATGCCATTTCACAATTAACAAAATAAAATAATTGCACGAGGTCAAGTTACAACTAACAACAAAACTAATAAACACATGCGTACAGTGAAAAAAAAAAAAAAAAACAAACAATGACACTATATTATTAAACATAAATATGCGAATTGCGTTTATTTCGAAAATAAGTAATCAAAATGTTTATACTGCTCATTCGATTCACTACGAAAAATACCAATGTAACAATTACGTTATCACTAGCCCGCCTCTACAAAAATTGTAATAATAATCTATGTAAACATTTGTAAAGCCAACTACAATGACTAGAACCGGTTGATCCGTTAACCCTTACAGAAATGACAAGTCTTATTTGTTCATCACTTTTCAAAACAACCAAAAGTTACGCCTACACGAAATTTGCACAATAATAAACCAAAGCATGCAACCATACTCAAGTGGAGGGACAATCCAGCCAATGTCCGTAATACATGGAGCACAAAAGAATTTCAGAGAATTCTATCATTAAACGCAGGAGGAATCCAGCAACTCATACAATAATATATATCAAGCGTAGGAGAAATCCAGCAACTCAAATAATAATATGTATCAAATGCAGGACGAATCCAGCCAAAACAAAAGAAAAAGCACACACAAAAACCAATAGAATTTCTTTCTTTTTCGCTGCCAACAGAGATGTATTACCCATGGATCATATTCATCAACACTATGATGATAGCCATGCGAGATATATGGCATCAACACTTGTATAACTATGGAAACATGCAACCAAATGGAAAATGTCTAAACAAATGACAAAGATGAATGGTTTTATTATCAGAATCTACCTTACAACAAAAAGAAACGAAAACAATAAAACTAACAGGCGATTCATTAACAAACGACAAATAACTACTTAGTAGAAAACCAACCACTTCTTGCATGAAATCTTTAAACAATCTCACAGATCGCATAAAGTGTTTAATCAAATATGGATTCCACACATAAAAGGAAGGAAAATGTATCGATTTAAACTACGGAACAACCTAGATGACATCAATATTCCTAATCACACAAAAGAAGATATCGTCTACTAGTAATAAAATACTGCATTTCTTCTAAGGATTCATGGAGCAAAATGTTCTAGACACACGAAAGGCTAAATTCTTTGTATTACATTTCATGTATAACAATTAAAAATATAAACAAAAAGCGACTATAATGTAAGCTGTTTGTAATACCAGTGGAAATCTCATGATAGTTAATCATCACGCTACAATGCTTCCGCACTAACGCACTTACTAACGCATGTACTCACAAAGTCGGAGGGCCGACTTTCGACCGAGCAGGGGGGTGTTACGTCCTACGTAACGCACCTTATTTCAAAAATACCGGCTAAATATCCGATGCAATAGCGCGCCCGGCGTATACTAACTGAACCTCATAACAAATAACTTACCGATACCGATCGAAAATAGAGAACCCTATAATTCCTGAATTTTCACTCCCACTCACAGTTTCCTACATTACCAGTAGAGAGTAATAATATCATTAATTATTTTCCGAAATAGTCTCAACGGAAAATGTACGGGAAAATCTAAAAATATCTTTAGAAAGTGTAGCAAACCGGACTAGCAACCCGTACCCTTGACAAACTCTATCTATTTCTAAAAAAAGTAATAAAAATTCCAAAGTACATCCGCTTTCTCACGCACACGCTTATATGACATACTTTTCTTTTCCAAGAAAATTCTTTTCAAAATAGCTTTTCATATAATATAAAAATTATAAACCAAAACTAACGAACAATAGAATGATAACATTGGTCGGATTAGTTAGATAGAAATAAATAGTATCTCATACAGAAAACACATTTATAAAATAAAATAAAACGTTTATTTATAATTACGAACAAATTCCGTTTTTTCCTTTTATTACAATAGATTCAACCACGAATTTTCATTAGTCAAACTTCCAAACTGGTACCGAACAAACGAACAAATAAACATTAGCGTATAAAACATTGTAAACACCATCTCATGAATAAAGAATGAAGCTTTTATATATATATTTATATCTATTACAAAATTGAACATCCTTTAAAATTTAGTATCTTGATAATCATGTTCTCAAATGTTACAATAATACAAAATTTATAAAAACAAACAATCATTTTAAGAATACCTCATTGTTTATTCATCTCTTGTACGAAATTCATGCTTTATATCACTATATGTAAATTGCTCTTATAAACCTTCGATTAAAATAATGTTAAATTGTACAAAAATCAACAACAGTTGTATTAAAACAATTAATGCAAAATAGTTTATTAAAAATACAAATTTACTATTAAAAACAACACAACGGCATATCAAAATTGCATAAAATCTATCGGATTATTAAAAAACTAATTTAGTAAATATTAACAAATAAATATCTCCAGTTCTATACAAGATACAACTACCGTTCATTTTTGTACGATCTTAAAATTAACATAATTGTCTAAACACGCAAAAAGATTCTATTCAATTCGGACGGAAGCTGCAAATCTTGCATTCACACGAATTTTGGATAAAAAAATCCGTGACACGACGCAACGCTTCAAAACGGAACTGGGCACCACGGGCGGTATCCAGTATAAAAACAGCACCTCCTGGACCAAAAGAAGTCAGTTAAGATTCAGCAGTCAACATCGAGCAGTTAAGCTCCAGCAGTAGTTGGACCACTGGATACAGACAGCCCAGCAGCCTAGGTTCCGGGAGTCGTCGAACCAGGATCTCATAAGTAAGTATTTCCCCTAGTTAAGATCAGGCGACTAACCTGAACCCGGACAGAGCACGGGACCAGGGCCAAATCTTTTGGCCCGGCGTTTCGATCCCTCCGGGCACGGGCGAACTCGTCTCCGCGGCAATTCTTTTTTTTTATATATTTTTTTTGGGGGTAAACTATTTCCGAAAAGGGACAGAGCTCGGGACCAGGGTCAAATCTTTTGGCCCGGCGTTTCTATCTCTCCCTCGAAGAACTTGTAAACCCTTTCCTCGGTTTATTCCGGAATTGGCACGTGCCGATGCGGAATCGACCCATAGGGAATTAGGTCATAGCCTTTTCACTTTTTTTTTAATATATTATTTTTTTTATAAGTTCCCGCGTTTCTCCTTCCGCGAAACTAAATTTGTCCACATTTTGTTATAGTGCCCCGAAATAATAAGGGTGTCCGGCGTCGCAAACGGGAGCGAGCCCGCAAATTATATAAATTCCTGGTGGAGCAACGCGCCCAACGAGAAGGGCAGCCAGCAGCCACCCCCGATCACAACCAGCCTCCTCCCCCGCAGAAAACAAAAATCACGCTGGAGGAATATCGGCGCCGTAACGCGATCAAAAGAAAATAAATTAAATATATAAAAAAATAAATGATCACAAAATAAAAAAACCTATAAGAAAAAGAAAATCGAGTCATTATTTATTTTCACCCTTCTCCTTTCCTTTTGAACGGATACACTCGGCGGCTCCGTCCACCCTAAAAAGAACCCTCAAATCGACCCGTCTGGTCGATTTGGCCCTTTCACGGCAGAAAGATGGCGTCCCTGTTCGGCCGCCATCCCAGCCATAACAGAGTAAAGTAATAGGAAAATATATATTATGTTTTTTGTAGCTTGTATGTTAGAATAGTAAAGTAAGTTTGCATAATTTTCTGCGTAATTTTGTTTCTCGCACAAGTTGAAACTTACCCGCCAAAAACAATGGGAATTTAAAAAAATCCGCTCTTTCATAATGAGGCTTCATGCATTCTACTGGGGTAAGGTACCGGAGAGCCTCGTATTGCTGGAGATTTGCAGGGAGTCGATCGGTCAGTTCTTTGCAAAGAATCAACAAATAGTGGACACACCTTTGTTACACTTCACGTAGGGCTTCAGGGGAAATGTTTATTTTTCCCAAATGGATTGCAAAAGATGCCCCGTAATCGACGGCATGAAGTGGAAGATATTGATCAGAATTATTCAATGAGCTACGAAGAGACTCAAAATCGCTTTGTGACAGAAACTCGCCTTCTTTGCTAACTTTGATACTTCCTGCTTTTAGAATTCTTCGTGCAAATGTTATCAATAATATTCGAAGTTCGACAAACAACTTCATAACCTGAAATGAAAATAAAATGCATATCATCATATCAATAAAGTTGAAATGAATAAACGGTTCAGATGATGTCGGAGCGTTTAAAATAAAAATCATAACGACTTTCCAGTACCTCAGTAGAATTCTGTTGAAATTTCAAATTCATTTTATTTATTTCGTTGGTTATTGGACGGAGGAACAATAGGTATAGCAAATTTGTTTCATCAAAGTACAGGTCCCTTAATTTTCTGCCGATCGTGCATTTCTCGCTTGGTTTTAAACTGCGCACATGCATATCGAAATGCGTTTTCAGTTCCAAAAACTGGTTGATCACTGCATCAATAGCTTTCGACCAAGCCAGCCACCGAGTATTTGACAACTGTACGAGTTTTTTAGGCATATCGCCATTGTTAATCGCAGCAAACAATGATTCATATTGTAGTCGTCGTAAAGGGCTGTTGGCAAACCAATTTCTGGATTCCCGAATCATAAACTCCAGATCTGCTGGAAGAGCACATGCCGCTTTTGATGCACATAAGTGAAGCGAGTGGCAGCAACACTTAATTAGCTGAACATTTGGTACCTGCAAAAAAGATTAAAGTAAAACACACGTATAAAATCGGTAATCTATATTTGTGTTTAAAAGTGAAATCATTATCTAGCTTCAGAGAAATTTAGATATCATTTGAAACGTATTTTGAGTAGAACTGGTCATACTCGATTATTCGCGAATAATTGCGAAATACAATGAACAGATTTGGACTGAATTTCGAAACGTATTAATTTCATTAACCATTCTTACCTTTTCTTTAAACAGACGATAAAATCCATTATCAACACCGGTCATATTGGCTGCCCCATCACTTGCGATGCCAATCACATTTTTGTAGTTCAGCCCTATAGATGTCAGGTACTCAATAGTCGAGTCACAGAGAATTTTACCTGTCGCTTTTTCCACTTGCAGAATCCCCAAAAAATCAGTAACTGTGTGTTTCCGTTTAAAACTATAGTACCGAACGCACAGCGCCATGTACTTGATGACTGAAATATCAGTGGATTCATCAGCTATTATTGAAAAGCCCTCATTTCCAATGTCTCTGACTAATTCAGTTAGCATCGCCGGTGAAATTACATTTTGAATTAATTTCGAGCATTTAGTTCGATGAATTTTTAGATTTTCTAATGGGGAACCCTTCCCCATTATTGACAGTAGTTCTACTAAGTGATCTATAGATCGAATAGAGGCGTGTGCCGCGATATGAACTGCCAAACACAGATCAATTCGTTTCGCCTCGTGCCCAACAACTGATATACCTAAATAAATATATAAAACCGAATTTAAAATTATAAATTCTATTCTTTCTTGTACATAATAATAATGTACACAAAAATATATCTCATACATATTTTTCTAATGTATTAAAATTACTATTATTTGTCAAGACATTTAAAAATACATTTAATACACAATTTAACGAAGTTGTAAACAATCCTTAAATAGAAATATATACTCTTGTCCTATAAAAGGATGCTCACTAAAATAATAGTAATATCGTCCCCAGAATATACGAAATTTCGCGGAATGTATAAAAAGTAATCTCTAGTAGGAAATCGAACTCATCTTTTAGAGTTTTAGACAATAAATTATTAGATTGTTCAATGTAGAATAAATTTATTTAGTATTTGATTTTCAAAACTATTTTTTTGAACACAAACTGTAAGTAAGGAAATTACACACATTAAATGATATAGTTGTAGATAAATAAAGAATTGTGGACATTTTTTAAGAATTAGATAAATTTTTAATTTATTACTGATTCTTTTATTGAATTCTTATATTCATAAATGTGAAAAAACGTTCGAGTCAGATTTACCATTTAACAAAGGAAAAAAAATATATTTTAACATGAGGTATTTACTGACCTTTTTCAGAAAGAACTGTCTGCGCCTTTTTGTTTAAATTATATTTTGAACAGTTTGCAAGGTGTCGAGCAGTATCTGCGTGTTTCAATAAATCTCCATGGTGTGCTCGTAAATTTAATTCACACAACACAAATTTTGGGTTTTTAGAAAGCCAACCTTGATAATTGCAAAAGAAACACTTGTACTTTGTAATTTATCATAATATGATAAATAGTTACTAATATATAATATCATATATTATACAAGTATTAAGTATACAGAATATTTCATATCCAATTAGTAACGATTTATTCTGATTACAGATTTTTCCAATTTTTTTGGCTATTATTGAAATTTACTTGATTTTTTATCAAAACTTTATCAGCTAATTTATAAAATATGATTGGAATTTTAGTAAATCTTATACATTTAAAAAATTTGATATTTTCAATATTAATGGAGATGAGAATTCAAAATATGAACTACAAAATTCGTCCTCTATGGATGGCAAATTCGCGTGGAAAATGTATTCAGCGGAACGTGAATAAATAACAGTCAAAGGGTTCTAAAATCATAGGCCGATAAGATAGTCATCTAAGCTAAAAAAAAAGTAAAATAAAAATGATTGAATCGATCTTTCAAAACCCCTCTACCTTAATGGCGCATTCAGACTAGAGCGACGTATTGTCGCACATCGCGCGCGATGAATTCCTAATCCCGGAGTTTTTGAGATTCGTTATAAGTTTAACGGAATAATCACAGATCATAATTAGTCTATTATTTAATTTTACTCATATTCCACATTATTTTATTAAATTCTTAATTAACCATAGAATAATATACGCCTGCGAGGAATCCGTATTGCTTAACTGTCACATCATGCGACAAATTCGAAATGTCGCGGGCGATTTCAAACTTAACCCTCTTCACAGGCGTATATTTCTCTACGGTTGATTAGTAATACCATGAAAATGTGTGGAATATGAACAAAATTAAATAATAAACCTATTACTACCTGAGATTATTCAATTAATGTTATTACGAGTCGCAATAACTCCGCGATTAGGAAACTATCGCGCGCGATATTGGACGTACGTCGCTCTCGTCCAAATGCGCCATAAGGGTTCTAAAGTACTCAGTCGATAAGGTAGTATTCTATGCTAAGAAATCTAAATAAAAAATAGGGCTTTTCATTTCAATTCGCAAGCATACCATCTCTTTCTTTCACATGCATTCCGAACAGAAAAAGACCGACTGTCATGGCGTTCGGAATTGAAATGAAAAGCCCTGTTACAATCTTACAAGGTCACCACTTCAAAATTCTCTTAAGGGTCTGTTAAATAGCGACTCGCTATTTTAATCAAAATTCGCTGTTACCGATGCCGTATTTTGTCAATGTATAGGCCTCTAAATTAATCACAGAGCTAATAACAATCTATAACCTCAAAAGTTAAAATTAAATATTATCACTAGAATAATGTAAATATGATACTTTCGCGATCATCTCTGAATAAATGTCAACGATATGGGTTGAAAATTCAACGAAAATTCCACGAAATTACCAAGAAGATACCATTGTGCCTTTATAGCCTTTATTGCAAAAGGAAAAAATTGAAAACAAAAAATGCCACGAGAAATATGTAAACGATGTGAAAACATTTGATTGCAAGTATTTTACTATTTTCCCCGATTTATCGACTTTTCATTATAATATTAAAGTTACTCGTGAACAAATTATCATAGTGAACGAAAACGAAGAAAAATTACCGGGAAATTGCATCGCTGATATTATCAACAAAGAATAAAAATAAACTTACCTTTGAATTGTGGTTCGGTTTCCCATGTCGTTTTATATTTTTTTTTTATATTTCGCCCACTTCCCCATTCTTTAATAGAATATCTCAAATATGTAGGCACTAAGGTACTACAAAATTATAAAACGCTACAACAAAAATCTCAATCTCGAACTTGAAAACCGCCTGCGCCAAAATTGAAACACGAAACCAAGAGTATGTATGATGGAGGATTCGTATTCGTAATGTCTATTGTACTCAGTGCACCCTGAATGCATCTGGGTATTACATATAGCATATTCGGGAGGTTACACCGTTTCTGCACGGTCCCATAAGAGCTCATGTTAAAATGTGCACCTGCGCGGTGCACATTTGCACGGCGCAGATGCAGATTTTACATGGGCCGAATACGTGCACTACACGGGTGCAAATTTCAGCCGAATGCGCTAATAGATGGCGGACGCGCGTTGCCAAATCAACGAATATTAGATACAGATTGTATGTATGTATGTAGCTCAAATTAGGTTGGTGGCGCTACGGTCGATCGTCAGAGATTTGTAGGTCCCTACTCCCTGGCAGTTCAGGCACCAGTATAGTCAGTGTTCAAATCGCAAAATTGGATCGAGTCGCCCAAAATCTCGAAGTCGCCCAAAAGTCGCAATATTTTTTCAGCAAATCGCCCAAATTGGGATGGTCGCAAAAGTCATAAATTTTGTCGCAATTTTCGCCGACAAGTCGCCCAAATTGCGATAAATCGCCCAATCTGACAGCCCTGCGCTCGCGGTTACCGTGCCCCCTTCTCCTCCGGTGTCGCGCCAAAACCTGAAGTTTTCGACGTTTCGAGAATATTTCAAACGGGCGTTTACTTATATTCCACAGTACAGAAGGATTACATGATTTTTAATAAATTAAATATTTGTATTTATTTTTATATTACAAAGTACTTTTGACAAACACTTTATACATTTTAAACGAATTTACGTATTAACAATGATAGATTTAAAACTTAATTACTAGTTTATAAATAATTATAAATATGAAATAAATGTGGCAAGACTTGCGAACACAAGTGTATAGCTTATGACTGGAAGTCCAGCTGAAGATCGGAAACATAACGTCTTTATCTGATTATTTGTAACAGTCGCGTGAGAGTAACAGCTGTAGGACAAGCAATAATCATGAGTATTAACACGAGCTAAGCTTACAGCAGGGACTTTTAAGTCCGAAATGTGACAGTGTATATTTTTTAACGGCAATGTTTCAAAGTACAATCCATTAAAGTTAATCTGGCTAAGGATAACCTCGTTTTCACTGGACTCGCTGCACGTCGTCATTAATACTAATAAACTATCGTCTGTAAACTTTTGAATCGACAATCCGCATACAAAAGGTTTATATAACACATAACCTACTCTTCGTCGAATAGTAAGTTGCCGATCAAATTCAATACATTCGATTAAGGAAGGTTCATCGATACCTAAGTTACAGCCAACGAATCCGTCTTCTGTGCTAATAAAATCATGTAAGACCTCAACTGGGGGAAGTTTTATTGGAAACCACGTTGCGTTACTTTTTCGGCCATTATTATCAAACACTGTAAGATAGTACGATGGAAGAAACTGATTTTCTCCAGTATAATATTCAACGAGTAAAAAGCCCGAATCATTTTTTGTCTGTAATGGTACCAAATTCCAATCACTGTCTTTCTCTATTTCTACGAGCGCCTTCTCTTTAGATTTATGCAGGATATCTGGATAAGAAAATAAGCAAAGATTCACTTTCTTCTTAGCGGAATTATTATTGCATTTCTTAGGTTGGTAAACAATTACATCGAAACTTTCTTTTCGAGGTATAATAACCAACGACTGAAGTTCATCAAATTGAGCAACAGTTATTGGTGTTGAAAAGGTTAGCACGCACGTGTTAGTGTCAACTATTTGAATCTTTAAATGAAACGAATGGTCAGCTATCACTCTTTCAAACCAACTTACTATAACGTACGTATGCGCATATGTGACATGTTCTGCCAAGAAAACACTATTAGTCACATTTCTTATCCTGCACGTTATATTTTCATCGCCTTCGATGCTGTGCAAATTTATGTTTATGGCTTGGTTATTAAACGTCACAAATGCAATATTATTTTCATTTACCAAAGACGTCGCCATTTTTGGCAAAGTCTTGTATTCTGTAACTATTATTCCAATGCCTTGCGTGGTCCATTCGGAAATTACTGACATATTTCTGACGTCTAGCGTACTAACTCCTTTAAGCAGAATGACGAGTATTATGGCTGTGTATGGCGGATGCATCATAGGCACTTTTGAGAACGTATCTGTAAGAAAAACAGTATTTTATTATCATTACTTTATTTCATTACAGTTTTTGTTAAATTATGGAATATGGTTAATATAAAAAACAATTTAATGACACAGATGTCTGTCCAGGCTGCCTGAAAACTGTTCAGGCGGCAATCAGGGGGGCATGTTAAGGGATTATATATTATATAATTAAATATAATGTGTATATGAAAGTGACTCATAAAGTTGTATGATTATTAATTTTATTAAATCATTGTTTAAATGAACCTTGGAGGAACCTCATCAGGCCCTTATAAAGCTCTAATATGGGCCTGAAATATATTTAAGCAGCCTGAACAAGACCTGATCAGGGCCGTATCAAAATTTCTACTTAAAATATTACCCTACATGTATCTGATTGCAATGCGTAAGGTTAAATATAAATATATAAATAGTAGTTTTCGATACAAGGGCGTATGCGTAAAGAACTTTACACACACACACGTGTGCCGAAATATTGTTTACGTACGGCTTTTTCGTGCGTAAAGTATAATCGAGCACAAGTTTACTTTACGCACCGAAAAGACGTACATAAAGTTTTTTTTTTTTTGGAACGATTATTTATTGTCGCGTCAACAGCTTAGGTTTTTGGCGACATATACATATAATTTGTTGTTTTTACATATTTACGTAATAATGGATGTACAAAACTTACTTTATCGTTATACCTTGTTTACAATTGAAAGGCTTTTGTTGTATACATACATATTATAATTTGTCGTATAATTGGTTCTTCTTTATAAATAGTAAAGTTTTTTCGATGTTTTCGCTATGGGTGATGCAATTTCTCCACTGATCTCTATCGTTTACAATTTCGCAGATGTCGTTTTCGTACATTTTGGGCATTCTTGAATTATATGACTGATTGTCAAGTTTTTTTGACAAGTTTCGCACATAGGGGGAGGATCTTTTGCAATTTTGTAACTGTGTGTTATTTTAGTATGTCCGATTCGTAGACGCAATAGTATGGCTTGATCTCTGCGTTTTAATTGTTGACATGCTTTTTCCTTAGGATCTGCTATAACTATTCCATTTTGTGACTCGACGAATGTTTTTTTGTATATTGCTAATTTTTCTTTCCTAAAACTGTCTTTCATTAGTTTGATATGCTCGCTGCATGTGAGTATTGCTTCTTTATTTATATTTATCGGGTTTTGCGTGTTATTTCTGTGATTTTTAATTAAATAGTTGGTGATGTAAGGGATCCACAATATCTTGATTATTCTTCCTTGCTGTACTATTTGGTGCATGTTGTTTAATAATCGTAAGCTTTTTTCGTTTGTTTCGAGGGTGCACAATTTTATGATTGTTGTGTATTTAGTGGTTATGATTACTGTTTGCTTTGCTGTTCCGTTTAACGTTTCTTTTGTAAATTTTTCAAATTCAACAGTTTCATGTGGCGTGTTTTTTGGGAAGTTGAGTATCGTTGTTTGTTTATCGTTTGTGTGAATCATTTGCATAGTTTTGTCACTGCGTTTTTCTGCTGCTGTGGTTATATACCATACTTTATAATTTGTGTATTTTTCTAGTTTTTTCTGCACCTGGTTTTTTATTCTGGCCTGTCCTGGATGTCGATGATATTTTTTAGCTCGTTGTCTATCATGGTAGCGTGCAATTTCCAGGGAGGGTACGTAGGTATTTTAAAGTTCAGAATGCTCATTTTTTGAGTCGCTATAAATTCTGACTTTGACACCTGGATAGCGAATGAAGCTGGTGAAGATGGTTTGCTGTCGTATATTTTCTGGCTAGTATTGTTTATGAAGATTTTGCTACTTCTCTTATCTGGATGTTCTTTGCATTTTGCATAATAGACTGCCGTTTGTATTTGTCTCTGATCGCATAATTTAAGTTCTTGTGCTTCGAACATATTTCTGAATGGAGGTGTTGTGTCGCGTCCCAAGTAGATCTTTTTTGTCTGAAGCCTGATTGTTCGTCTGTTAAGACCCCGTGTTACTCTAGTATCCATTTTAATCTGTAGTTAATCATCCTTTCCATTATTTTACATAAAGTGCATGTCAGAGATATAGGCCGGTAATTATTTATCGCGAGAGAGAGAGGAATGACTGTTGCTTGAGCCCAAATTTGTGGAAACAGATCGTTTGTCCATAGCCAGTTTATAATATTTAGCAATTTTATTTGGCTTGTATGCGACAGTTTTGCATACAAAATTGCTGGTATACTATCTGGTCCTGGTGCTAATCCTTTTCGATGCAGAAACTGCTCTTTTCAGTTCTTCTATACTGAAATTTTCGTTTAAGCTATTTGTGTCGAATGTATTATTTATTTTATCGTAATATTGTAATGTGTTTTGAGTCGTTTCTCTTTTTGCTGGTTTGGCGATCGGATGGAAATTTGATGTAGCTGAATTTTTTGCAAAATGTTCGGCGAACGCGTTTGCTATTTCTTTGTCATCGAAAATTGTTTCCCCGTTCTGGTCGGTAATTGTTTGAATTTTATTGAACTTTGAATTTTTTCATGTTATGCTTTTAATTTTTCCCCATATTTCTTTGTTAGTTGTGTTGTGGTTCATCGAAGATACGAATTTTAACCAAGACTCTTTTTTTGCTTCTTTAAAAATGTTTCTAGCCTCTGCTCTCGTTTTCAAAAAGCGTTCCTTGTTTTCATCTAATCGACATTTTTTCCACACGTTGAAAGCATGATTCTTTTCTTTTTTGGCTTCTTTACGTTCTTCGTTCCACCAAGCGACGTGTTTTGGATTTCGACTGCGACTTTTACCGATTGTTTCTTCTGCACACGATGTGATTTCGTTTGATAACTCATTTACTGCTTTATCTGCTAAATCATTTGTTACATCTTTTGGGAGGTCAATGCGAGATATCTTATTCTCCGACTGTTTTGCGAACAAGTTCCAATTTTCAGTGCTCGCATTTTTTATATTCCAACGCGTATTTGAAATGTTTATGTTGTCGTTAGTGTCTTTTGGTTGCCCGTAATAGTATGTTATTTCAATTGGATAATGATCGCTGCTGCACTCTTCTAAAAGTGTTGTCCATTCGAATCTATCCGCGATTTCTGGATTGCATAGAGTTATATCAATGGCAGAGAATGTTCCTGATGCTGTATTGTAGTGCGTCTCCGCCCCATTATTTAATACGATAAGGTCTAGTGTTTCTAACAACTTTTCTACTATTGCTCCTCGCTTACAAATTTTGTTGGAACCCCATAATGGATTGTGCGCATTAAAGTCTCCAAGGATTAGTCGATTTCCTGTAACTTGTTTAATGACTGTGTTGCAGCATTCTAGTGCCTCGGATTGAGTATTTGGGAGATAGATGTTGACTATTTTTATCTTAATGGGCAAAATGATGTCCACTGCCACTATTTCCATTTCGTCGGCATTTATTAATTTTATGTTTCTAACTTGCCATGATTCGTTTACTAAAATGGCTACTCCGCCACTAGCTCTGGCGGCCTGTATTCTATTTTTTTGAAAACAATTGAAACCTTTTATTTGTAGTTTTGTATTTGCTGGTAAATTTGTTTCTTGTAGACACACTATTTTTTGTTTAATTTGGTTTATGAGTAGCATAAACTCTTCGTGGTGACATTTCACTCCATTACAATTCCACTGAAGTATCTTCATTTGCCTACCTACTAGAAGAGACAATTCAATGAATTTACACTTCTTCTTCACTGGATGAAATTGAATTGCAACTAGATGTTCTTGATCTATTTGTTGGTGATTCAGAGTCTTGTGTTTTTATATTATTTTTACGTTTTTTTATGATTTTTGTGAGGAAGCCTTTCGGCCCTCTTTTTTGGGTTAATTTCGATCTAATTTCTGTTGTTGTTTCTAATAACTTTGGTATATCTTGTGTATATTTCCTTGCTATGTCGGTGATTATATTGTCTACTCCTCTGCAGTTGTCTATGAAACTCTCGAATTGATCAAATGTCATTAAGTATTTTTCGGGCTCTGCGGTCATTATTTGTTTAATTTCGTCCATATTTTTGTATGTTTATTTTCGATAATCGTTTCATTTTCTTCTATTTCGACTTTGGCTTTTTTTCTATTTATTGTGACTGTTTTCTTTGATATATTTTCGTTTATTGTTTTCGACTCGTCATTGTTTATTTCCATGACATTATTTTCATTGATGTGTTCGCTTCTCAAACTGGAGGTTTCGGTTGTTGATAGTGCTTGTCGTTTGTTTGTATACTTTCCAAATAAGGGCTGATAATTATTTGTTTTTTCCTTATCGAATACTCTTGTTTTTGTTTCCACTCTTTTTTCTGGTAAGGATGGGAACATCGTTTCATTATTTTGATCTTATTGGGAATATTGTTGCGTAGATACGCTGAATATCCCCGGTTCTTCGGGTACTGTGCAATATTTTGCTAGGTGGCCTTTTTGTTTGCATAAATAGCATGTGGCTGTGTCAGTACCGAAAAAAATTCGATAAGGTGTCGAATCGTAATGCATCAGAATGGAGTCGGGAATTTTTTGTACTTCTTCCGGTTGGACAAAGAATTGTCGACGGAAGCTCATTACGTGATGGCATTCGTCATCTATGATTCGGATAAATTGAATCTTAGATGATATTTGAATACCGACTTTGGATATTTCTTGTTCTATTTCTTGGTGTGGAATGTATGGGAGTGTTACGGTGATTCGTTTTAACTTATTGACGAGTGGTCTCATTTCATAAATTTGATATTCTTGATGCGAATCTAATGTTTTGGCCTCCTATAATCTTGCTTAATGATATGGTATATTCAATTATTGTTCCTTGTTCTTTTTTCGGAAATTCTTGGGTTGTTGTGGCGGCATATGATCTCCTTTGTGTTTGTTGGCTGAATCCTGTGTCTTTTTGTAAATCTTGTATTTGGGACATTTTTTTTTCCCAGCCGGGGGTTTTTGACCCTCGGTGATTTTTTGTGTAAGTATGTAACTGTTATTTTCATTTATTCACTGAAAACCTTTTAACACTAATGTATAAGACACTATATTTCACTGTGCCACTATTTATCACACGCGTTACTGTATGCAAAGCGAAAACGATGCGCGACCGTTCGCTTTGACGGTGTAAACACGACTGTGATATAAAAGTTTTATTTCTATTGTATTTAATATACCTACGCTTATAACTACGCTTAAGGTGAGAATGACTACATTATAATGTCACCTTAAACGAGTGAGCATTGAGCCACCCTTTTAAGTCAAATTTGACTTCATATTAAAGTGAAATGCCACCGTATGAAGGCACTGGAATGGTTAGGTATTAAACATTGATACTTTTTTTTTTTAGTATATCAATCAATACAAATAAGGATTATTTAGCTTACATCAGTTAGTATGTAGAATTAAACAGATAGTAGATTTTTTTTGAGAAATACAAATATTGCTTTTAAACACTGAATGTTGGGTTTTTTTCAGGAATGCTGAAGTAATATATGGAGGTCGCTCGCTATATTGGTTTAGAGATCTCAACATGTTCGCTCTGTGGTCTTCATATAACGAACACTGCCAAATAATGTGCTCGACGTCTTGCTCTCCTGCCTCACATTGACACGTCGAATCGTTAACAAAATTCACTCTTGCTGGGGATGCACGAAGATGATAATGGTTGGCTCGGGCATCGGTTGACAAATGTAATAAAGTCCCTCGGTTAATCAAGTCCTGCAAACCACGGAGTGCTTTTATCAGAGTGGTAATCACTAAAGTATTTCTTTCCCTTGGTGAGCGCTTCTTTAAATAGCTGTTCTTTATTGCATGTCCGCGCCTCATAGTGAATCTTCTCCAAATAATCCGTATAGGGAATTTTATAGTTTAGACAGGGTTCCTTTTTCGTAGCCAATTTCGCCAGTTGGTCAACTTTCTCGTTTTCTAGAATACCCTTATGCACAGGGCTCCAGTATAAGGTCACTTTTTTACCATTTCCGGAATTCCAAAGTCGCTCATGTTTTTCCCTTCGTTTTTGTACATATCTTTGGATTCTGCAAAGCTTGAATAGTGCTGTAAGAATCACTAAATATACTGAAGTTGTTTCCGCGAGGTTCTGATATGGTATCAAGCGCTAGTATAAGGGCTACACATTCGGCTGTGAATATCGAAGCTATTGGGTCTAAGTTGGCCGTTTTGGAAATGTTCTGTCCTGGACAGAAGCAAGCAGCAACGACTGAAGGGTTTCCTTTTATTTTGGAGCCATCCGTATATATAGATATGGTATTTTTTAAATATTGTTCCTGATAGTTCCTAAACTTTTCGTAGGCATCAATACTATTCTTTAGTGATGTACCGAGCATTAGATTGTATGGTATTTCAGTTATGAGTACTTAGTAATTAGTTTGAAAGCAATCATAATGCTGTTTCTGTATTGATAGAATGCACGTCGTGTCTGATAGTTTCTTTATCCGTTCTCTCAATAGGTAAGAACCTTTTCTGCCTCTATTTCTGCCTTCCTGTATTATTGACTGCACGAGATGAAATAAGTTTATTGCCTTGTACACGGAAAAAAGTCCGCGCATATACAGTCAGGGCAGCGCGTGCGCTGGTAATAGGAATCCCGCCTTTCCGTATCAACAATGGTGCACCGACCATGAGAGTACGGCGCTGTGAGCGCGACTGGAAAGAACGAACCCTCTCCATTTAAATACGAGGCTGAGTGAGCATCAGTTTTTTGAGTGCACACGAGCATCAAGATTCTCATTAGGGTTACCAGACGTATTCATTTATAACCGGACTCTTTAACTCTAAAACTATGAGCTTCTATAAGAAAATGCTAAGATTGAGTTGTTTTGAAAAAGTAATTTATTTGATAATAGGTGTATGAGAATCTATCATCCGGCGTTGCTTAATACATATTTCATAATCATGTTGAATGCATCGATTGTCCGGATCAGTGACATGTTGGATGAAATAATTTCACACCAATTTTTTTTTGACGTTTCGATGTCCATTATTATCAGAACTAAATAGTTTATTAATTATGAATAAAAACATTAATTTAACAAAAATAATTTTATATGTAAAAAAAAAATATAACAGTGAGTGAGCATCAGTTTTTTGAGTGCACACGAGCATCAAGATTCTCATTAGGGTTACACGGAAAAACTTTTGGGAGCGCTGCTCACCAAACCGGGCGGGTGCGCTCCCGCGGCACTTTTAACTTTTCAAATGATGATTAAAAATATAAGAGCGTAAAAATAAATCTTTTTCTGAATGAATATGGATTCATACTATCATTAAGAAAGTTTATGCACTTTTTTGAGACCATCAAATTACTTATATGGTTTATAAAGATCGTTAAACGCGTAAAAACCGGCACTTTTCCCATTTTAACGCTTCCGTATCAAGAACAGAGCAAAATAGAGTAAAATTGCATGCTTTGCAATTTGCAAGCTTTTCTGTAGAGCGTGAAATTTCCTACAAAAAAGTCAGTGGCAGCCCTAGTCTAATATTAATAGTTTAGCCAGAAATAACACTGGAACGTCAACTTGCAGTTTGATCGATAACCAATGTAAAATATTCGGAATATTCGGAATATTCTGTTTAAATTCGTGTTTTCTTTCTGGCCAAACTATTAATGTTACACTATCGCTGCCCGTGACTTTTTTGTAGGAAATTTCACGCTCTACAGAAAAGCAATTTAGTGCAATTTTACTCTTTTTTGCTCTGTTTTTGATACGGAAGCGTTAAAATGGGAAAAGTGCCGGTTTTTACGCTTTTAACGATCTTTATAAACCATGTAAATAATTTGATAGTCTAAAAATATAGCATAAACTTTCTTAATAATAGTATGAATCGATATCTATTAAAAAAAAATTTATCTTTACGCCCTTATATTTTTAATCATCATTTGAAAAGTTAAAAGGGCTGCGGGAGGGCTGCCCGCCCGGTTTGGGTGAACAGCGCTCCTAAAGGGTTTTCCGTGTACCAGACGTATTCATTTATAACCGGACGCTCAACTCTAAAACTATGAGCTTCTATAAGAAAATGCTAAGAATGAGTTGTTTTGAAAAAGTAATTTATTTGATAATATGTGTATGAGAATCTATCATCCGGCGTTGCTTAATACATATTTCATAATCATGTTAAATGCATCGATTGTCAGTTTAACCCATTAACGCCTGAAATGACAATTTTTATACTTCATTTTCAAACAAGTATTTCGTATCAAAATCAAATTTTAAAACAATTGAGAGGTACGTATCCTACTATTTTCGAGGTCGCTGTTCAAGATTCCGAGGTCAAAATTGAGTTTCAGCCATCAGAAATTCCAATATGGCGCCGAATATGAAAAAGATTTCCAAAAAATTGGGAATTTTTTATTCTTATCAATTTTTTTCGAGCTATTAGAATATTGGAATTTTGTTGAAACCTTGCATAATGGTACATAAAATAGTTGAATTTTAAGACAAAATTTTACTTTTATACTCTACATCATTCTAACGACCTCAAAATGGCGTAAACAATGAAAATTTCTTTGAGAAATTTCTGGACGCTCTAACTCAAAAACTACGAACTTTAAAAAAAAATGCCTAGAATGAAAAGTTCTTAAAATTCATCAAGCGACATAGTGGAATTTTTTCAAAATTTTTTGATGATATTTTGAGAAATTTTTTTTCAACATTTTGTTCAAAATTGTAATTTATTTACAAAAAATTTAGTGTATTCTCTGATAAATTGTAACAGTTATTTGTTCTTTGCAATTTTTTCGAAAAGTTGATAGTTTTCGAGGAAATGAATTTCCAATATTATAGTTTAGGATTTTTTCCCCCAAAGAACTATCAACTTTTGGCAAAAATTGCAAAGGACAAAAAACTCGTAGAATTCATATGTGAATACACCAAATTTTTTTCAGAATTTTTCATAAATAAATTATAATTTAAAAAAAAAATTCCTCTACATTTTGCTCACCCGTGTAAAAAAAAAACATAATTTTACGTTTGTGGAAAAGTTTCCATTTTTGCGTAAAACTTCGTTCTTTTCATTTGTCACATTTCATGGATATAAGACTCACACAAATAAAAATATTAAACGAAAATTAATTTTATATCAAATAAATTACTTATTTTTATTTTCATAATCATGTTGAATGCATTGATTGTCCGGATCAGTGACATGTTGGATGAAATAATTTCTTATTAATTAAGTATTTACGCGGTGGGTTATATTTTTTTTTTACATATAAAATTATTTTTGTTAAATTAATGTTTTTATTCATAATTAATAAACTATTTAGTTCTGATAATAATGGACATCGAAACGTCAAAAAAAAATTGGTGTGAAATTATTTCATCCAACATGTCACTGATCCGGACAATCGATGCATTCAACATGATTATGAAATATGTATTAAGCAACGCCGGATGATAGATTCTCATACACCTATTATCAAATAAATTACTTTTTCAAAACAACTCAATCTTAGCATTTTCTTATAGAAGCTCATAGTTTTAGAGTTAAAGAGTCCGGTTATAAATGAATACGTCTGGTAACCCTAATGAGAATCTTGATGCTCGTGTGCACTCAAAAAACTGATGCTCACTCAGCCTCGTATTTAAATGGAGAGGGTTCGTTCTTTCCAGTGGCGCTCACATCGCCGCACTCTCATGGTTGGTGCACCATTGTTGCTACGGAAAGGCGGGATCCCTATTACCAGCGCACGCGCTGCCCTGACTGTATATGCGCGGACTTTTTTCCGTGTAAGCAGCTATTTTGCTGATGTATTTATCGCATAAATATTTAGTCCCTTCTTCAAATTTTATTATTTTAGATTCGTTTAGTAGAATGTTGGTTGGTGTACTTATTCTATAGCCTAATGCTATTCGTATTGCTGCATATTGAATCCTTTCTAATCGTAACTTCCGTTCTTTTTTGTTAGGATAATAAGTGAAGCAGTAAAGTCCATAAACTCCCCACCATACTCCACATAGGAATTTCATTACATTCATAACCCGAAAGCATTTTTTTTCTTATCGAACTTGTGTGCGCGGTAAAATCCATCTTGTAATCGAAAAGTATTCAAATATGTTTTTTCAACACTCGCAATATCCTTTCTTCATTTGCGTCACTTTCTTGACAATTCCACTCTATACTGTGAGCATTGAAATCGCCTACTATCGGTGCAGGTGTTGTGAGAATCGTTTGTTCAAACATCTTATTCCATGTTTCGTATGGCAGCGTGGTTCCAGGAATTTTGTAAATCACGAAAATGTTGATAATTTTTTAGGCATTTGTTATCGTACAGGCAAGCATTTCTATGTTATCGTTAAAGAGGCTCTTTTCTAAGAGTTAGATGCAGTTGATGTGTTTCCTTATCAATATGAGGATACCTCCACCGGGCTTGTTTTCTCTATCTTTTCGGAGGCAATTGAACCCTGGATGTTTGAAAGTTGTTCGCGGTTTAAGCCAGGATTCTACGCATATAAATATATCCACTTCCGTGAGTAACAGGTGAAGATCTTTTTTGTGCTTGTTTATGCTTCTCGCGTTCCAGAAAATTATTTTCATTTGTTTTAGTCGAAATGTAGTTTTATTTATCCGTCCATATCGAGTATGTTATTATCCGTTTCCATTCCTGAAGCTGAGTTGCAATCTATCGTGCCTTTTTTTAATTTTTTGATCATTTTCGTGAACTTACTTTTTACTGATCTGTCCTTAATACGTGTATAGGTATCCTGTAACATGTTTTTTAATGCTTATAAATCCGGGGTATATGTGGTAGCCAATTCCAGTATATTTAGATTTCCGTACGATTTTTCCACAAATTCTTTAAATTTGTCGTATGTTTATATAAATTTATCTTTATCGGTATCTATTATGTCCTTCAGCAATTCCAAGTTTGCATTAATTATTCTTCTATTATTGTCATAATCATTAGTGTCAATCTCTTCTCTTGTTTTCTTGTATGCCTGCTTTGTTGATTTCTTTGTTGATCTTTTCATCTCATTGTTTTCTTCTTCAGTATCACTTAAATTTATTTCCGTCGTGTTGTTTTTCGTTGATTCGCTAGAGACCGATAGACCACGTTTAGCCGCTTTATTTATTTCCTTAGCGTTATTCTGAGAACTACTGAGTATTGTTACATTGCTTATAAAATTTGCTTCACCTTGCTGTGTTTGGAGTAAATCTGAGCTTTGGCTATTTTCTGCGACTGAGGGGGAGTGTACATTAGTTGAATAGCCTCTGGCCAGGTGACCTCCCTGTTTACAAATAAAGCACGACAGGTTGTCACTGGAGATATAGATCCAGTAATCGGTATCTTCATATTGTAATTGCATGCTTTCAGGAAGTAATGAAACGTCATCCGAAATGAGCTTCCTTTCGATTATATCATGAGGAATTATTCGGCAAACGTTGGATAATACAATACGTTTCGTTGTTGTTAGTAGAGGTTTTATTATTATTTCTCGTGCTCCTATTGTTATCTTGGCCTTGGCCTTAATCAGATCTTCTACTATTTGTTTACTAGCCATGTATACACAAACTCGGTTGTTGGAAATTCTGGAGATGAATATTATGTCCGTTGGTGGAACGATCTTGCTCAAGGCTGTAGCATACTCTTTTGTACTTACGCCCTCTATGAAATCCAGAACTAACGCCTGATCTTTTTTTGGAAACTGACCATTCTTTGCAACTGTAGCATAGCTTGATTCCGAAACGATTTTCCTACTAGCTGTTTCTTCAACGATGGGTTGCATTTTGAGGGTACACCTGTAGTCAGATGCGATCCCTTGAAATACTGGTCTCTGTTAAACAGGATGCACTTCCCGTCGCTTTAATTATACACAATCACTGAATTGAACTGCACTGTTATAACTATCGGAATTTGTTATTACTAATCGAACTTGGGTACGTGTTCACATAAACACGTCCGACCCGTACCGTGGTTCCGAACCAACTCCAAACATTGCTACTTATGCTGGTATAATGAAAATTCAATTTTGTAATTGAAGTCGGCATTATACACGTCTGAGCGCATAAAACTGTTGTATATCTTAATAGTAGTTTTCGATACAAGTGGGTAAGAGATTTTTCGACGAATGTGAGGGCTACGGGTAAAGCTGAAAACGAGAACCCTATTCACATTGCTACTATGACGAAATATCGACAATCTGCCCTGTAACCTGAAACTCATAAAAAGACTTAATGTTGAGTTCTTCTTGTTCATATTTAATATTCTTTAGTTCGGTAACATTTAATAGATTTCCTTCGCAAATATCGATAATCCAAAATACTTCCTCTGTCCTCTTCTTTCTTATAGCCTTGTACCTTTTCGATTTTAACTCTTTGATTTAATTAGTACTGTTACACCTGCGGCTTTATTTTCATTAACGATCACAACGATCGTCGCATCACTGCAGGGGCTGCCACTCGGTTTCACCATTTTCCTTATGTTTGTCCCCATATTCCAACTTCAACACGAATAAGAACCGCTAAATGGAGTTACACCGTTTCTCGTCGCGGCACTTTTATTGCGTTGACTCTATGCCTTTTCACGTTCAAAATTGCCGATGTTCGCGAAGAAGCTTTCGGGCATATTCGCGATTTGGGGGTCAAGGTGCAGGGTGTCAACGGAACTTCACTTCTATTTTTCGAGTAGTTACATTAGCATAGATTTGCGATTATCTTTTAGATTTATGTGCGTTTTTTTTTAAATTAATTTATTGTTACATTGCCGGAAGATTTCGATTTGCGTTAACTTGTGCTGACTTAGATTTATTAATTTGCTTAATATGCGTTCATTAATTTCATTCCAGTGTGCACACGTTCGAAATTGGAGTTTTGGCAGTTGGAGTATATTTAATCCATAATTGGTAAGTTAACTTCTCGAATACGCTTTTCCCTCATCTGATCTGTCTTATTTATATGTACTCCTTTTTTAACCCATTTTTGCGTTCCCATTTATTCCGGTAATTTTTTAAAGTAACTTTACCATCGAGTCGAATTCCCGAACTCTAATTAAATAATTCCTTTTTGCGTGCCCCATTTATTTTTATTGTTATTGATTAATTGTATTTCTTTTCAATTTCATTCTTTTCTGTACTTGTAAATATATTTTTTTGTTAATATTAATATTTTGTTTTAAAATATTTATTTATTGACCCTTTCCCAAAAACGGGTTATAGTACAAACATTTTCCCGCATGCCTCGAACCTTATTTTTTATTCAAGAGTGCGTTTGAAAAATGTAAAAAAAGCGTAATGCCGCACTTTACGTACATTGCATACAAAAAACAGATGTGTGCGGTTGAAGCTATATCTAATAACATGCATTCAACCACCAAACTCTGCCATTACATCAAACTCATTTATGAACTTGAAAACCATAATGACAATATTTATTAAACCTATTAATTAATTTTACAAATAAGGGATCTTTGTTACATTTACGTTTCGAGTGAGTCTAATAAATAGGGAAGAGGCAGCTTGATCAGAGTGGCAACTTTTGATCGGATCACTAAATTTTGTTGATACACGAAAATAACTATTTCGATATATCTAAACGATATCTTATAGATATGCATCAAATAGTCTATTATAATATAAGTGCAGGAAGTAAGTATTCTACAAGTATTATTTATTAACCCATTAACGCCCAAGAGAACACAAATTTCACCAAGATTTTCGGAATATTTCTTAACATTAAAATTCAATTAAACAAATTATAGACAAAATATTTTCAACGTAAATTTGATGGATCTTTCCGAATCTGCCATTAAAAAATAAATCGAGTCCATTCCGAAAAAGTTATGCTTGGTTTTTCACAAAAAATCAGATTTTTTCACTGAAAAATATTTTTTAATCGGCAATTTCACATTGGAAACGGTTAAGGAGATCGCTGAAAATATTGTGTCCTCGATCCTTTAACTTTTAAATGTACATGATATCATTTTGAAAATGAAGTTGAAAACTGTCAAAATGGCGGCTCAAACACGAAAAGAACGACGAAAAGCTCCTGAATTTTTTATTCGAAAATGATAGGCTTTCAGAAAAAATATCGCTGAACAAAAAAATCTTAGAATCGATTAAAGATAATCTCCCTCACCGTTTTCAATGTGAAAATGCCGATTAAAAAATATTTGTCAGTGAAAAAATCTGATTTTTTTTGTGTAAAACGAAGCATAACTTTTTTCGAATGGGCTTGATTGATTTTTTAACACCGGATTCGGAAAGATCGATCAATTTTACGTCGAAAATATTCACGTCTAAAATTTTCTGAATTGGATTTTAATGTCAAGAAATATTCTGAAAATCTTGGTGATATTTTTGTCCTCTTGGGCGTTAATGGGTTATTGTTGGTCAATGCTTTAGTCATTACTCATTTCCATTATGCATGCTTAGTTTATTCAGGTCTTTCTGCCTACATAAACACTAAACTTTGTCGCATTCAAAATAGTGCATTGCGTATCATATACAATCTACGACGGGAACAAAATTTATCACCTTATTATACATCAGCACAATGGCTTTCTTGTTCAGTTCCTCGGAAATATTTTTCGCTTATGTGCCAAGTCGTAACAACTTCGCAGCCCCCACACTTACGTTCTAGAAATCTTTCTGGTTTACTATAGATCATCGCGTTTAACTTCTTCTTCTTTTATTTTATCCTTTTGTCACACAAATTATTATTTGGACTCCTTTTCCATCACAGCTGTCCATTTCTGGAATTCCCTTCCTCTTACATTAAAGGAATCCAGCAGTATAGCTATCTTTCGTTCTCATCTTGTAAATTATCTCTTTTCCGAATTGTAGAACTTATGTTACTGCGTTTTGTTTGTATCACCAGTTTATTTTATTTTATTTAGTTTATATATAAATATATTTGTAATTTTACTTTTTATTGTAACAACGAGTCGCGTTTATATGTGTATGTTAATTTTGTTATATAGTTTATTCTTTTCTTTATATTGTATATTTCTTGTTTTATATTTCTATTGTAAATTACTGTATTATATGTCGAATGTATATCTAAGGACTTTACGTCCAAGTTATTAATAAATATTATACTACTACTACTGCATTTGGGTGTAATTTGGACATGTTATCGACTTAAACCGAACGAATTGAGGACGTCCAATGGACTAATATCCATCATACTAATTGGGTATCTGGACACGTATGACGCGTTTTGATCCAACAATCATTTGTAAGAGTCATTGAAAGTACAATGATAATAAAAACTTGGTAGAAATCAATTAGTTCACATAAAATATCTTTTTATCTCTAGCATTTAGTTTAGAATTTCATTTTGTGTAATGACAAGGGGATTTCTTGAAATTTAAATATTTGAATCGAGTGAGCTTCATTTTAATTTTACATAGATGTAAGTGCAATACTATTAATTTCGGCGTGATGGTCGTGCGGGCTAAGGCGTCAGTCTTAGTCCGCCCGAACGCCCGAACTGAACGTCGCGAAGGTCCCGAGTTCGAATCCCCGTCCGTGCAATTTTCTCTGCTTATGTCCAGTGTGGAATAACCGGGGAACCTTGCTGGGCGAAGGTACGAATTTGGGACCGCTGCCGACCCCCGTCGGCAGTTATCGGTACCGTCAGCGTCTTTTCCGCGGTCGGTACGTCGTGGGTCTTATCTCGGATAAAGAGGGGATAAGCCCCGCGTCGTACTCGCTAAGGCACAGACCGACGAATCTGCTGGTGGTACCGATATTGGGGTAGGGGGGACTGGCTCTGGGTGGGTGTTGTGTGTGCCTAGTTTCTGTCCTGTACCTCTCCACCCGAGAGCCGACCCGCAAATAGACATATTCGTCATTAACGCGGGGGAAAATTTCCATTATACAATATAATGCTCTCGTAAATCTATGATCAGTTATAAATAATTAAAATAAATACGCTTAGATTTATAATTAATAGCGGTTATGAGAAATAATGCCAAGAGTTGTGCTGCCATAGGTATGGGATATGTCTGTTATCTAGTAAAATTCGTCACATATTGACACATTAAATATGATTCACACGAATATATGTAATTTTATCTCATTCACAACTTTTGAAATCACTGTTTGTACTCAACGAGGATAACCCAAAAGATTATTTACCTTTGATTAGGGCTTATCTTGAGAACCATTGCTTTATTGCTCATACTTAAATTTTGTAACTCAAATAATTGAAAAGAAATGATTATTGCACAATGTATTTTAAAAAATAAGAATTCTATACGAAGTGCTGATACTAATTCATTATATTCACACTATATACGCGTGCAATCAACTGATACAAAAGAGATCATTTGACTTTTATGTAATATGTAGAAAACAATGTGAACTATAGTTTATATATGTAAAATATAGTATATATAAGAGGCGTTGTACGCAACGATTGATTTAATATATAATAAAGCGTATTTTGAAAGTTTACATCGTTATTTATTAAATTATGAAATTGTCATATTTTCTGTCCACAATTTGATTTTTTTGTGCTGTCGTGGACAAAATGATTTCAATTTTCTCAATTGGCACTTCTCTGATGTTAATGATCCTGTAAAGCCATTAAAATACTAAAATAAATTTTAATACCGAAATATATTTATATAAATATATATCTATATAAGTAAAAACTGTATATTTTCTTCCAATTATTAATTGCATCCTGTCATTAAATATGTTAAGGATAAATTAATACTTCATGACTGTAAAAAAGAAAATTTCTCAAAGTATCTCATTTCAAGAGAAATTATAGAATTGTTGTTTGATTTAAAAAAAATCATAACTATTATCCCATTAACGTCGACAGGATGCAATTTTGCCATTCAAGTATGAATCGTAGCTGTATAAAGAGATTGATGAAAAATATTTCAGAATCATTGTATCTTATGTTTTTAAGTGTACTCTTTCTATCGATGATTGTTAGAACTTTTCAAAACTAGTGTAAAGAAAAAAAAACAACAAAAATTTACCAAAAGAATCAAGATTTTTAGGTAGAATAATTATTTGAAAATGACTTTTCACTTTTTAAACATTTTTGTATATCCAAACCTATATTGTTCGCGTCCGCGATGTCTAAACTTAAAATAAACATGGACAGCAAATTTAAAATATTGTGTTTTGAGACAAAATGATCACCGCTATCCCGCTAGAAATAGGTCTAGTTTTGTATTACATTACCCATTTTCTCTGTACCATTGACTTGGGAAATAACGGTACTGGACAGAAATCTAACAAAAAAGTGGGCTCATTTTCTATTAACGTATGACAAATTTTTTGAAAACTGTAAACTTTAGAGAATATTTTTATAGAACAATTATTGGTCTAAGAATATCCTCAGTTTTTGTTTCAACTCGTTTCATAAGATTTTTTATTTCTGACGAATTTGAAAATCATAATGTTGAAAAAGTCATTTTTAGATAAATTCTTTACAACGAATATATCTGAAAACCAGTTCAATAGTAATCACAAATTGTTACAAAATATCAATTTTTATATATTTATTTTAATATTTATTTGAAATTTGATCTGTCGTCGCATATTGTTTATATTGCCACTTTTTAAATGTAAATTTCAATTAAAAAGTTACATATTTAACTACTTTAGCTACCTTTTGACTACGCTTTATTCACCGATGATCAAATGAAGGATAAAAATGACCAGGAGCTGTACTTAAATTACGTAACGCAATTTTTTTGTATTCTGGACCCCCCCCCCCCCCTCCGTAACGCTATTTGCCAAACCCTTAGCAATGGGTGTAACGAAGGCCTGGACCCCCCCCCCCCCGGCGTTACGTAATTTAAGTACAGCCCCCAGCGGATTCATTAAAAAACAAATATGACCAAAAGAACTCCTTTCAATTTGTCGTACATTATTTACTAAATACAATATATGTAGTAAACTTATTGGCTTGTTCTTACTGTGACATTTTGTATCATTTAACATTATATTTATTTTCATTCTACATCTGAACATTAGCAAACATTTATAAGATAATTAAATTGGTATCAATTGTTTTGAAGTTTATAGTATTTTTAAAACTGTTTTTCAGGACGTAGATTTGTAATCTCTATTTTAATATTATTTGCATTCCATTTTGATCCCTTTTATTAGCATTATTACATTTCGAATAAAATGAATTCAAAAATACTTGGATTCATATGACGAAGTATACTCCAAAATAGGTGCAAACAATGATTCCGATGTAAGGCATGATTTTTGCACGTAAATAAAAATACAGTATGCAGCAACACTTAGTAACTATCGAAACAAACATATTAATAATTCTATATTATTTACACTTACGCGTCAGGAGAAATAACTCATTCGCCTGTGTTAAGTCGACCCGAAACTGTATGAAGAGACGACACTTAACTAACGTGCTGTAAAGACTTATACGTGATTTTGATAATGTTATATCTATATCTTCAAATGTGCATGTACTTGAAAAGTGTTAGATTTAGATAGCGATATCGTAAAGATCAATTGACTGCTGGTATATGAATTGGTCGACCGTCTCGGATGAGTAACGTGAAAATAAATGATGACGCAAAATGTAACTGGGACAGCACTTGAGACAAGTGGGAAAAAAAAATAATTTGGCTAAGATTATTATAATAGTAGCTTTCGTATTAAGGGCGTAAAATGAAATTATTTTTTGGCCAGCGGGCGTAAATTTCGCAACCGCATTACAGAAAGTAGTAGGGATGTGGAGGTGAAAAATGATTTATCACCGGCAGTGTAAAGTTCAATGGCAAAATTTCGAATAAATAAGGCGTGGAGGGTTTAGGAGGGGAATAGGGGGGCAAAGCACCCCTCCCCCCCCCTTTTAAAAAATATGTACTAAAAAGTAAATAATAAATTAAAAATAATATATTTTATAATATATTTTGTTTTAGTGTAAATAGCACATTATGCACTTTTGAACACCCCCCCACTAAACGAAAATAAATTCTTATAACTTAAAAGGAAATAAATGATAATCAAAATTTAAAATACAAAATTTGCATAGCGATGTTCACTTTGTTTATTCCGGCGAATGTAAACAACTTTACTGAGACATGAATTCTTGGTATTTTCGTTTATATGCCACTCTTATATATTGTTGAGAATTTATTTTGAATCTATTTTTAATTTAAAATAACTAGGTAATTCAAATTAATGAAAATTGACATAAAAAAATCTTTTTTATATCGAATTTTATTTGAAAATAAGTAGGTAATTCAAATTTATCAATAATTGACATAAAAAAATTATTTTCATTTTACGCACCCGGAGGCGTAAAACTCTATTTTATGCCCGCAAACGGGGGCGTAAAATCGAATTTTACGCCCGGCGGGCCAAAAAGTCTTTCTACTACTTAAATACCATGTAACTCAACCAAACTGAATGTTTGTGGTGCTTTAAATAGTTTGGTTATAAAACTTATTGTTACCGATCAATTGCAGTTTCAAGCTTTTATTTAAGAGTGCTTGATTATGCAAATCGGTTTATGCGGATGCTCTCCCAGGTGGAAATTGACTACCGGCGCAGTACCGCGCCAGTACTCGCTAAACATTTACTGTACTGGCGAGGTACTGGCGTTATACCGGCAAAGCACCGGCATAATACCGGTATTGTACTGGAAGGTAACACTGGCAGGGTACTGACTTCCAGTACTCCGACTGTACTGGCACAGTACTGTATATGTTACTGGTATGGTACTGGTATTTTACGCTACCCTGGAGTCCCAATATCGATGTAAAGAAATAACTGGTCCTCCTGCATTATTACACTATTGGCTACTCGAGTTCTTATGACATAATCGTAGTGAAGATGAAAATTTTATTATATAAGATTGCGGAAAATGTATATGTAATGCGAGAGGGAGAAAGAAGAAGATATTACTTAATACAGGATGAAAATTAAATTATATTTATGTAACTGTAATATTTTTCAATTACATTTCAATTACAATAAAACGTATAAAATGTGTACTTATATAAAAGTAAAATTTCAATCTAACAATAAAAAGCTTTATTCTTTTCTTTTCCGTTTTCCGCCCTCTCTATCCGGTGCATTGGAGAACCATCGAGACAAGTAACTTGTGAATTCCTGTCTTTTTAATGCAAAGAATTTTTCGAGTGTTATATCTGTAATTAACACTATTAATTAGAAGGTAGATAATCTGTTTAAAAATCACTGTTTTTAATATATATTAAATTTTGTGCAGTTTAACATTTTTTCAATTTCTTATTTCGGAATGTCTATTTCCACGCACGAAATGCCTCCCACCGCGCGTACTCCGTGATTCCCCACTCGCAGTTAGGTTAGCGGGTAGTATCGGGCGCGGCCCCCCGCAAGGGGGCCGGGAGGCTGGGTGGGGGTCGTTCCATGCGTGGATATAGACTCAGCATTCTTATTTTTTTATAAATACGATTATATCATGGCAGAACTTTATTTCCTGATGACAATTCAAAATTCAAAATTATACAGTGTTGGCGTGGTGCCTCGCTCGCTTCGCTCGCTCAGAAAATTAGACCTACTGCAGTAGAGAGTCGGCTATTCCTCGTTTGTTTACTAACAGCTTTCAATTATATTATAAAACTAGCGGTGTTTCCTCGCTCGGGATGTGTCCTGATTGTTATGTATTTTCTAAGAATGAATGTGATATCACATGTATTCAAACATTTTTAATAAATAATATTAGATTGGCGAATTTCTGGATACGTTATTTCTAGAAAAGACGTGATGTTGGCGACATTTCAGTCACATATAAAAATAAATATATAAAAATATTGATCTGTACAATATTTTCGGAAAATTGTAACAAATTTATATAATAAAATTAAATATAATAATAATAATAATAATAATAATCGAGGGGCCCAAAGGGAATGATGCGTAACACAATGCGGCTATGCAAAAAGCCGCATCTTAGCCTATCTTCCCAAATGGCCTACTCTCACCTCCACGTGTGCTTATTAAAGCCGGTGGGCCCTGGACTCTTAGCAACCTTGCCAGAGATTGGGTAACCAACCCCAGTGGATGGCGAGGTAAGAGACAAACGAGAGAGGCATAACAACGGGGGGTAGGGCCAACCACCCTACTCCCTGTACATGCGGTTACAAGAAATGCAACGCGCAGGGCTCCTGACCATCGGGCTGCTTCGGATGCAGCCCAGTCCCGAGGTGGAGGGGCCGAAACGGGTGTCCCGGGACAACAACCCCAACATGCCCACGGACGATTTCAGTGGCCGGAGGATCTCAGGCAAGATCTAATGCACTGCTACGAGGAGAGCTGTCCGCAACAGAGAGGCTACATGGCGCGAATGCACAGTCGGTTTGCAGTAATGCATCCCGAACTGGCAGATCGCTTTTCTCAACAACAACTGAGAGATTATGTGGCCTATCTGAGGCGGACAGGTTTCGTTGTTCCCAGCTGTCAACCGGTACCGGATGTGCGGGCAATAACAACTGAGCCCGTACGCGGTGCTGGGAGAGATGCTCCACATTATGAAAGCACGACACTCGTGTTTAGGCGGAATTTAACAACGAAAGTTTTGCCTAAGCAACGAGAAATAGAGAGAGCAAATAGCCTACTTCTAGATGCTCTTCCAGATGACTGCGACCTGTGGCAAGTCAATTGTGCCGTTTACGAGGCTGCAAGTGATCTGGTGATTCCGCGAAATCTGGTACAGATATCGGGGAGTCGGCAGATTACAAAACGCATGTCTCAATTGAACGGCAAGATTCGACTGACACGGAAACTCGCTTCCCGAATTCAGTGTGTGATCGACAATAGTCGATTAGTATGTTAAATATAACATCTGGCCGTTCATTTACGGCTAAAGTCAAGAAGTTCGCACAACAACTGCGGACGTACTATCACACACTGAACAAGCTGAAGTTGCTCAACATCAAGCAACGTTTGGCTGATAAAATTCGGGTTTTGGCGGATGCCAAAAAGAGGCTGCAAAGACGGGAGGATGGAATTCGACAAAATGCAATATTTTGGACGAATCCTTCCAACCTCTTCAAACATCGTATCGCAGCCTCAAGCGATTTTCCGTCGATAACCGCAGTTGAGGAATTCTGGGGGAGCATCTACGAGAAAACATCTAGGCTTAATGCAGACACTCCAGGTATTGAAATCTTCACCGAGTTGTGCGACGAAGTCACACAAGAAAGTGAAGATTGCCCACCCGTCAGTGCATTAGAGGTGAAAAATGCCATCACAGGAGCGAAGAATTTCTCCTCGCCGGGCTGGGATGGAATTAACAACTATTGGTGGAAGAAGTTCACTTCTGTCGATCAACACCTAGCCCGAATATTCATCTCTTATATAAATGGAGACCAACCCATTCCGCACTGGCTGGTGGAGGGCCGAACGACACTGATCCCAAAATCGGGAGACTTGTCCGATCCGAGAAACCATAGACCGATCACGTGTCTCAATACGTTATACAAATTGTTCACTAACATCTTGAACGAACGTATTGAGAAATCCGTGAAACCGGTGTGGCAACGGATAGTAGAACAACGAGGCTGCAAAATGAGTGTATCCGGCTGCAAGGACAACTTGCTTATCGACAGGTGTGTTTGTCAGGACGCAGTCCAGTACAAGCGTAACCTGTCGATAGCCTGGCTGGATTACATGAAGGCGTATGACTCAACATCGCACGAGCTTTTAAGCTTGTTGCTCAAACGCCTTCATGTCCACCCAAACATAGTGAGAATTGTAGAAGACCTGATGCCTCTTTGGAAAACACGCTTTGTCATGACATCGGGCAAGCGTCGAACCATGTCTAGACTGGTTCAATTCCAAAGAGGTGTCTATCAGGGAGATTCTCTGAGTCCTCTGCTCTTCTGCATCTCACTATTGCCTCTATCCGTTGTTCTCCGGAAATCTCAAGGGTACATGTGTGGACCGCCTGGTGAACGTGTACATAAGATCATCCATCTTTTCTATATGGATGATCTTAAATTATACGCATCAGGCGAAGATCAATTACATCGATCTCTGAACATCGCCCTCACATACTCGAGAGATATCGGTATGGAATTCGGATTGGACAAGTGTGCAGTCGTTCATTTGCACAGAGGAAGGTCAGGCTCCCATAACAACGATATGGAGCTCGTCAACGGAAATGTCATCCACCACCTTAGCGCCGAAGAAGCCTACACATATCTGGGCGTACCTCAAAGGCATGTCCAGGATGTGCAGGCTGCTAAAACCACCATCATTAAGAAATACCGGCGCATTCTCCGTCAGATCTGGTCATCAGAATTGACCGGGAGAAATAAGGTGGCAGCCACGAATATGTTGGCCGTATCACCAGTGCTCTATTCTTTTGGAGCACTGAAGTGGAACGTTGACGAGCTAAGGGATCTTGACCGAAGCACACGGAAGATGATTTGTATGCAACGCAGTTTGCATCCAAGATCTTCCGTGGAACGACTGTATTTGCCCCGAAATATGGGAGGTCGTGGCCTTTTAAGCCTGGAGTGTATGCATGACCGATTGGTTCTCGAAACAGCTTGCGACGTGATTAATCGAACGGAGGATCCCCTGATGATGCTAGTACATCAGCATGAAATTCAGGGGAAGGGGGCGTTTTTGTACAACGCGGCGGAACGAGCGGCGCGAAACCTCGGTCTGGTTTTCAACGTGGGACGTAGTGGTGCACAGGAGGCTGAATCAGTCATCAATCTGTGCCCAGTGCGTCTCAGGGCTAACATACGGAAGGAACAACTCCGTATGTTGGAGGGAAGGCATATCGACAAGCCGTTGCATGGACAATTCTTTCGAAATGTCCAACAACTTGGCTTGTCGGCAGAGATGACCTTCTCCTTCTTAAGATCAGCCGGCTTGAAATCCGAGACCGAGGGTTATATCTTCGCGTGCCAGGATGGGGTCATCAATACCTTAGCGTACCGCAAGAACATCTTACACCAGGCGGTACAGAGTACGCTTTGTAGATTGTGTAGATGTCATGCTGAGACACTAATGCATCTTTTGGCAGCATGTCCAATATATGCAGTTTCAGCATACATCGAACGTCACAATGCGGCTCTTCGAGTGCTGTATTACCATCTTCGCAGCACTTATGGTATTGATGCAACCCCAGTTTTGCCGTACGTCCCCACTGATATTGAATCCGTAGTCGGGAATGAGTCTTGCCGAATATACTGGAATTACTCATTCCCGACGAGCAGGCAAATATCAGCCAATAAGCCTGACATCGTCCTTGTTGACTTCGATGACAAATCCATCTTCGTCATCGAGTTTTCTGCACCAGCAGAAACAAATATAGTCAGCAAAGAGGACGAAAAACGGATGAAATATCAGGAACTCCTGTTCGAGATTCGCAGGCTGTATCGAGGATTCAAAATCAAGCTCGTCGTGCTGATAATTGGAGTGCTGGGAGGAATGAGACCAACTTTCCTCCAAAACATCAAAAGCATTCTGGCCTGTCGAGAACATGCAAATTCCATCGCAGGCCGAATGCAGAAAGCAGTGCTACTGGGATCTCTCCGTCTACTGAGGTCACACGAGATCCTGTAACCACTTACCCAATGGTAGAGGGAGTGGTTACAGTTGCAAACGACATGGCCCGGTGCAGTCTGCAGCGGAGGAGATGGATATCGGAGCCACTTTTCTACTGCAGACTGCACACGTGGATTCTGGAGGGCCAAGGGAGGTTAGGGTTTTAGTCGGTAAACCTTGCCGTTAACATCAAAGGTGAGGGAGTCCGACACACGGGGGGTTACACAACATCTTCAACCCCCTATGGTGCCTAATGCATTTCCCCCCTCCGTCAAAAAAAAAAAAAAAAAAAAAATCGACTTTATTGCTTATATCAGGAATAAACTATATACATGGGAGAGTTTACTTACTTACTAAATATATTTGCTATTATAATTATTGCTATTATAATAATAAAATCAATATATTGTATATATATTGTTGGCGGTTTCTCACCCAATTAATAATATACATATCTAGGTAGAAAAATGTTGATGTGACGTTGACGACATTTCAGTCTCATAAGAATATAGATTTAGAAAAATATTTCGTGACATTTCAGCCAATTATTACAAATTTTTATATATACCCTGCTAGAAATGAAAACATTTTTTTGTACAATTCTTGTATAACATTCTTATTTACCATGTTAAAGGTGTAGGGGAAATGGTCAGTCTAAGAAAAAATGGACAAATTTCTACAAGGGTATATATACATAAATTGAATAAAATAATTAATTAAATATATTATACATTGTTTCGGAAATTGTAAGCCAATTTAGAAAATACATATGAATTATTGCTATTATAATTTTCCCATGCTGCTCATCTTTGAGACCTGTTTACCTTGGGGCCCTCTCTCCTATTTCTTTTTTTTACTGCATGATCGATTTAACAATATATAAAGATCTGAAATATGTGACTTTTATTATATTAAATTATGTACAAGAAGGTAGGATAAGTTAAGAAAAGTGGAGATATTTCAACAAGTAAATAATAATAAAAAAACAATTTTGTCGATTTTCCACACCACCATAGAGGTAACGACATGGCGCGTTTCTTTTTGTAAGTAGGAAGTCGCCGTTAGTACTACATAACCCACATAATTATAATGACATACAAGAATAATATAAATATTTTTTTTTTTTTTTTTTTAGTTTATAAAATAAAAAAAAAAGAATAATATAAATTTTTTTTTTTTTTTTTTTTAGTTGTTAAGTTGATAAGTTTATTTCCCATAAATAAGAATACATTATATATACATTCCGAATTACATATATAACGCGAGACAAAATAAACTGACAGGTAAATAAAAGAGAAATAAAAACGAGAACAGTTTGAGCCGCGGAAAAACGCAATACATGTTAAAGTAAGACGAAACGAAAATGTAAGTACAAACACGATCTTACGGGTTAAGTAAGAAATCTCTTCTGCGGAAACAACTTTTAACAAAGTAATACAGCAGCTTAGCTGCCTCCAGATCATCGGCTGCCAACAGATAGGGCAGTGGATTTGTCGCTGAGCACTCTGCCATTCGCGCACTTTTGAACAACAGTTCCCGGCAGGGTTCCGCTTGCGGACAATTACCTAAAAAGTGATAAAGGGTATCGTATGCGACGTAATTGCACAGCGGGCAATTCGCGGTCGGATCAAACTTAAAGGAGTTGTGATCGAGAACAAAAGTACGCGATTGGAACGTGGCGGTACGCAGTTGCATCCTCACTCGGGCATACGCTATGGGACAGCGGCCGGGATATAAATTTTCGAAACCGTCGGAGAACAGTCTGTAAAGAGGGAACAGAGGGGAGTTCGAGGATGTGTAGCGTACTAAGTCGTTTACTCGCTGTTGGTGCGCAAATTTCTGGCAGACGTGGCATATATTTGCTTCCCAAAAGTCCGAGGACAAGTTGGTCCACAAATCCTCAAACTGCGGAGAGCACAATACAAGCTTCAACTGCGATACCCAGTTATAAGCTGGTAGGTTATTTCTCCTATGGTCAAGTTCAAGGAGACGCAGGAACCCCATACGGGGGAGACTATCGTAGGGTTGTTTCAGTATACGTATAACAAATAACATCGCTCGCCTTGTGATCTCAACAGAAATAGGATAGAGCCCAAGTTCGAGACGAACCAGATAAGCCGGAGCCGCTCGGGGCAAACGAAACACACGCTTGAAGAATTCAATCTGAATGGCTTCAAGGTGATCAAAATACTGAAGAGCCCAAGAAGGGGCATCATAGAGCAGCACTGAGACTATCATCGCCTGGTATAATTTAAGGATACCGGGCCATGCATCCGCTTTCACCGAGGCCATCAGAGCGAGGACAGAGGCTGATGCCTGCTGAGTCCTCGATATGGCATCTCCGACCGCTTTGAGACCCCTCGCCGACGACGAGACGATTATGCCAAGATATCTATAGACAGGGACTATGTCAACCAAGTTTCCGGCATACATAAAGTTACTGGAGGTAGAGTCAAGTCTTCCACCTTTTCTGAAGATTACTATTTTAGTTTTATCGGTATTAACTGTAAGTGCGTTTTGGAGGCAGTACTCCTCAAGAATGCGGAGCTTTACCTTTAGATCAACCGGCGAGTAGGCAAAAATCGTCAGGTCGTCGGCGTAGAGTAACATCAGAAGGTCATAGGTCCGCGTATAATCAATACCTCTCACCCCTCGTGTACGAAAATAATCAGGTAAGTCTGCCAGAAAAAGAATGAAGAGTAAAGGGCTGATGATTTCACCCTGCAGAACACCGGTTGTAACCCTGAAGGAGTCCGAGACTGTCCCGGCGCTCGTGGTTGAAACCATTGCGTTGGTATACATTGCCTTTAGAAAACGAATTATTTTGGCACTTAGACCAAGGCTGTAAAGTTTTTGCCACAGGAGATCATGGGGGACGGAATCAAAGGCGCGGCGAAAATCGACAAAAAGGGCATAGCATTTCGCAGCCTTATGCCTTAAGTGAATCTGGCAGGCAGCCAGGAGGGTGAAGATATTATCTTCCGTTGACCGACCTCTCCTGAAGCCAGATTGCTTCATAGGAAGAACGTTAGATCGAGCTGCCCATGATTCCATCCTCGCCACGATAATCTGGGAAAGCAGTTTCGAATACGCATTTGTGATCGCTATCGCACGGTAATTTTCCGGGTTGTACCTATCACCCTTCTTGAAGAGCATGAACAAGCTGGCACTCATCCACCCTTCCGGGAATCTTTCATGTAAAAATATGTAGTTTAAAAGGTCGAGGGTGTACCCTCACCATTGACCGTCTAGCAGTTTGAGCAGCTCCGCAGGAATACCGTCGGGGCCGATTGCCTTGCCGGATTTCAGCTTGCCCATGCTCCTCAGGAGTTCCTGTTCTGTAATGGGGAAGTCTAGTTCGCTGTCGTACGTGCCTGAGAGGGTAACCGAGGAAAGAGAGGTAGTCGGATACAATGTTGACAGGTGCTCGTTCCAAGATTCAATGGAGATTGCCGGAGTTCGTAAAGGAGAACGTCTGTGGGTACGAATTAAGGTCCAGAAAGTTCTAGCATCTTTTACCGCAGCAAACTTATCAGTGATTTGAGCAGCGTAAAGTTTTTTCGATTTAGTAATTCCCGAAGTATATAGTTTTTTAGCGGCCAGATAATCGGATTCCGACTGAAGTGAGAAACTGGTGCGAAGGGCCTTGAGCGCCCGAGTCATTGCTTTTCGCGCTTGCCGACAGTCTCCATTGAACCACGGCATGTTAGGTCGCGAGGTGTGTCGGCCGGTGTAAAAAACTCGCAAAAGCCCGGCAGAATTCGCCACCCTCGACAGCGTTGAGGAGATAAGAGGGAGGATCGTGGTAAAAGGCTGGTTTGCAATGTCTGCACCAGGTGTATCGGTGTTGGATAAAGCCTCTTTAAATTTGCGAGATCCTTCTGGAGTTAGCAAGACCCTCCGTCTTCCCCCGCTACACGTCAAGGGTGGCAAAGCCTCCTGTCGCAAAAAAGACAAATCAAGATTCAGGATGACGGAGAAATGGTCTGAACCTCCGGGGATCGTACGAATTTCGAGATTGCTGACAAAAGAAAGGTGACTACCGGAGATCCAGACCAGATCAATTGTACTTCGACCGCGCTCGTTCAAGAAAGTAAAATCGGCCGGGGAATCGGATCTCGTGCGCCCATTAAGTAAAACGAAATTGTTTTTTATATTGTACGCATAAAATCGTACAATAGAGCACCTCGAGCGTTGGACGTAGTATCGCGAGAGCATCTGACGCGAGCGAGAAGCGAGTTAACAAAAAGATCAGAAAAGTCACGTTCGAGGTCGAGAGAGCCCACCCGGGAGTTAAAGTCACCGCCAAGTACAAATATAGCTGATGGAAACGAGGCAGAGAGGTTGTCTAGAGTGATTTGCAAAGAGTCAAGAAGGAGCGAGAGGTTGATGTTAGGAGCGACATAAAAAGAGCCAATAATTACATGAAACGGAACAGTTTTAACTAGTGAAAAAATCCAATTGGCGGTGACCTCAAGAATCCCAGGTGAGCCCTGAGACGGTATAATTGTGAGTAGACCACCGCTGTACCTGCCCCTGGTGCCCTCCCGAGATGCTGGTGAATTGAAGAAGGTATGGTTCTGGAATTGCGGCAAGGTAACGACGTCGTGCCTCCAGGTCTCGGTTAAACACAGAATGTTCGCGGCAGCTGCATCAATTAAGGCGAGATTCTGCGGTCCGTGCATATTCCAAAATAGAATAGAAGTTTTAGGGGTCGTTGCCGTAATTACATGTCCTTTATCCCTGATAGGCCCAGAGGGCGGCAGTGAAGACAATATTGGACGAGGCACGAGGCGATGTGCAAGGTCTGCAGAGACACGGAAACCGACCCTAACCTTGCTTATGGGGCCGGATGCCTGCTGTTTTTTGGGACTCTACGTGCCGGAGATTCTTTGGATGACGATGGAGTAAGCTGGGCTACAGAGGGAGCCGTTGAAGCGCATGTGAAGGTGCCTTGAGCTTCCGACCAAGTATGCCATACACCTTCGATTTGCAGCCGAAGATGTCTTCGCATCACCTTTTTCCCTTCTTTAGAGGCTTGATTGGCCAGTCTGCGTGCATGGAAAGCAATCATTTCCTCGTGCTTCGTCTGATCGCCTGTGATGAAAACGGTGGGATTTTTGGCAAGAAGGGAGCGCTTGTTTGCCAGAATATGAGCTCTAGCTCGAGCTGACGTTAGCTCCACCAAGAGGGTAGCAGGCTCCTTTTTAATGAGGTAGGCCACGTCAACTACACCCACTAAATTGAATGAGGCTTGAAAAAATTGCTCGACTGCAGCAGTGATGTCACCAGTCGTTTGAAGGCCTTTAATTAAGACATTTTTTTCCTGGCGTCTTTGTCCTGTTTCTCAAGCCTCGCAGTCAGAAGTCGGATTTCGTCATCCTTTTTAGCCATAGCTTCCTTTAGATCCGCGATCTCCTCCAAAACCTCCGTCTTGAAAGCGGAAAAAGCACTAAGCAGCTGGGTGGTATCGGTCCTTCTTTCCAAATTTGCATCGTCGATCTTGTTGTTGACAGCGTCAATTCTGACGGATAGTGCAGTAATTATGGCGTCCTGCATGTGTTGGATTGCCGCAGGGTCCATTTCGGAATTTGAAGAAGGAGACGTGTCTGGGGATAGCGAAGAAGATCGTGCTCTGATCTTCGAGCGTTGCGAAAATTCCTTCTCTGACTTCGGAGAACGTTGGCGCTTGGCGGCTTCGTAATAGCGCGTGATAGTGCTTTGAGCGGAACTGTCAAACGATCGCCATCTCGAAGCTGTCGTAGGTCGGCCCACTTGAGGTGCCAACGATGGGGATACGGCGGCGAGCTCGTCCCTCTTGCAAATCGAGGCAGCAGTAAGGATTGACTCAGAGCGAGACGGAGAGGGAATCCCCTCTTGCGACATAGACAACTTCCAGATTATGCACGACGTGTTAACTCACAGACACGAAATGTAACTAACACATGAAAGCACGGACGTAAACAATGTCTCGAGCGAAAACTTGCAGAAGATGACAATATTGTGATATCAATATGCTTCTATAGTGTATTTCTACGAAAAGCATTCAAAACTTGAACTGTCAAAACTTCAAAACTCCGACGATGTCATACAGATGATAAAAATGTTCAGTTTGCCACATAAAACCATCAATCACAGGTGATATATTCACGTAAAAACTCGAGCACAGCAAAGACTCATCAAAACTAGTCACCAAACGTGTACACCATAACGCATACAGCAGACAGACACGACAGAGATGATTCACTAAAAATCGAGATACATTTCACCAAAGCAAAAAAGTTTTTAAAAACTACAATGCGAACAGCGGCTACTGTTTACGTTCTTAACCGAACCGGTGGAACAATTTCTCAAATTATAAGTTAGCGATAATTAACAACAAAATTGCCGGAGCGAAACGAAATGCGACCGACATGCTCAACGGCTTATCGATTTCTGAATAATATAAATATATGTTATATTATTGATGATTTACCAGCCAATCTTTGAAGAAAAAAATTATTTATTTGTCTTAAATAATTGACGTGATGTTTCGCGACATTTCAGGTCACTGTACAAACTAATTTTTTCTAATAATTAAAAACAAAATGAGACAATATATATAATTGACGCGAAACATCGCGTCGATATATATATATATATATACAGGGTGTACGAAAAGTCCCGGGACGATTGAATAACTTTCGAAAGAATAAAAATTTCAAAAATCGCCGAAACACGTGATTCGATTTTTCAAACAAGCTATCTTTTGAGGGGGGGTTTCGGCCCCGCAACCTCAAGGGGGGCGGGGGGCACGAGGGGGGCCAAAAATTTTAAATGGCAACATGGTTTGAGTGGGGGCTCATTTGAAAGGTATTTTCGAGACGAATTCAGATCACTGGTCATAGAGGGCGCTGCGATCATTTTTCGGAGAGATTTTTAACTTTTTTAGATCTTAGACGTACTAACGTTTGAAAAAATGAAAATTTCGTAGTCGCCGAATCGTGTAATTCAATATTCTTAAAAAACGTCTGAACTTTCACTAAATAGTTTTTTAAGAATATTGAATTACACGATTCGGCGACTACGAAATTTTCATTTTTTCAAACGTTAGTACGTCTAAGATCTAAAAAAGTTAAAAATCTCTCCGAAAAATGATCGCAGCGCCCTCTATGACCAGTGATCTGAATTCGTCTCGAAAATACCTTTCAAATGAGCCTCCACTCAAACCATGTTGCCATTTAAGATTTTTGGCCCCCCTCGTGCCCCCCGCCCCCCTTGAGGTTGCGGGGCCGAAACCCCCCCTCAAAAGATAGCTTGTTTGAAAAATCGAATCACGTGTTTCGGCGATTTTTGAAATTTTTAATCTTTCGAAAGTTATTCAACCGTCCCGGGACTTTTCGTACACCCTGTATATATATATATATAAATATGTAATGAGTCAATTAAGTAATGAATTATAAATTTCCGGTAAATATGATTTTTCAAAACGGATGTTAACTGTATTTTTTTCCTCTTTTTTTATAAAAAAATTTTCTATGTGGCCCCTTTTTCTCCAGTTCTTTTCTTTCGCGAGAATCTTGGTATTATCGTAATCAAAATCGTGTCCCGTCTCATTTCTATGATGAGTTAAACCTGTGTGTTTTTCTTTATTCGATGTTTTAAAATTGTAGATGTGCTCTTTTAATCGTACTCCAAGTGGTCTGTATGTTTGTCCTATGTACGATTTATCGCAGTGTAAACATGGTATTTTGTACACAACATCTCGTTGTTTTTTCGTTGGTAAAGGATCTTTTCCCGGCTTGATTTTTGCGATGTTAATATTGAAGGGGGTGGAAACAATTTTAATGTTGTAATTTTTGAAGATCTTAGCGATTTTTTCACTCAACCCTTTAATATACGGACAACTAATTATTTTCCCTCCTATTCATGAGTACATTTAAACGTTTTTTAATGCACTGCTCGACTAGTAGGGTGGGATAACCATTCTCCATAAGAATTTTTCTGACTAAGTTCAGATTTTTTTCGTGAAATTCCGATGAAGAAAGTTTCACAGCTCGATCAATTAATCCGTATATCATACCGGTTTTGTAATTTTGTGGATGTAACGAGAGATAATTGATGTATCTCCCGGACCATGTTTTTTTGTGGAACCAGTCCAACTTAAAACTGCCATCTGGTGTTGCTACAATTTTAAGATCAAGGAAATTGATCTCTCTATTGCATTACAATTCAAAAGTGAATTTCAGTCTGTTGTTCTGGGTGTCCAAATGATTAAATTCATTTAAGATAATATTTTCAGAACCTTCAGGAATGCAAGTGAGGATGTCATCCACATATCGATAAAAAAAGGGTGGAGTAAAATCTAATTTCCTTAAAACATTTCGAATAACGTATTCGAGAACGAGATTCGCGAGCACCGGGTATAAAGGAGAGCCCATAGGCATTCCAAAAGTTTGTTTGTAAACAGAGTTTCTGAATATAAAATCTGTAGAATCTAAACAAGCGACAACAGCGGTTATAAAATCCTGTTCCTCTAGTAATGTATAATTTTTTATTTCATTCCATTTATCCTGTATACTTTCAATTATTAAATCCGTAGAGATGTTCGTAAACATGGACACCACACCAAAAGAGATCAATTTATAGTTCTTTGGTATTTTTATGTCCTTTATCTTTTCGACAAAGGACCAAGAATCTTTCAAATTTGCATTTTTGTCTAATACTTTCCAAACTATTTTTGATAAGAATTTGGCTAATTTGTACGTAGGACCATCTATCGTTGACACGATCACACGTAAGGGATGTCCTTCCTTGTGTATTTTAGGAAGTCCGTATGCCCTTGGTGTAGTGGCGTTACGCACAGTCAAGGAATCAAAAGTTCGTTCATTTATTAAATCCCTGTTTTTCCAAATTTTTAACATGTCGTTGATTTCTTTGGTAATGGTGGCCGTATACTCATACTTTAATGCTTTATAGGTGGAGGTGTCGGACAAAATTTCTTTCATTTTTAATTCGTAATCTGACTTCCTTAAGGCGACCTTTACATTTCCTTTGTCCGCCCTGGTAAGGAGAATGTCAGGATTATCTTTTAAAAATTGATTGACAGTTCTTTTGTAATTATTGTCATTCGACTTATTTCGGTTATTATTTAAGTACTGTGAGGAACGAAAGTGACGTAAAGCTTGTATGCACTCTTGACGAATTGCGTTTTTTTGATCTTCATTCGTGAAACACGAAACTCCCACCTCAATGCTGGCAATAATGTTGTGAATTGGCAAATCTTTTTTGTGATTAATGTCGAAGGCAAATTTCTCCCCCAAAGCGATAATATTTTGCACTTCTTCAGGTATTGGTATATCAGTTAAGTTTTTAAACCAATTCTGTTGAGTTTTTAACGTGTTTTCATTCGTCTCAAGAGTACATTGACGTTCTAAAAGTCGGTTAAATTTATTAATTAGTCTATTGCGTGTGTTAGTGAAAATTTTGTTAAATTTGAATTTTCAAAAAAGAAAAATTGTTTATAAATATGCCACGGTAGTTGCCTCACAATATTATATAATAATTGATTTCGTGATGTTCTTATGTCATTAATCATAAAATGAATATCTCTAATTTCTAGATTTAATAATTTGCTTTTGTAGCCCAGATTATAACTATTAAAAGATGCGTTGACATGAAAATTCTTGAAATGTGGTTTAAAATTACTATTTTTCAAGTGCGGGGGTAATATTCGCTTTTGTCTACATCTAATCAAAAAAATCCTTTGATTGAGATGTTTGGCAAGAGAAATATTTTGTTTGGACCAGTGTTTCAGAGTTACTACCATATCATCTCCTATAGTCGATCTTATCCAACTAAAGAAATTACGGTTAGTAACATATGTACCATCATAAATCAATAATAAGAGTGCACACAAGCTTTACGTCACTTTCGTTCCTCACAGTACTTAAATAATAACCGAAATAAGTCGAATGACAATAATTACAAAAGAACTGTCAATCAATTTTTAAAAGATAATCCTGACATTCTCCTTACCAGGGCGGACAAAGGAAATGTAACGGTCGCCTTAAGGAAGTCAGATTACGAATTAAAAATGAAAGAAATTTTGTCCGACACCTCCACCTATAAAGCATTAAAGTATGAGTATACGGCCACCATTACCAAAGAAATCAACGACATGTTAAAAATTTGGAAAAACAGGGATTTAATAAATGAACGAACTTTTGATTCCTTGACTGTGCGTAACGCCACTACACCAAGGGCATACGGACTTCCTAAAATACACAAGGAAGGACATCCCTTACGTGTGATCGTGTCAACGATAGATGGTCCTACGTACAAATTAGCCAAATTCTTATCAAAAATAGTTTGGAAAGTATTAGACAAAAATGCAAATTTGAAAGATTCTTGGTCCTTTGTCGAAAAGATAAAGGACATAAAAATACCAAAGAACTATAAATTGATCTCTTTTGGTGTGGTGTCCATGTTTACGAACATCTCTACGGATTTAATAATTGAAAGTATACAGGATAAATGGAATGAAATAAAAAATTATACATTACTAGAGGAACAGGATTTTATAACCGCTGTTGTCGCTTGTTTAGATTCTACAGATTTTATATTCAGAAACTCTGTTTACAAACAAACTTTTGGAATGCCTATGGGCTCTCCTTTATACCCGGTGCTCGCGAATCTCGTTCTCGAATACGTTATTCGAAATGTTTTAAGGAAATTAGATTTTACTCCACCCTTTTTTTATCGATATGTGGATGACATCCTCACTTGCATTCCTGAAGGTTCTGAAAATATTATCTTAAATGAATTTAATTATTTTGACACCCAGAACAACAGACTGAAATTCACTTTTGAATTGGAATGCAATAGAGAGATCAATTTCCTTGATCTTAAAATTGTAGCAACACCAGATGGCAGTTTTAAGTTGGACTGGTTCCACAAAAAAACATGGTCCGGGAGATACATCAATTATCTCCCGTTACATCCACAAAATTACAAAACCGGTATGATATACGGATTAATTGATCGAGCTGTGAAACTTTCTTCATCGGAATTTCACGAAAAAAATCTGAACTTAGTCAGAAAAATTCTTATGGAGAATGGTTATCCCACCCTACTAGTCGAGCAGTGCATTAAAAAACGTTTAAATGTACTCATGAATAGGAGGGAAAATAATCAGAGCTCGAATAACAACGAGAACAATGAATTACCGTTAAAAACAATTAGTTGTCCGTATATTAAAGGGTTGAGTGAAAAAATCGCTAAGATCTTCAAAAATTACAACATTAAAATTGTTTTTACCCCCTTCAATATTAACATCGCAAAAATCAAGCCGGGAAAAGGTGCTTTACCAACGAAAAAACAACGAGATGTTGTATACAAAATACCATGTTTACACTGCGATAAATCGTACATAGGACAAACATACAGAACACTTGGAGTACGATTAAAAGAGCACATCTACAATTTTAAAACATCGAATAAAGAAAAACACACAGGTTTAACTCATCATAGAAATGAGACGGGACACGATAACACAAAGATTCTCGCGAAAGAAAAGAACTGGAGAAAAAGGGGCCACATAGAAAATTTTTTAATAAAAAAAGAGGAAAAAAATACAGTTAACATCCGTTTTGAAAAATCATATTTACCGGAAATTTATAATTCATTACTTAATTGACTCATTACATATTTATATAAATATGTAATTATAGAAAATATAGAAAATTTTTTTATAAAAAAAGAGGAAAAAAATACAGTTAACATCCGTTTTGAAAAATCATATTTACCGGAAATTTATAATTCATTACTTAATTGACTCATTAGATATTTATATAAATATGTCGAATAAAGAATATATGAGAATAAAGAAAATATGATTTTTCAAAACGGATGTTAACTGTATTTTTTTCCTCTTTTTTTATAAAAAAATTTTCTATGTGGCCCCTTTTTCTCCAGTTCTTTTCTTTCGCGAGAATCTTGGTGTTATCGTGTCCCGTGTCATTTCTATGATGAGTTAAACCTGTTTGTTTTTCTTTATTCGATGTATTTATATAAATATGTAATGAGTCAATTAAGTAATGAATTATAAATTTCCGGTAAATATGATTTTTCAAAACGGATGTTAACTGTATTTTTTTCCTCTTTTTTTATAAAAAAATTTTCTATGTGGCCCCTTTTTCTCCAGTTCTTTTCTTTCGCGAGAATCTTGGTGTTATCGTGTCCCGTGTCATTTCTATGATGAGTTAAACCTGTTTGTTTTTCTTTATTCGATGTATTTATATAAATATGTAATGAGTCAATTAAGTAATGAATTATAAATTTCCGGTAAATATGATTTTTCAAAACGGATGTTAACTGTATTTTTTTCCTCTTTTTTTATAAAAAAATTTTCTATGTGGCCCCTTTTTCTCCAGTTCTTTTCTTTCGCGAGAATCTTGGTGTTATCGTGTCCCGTCTCATTTCTATTATTTAAATTTTTTTATATAAATATGTAATGAGTCAATTAAGTAATGAATAATAAATTTCCGGTAAATATGATTTTTCAAAACGGATGTTAACTGTATTTTTTTCCTCTTTTTTTATAAAAAAATTTTCTATGTGGCCCCTTTTTCTCCAGTTCTTTTCTTTCGCGAGAATCTTGGTGTCATCGTGTCCCGTCTCATTTCTATGATGAGTTAAACCTGTGTGTTTTTCTTTATTCGATGTTTTAAAATTGTAGATGTGCTCTTTTAATCGTACTCCAAGTGTTCTGTATGTTTGTCCTATGTACGATTTATCGCAGTGTAAACATGGATTTTGTATACAACATCTCGTTGTTTTTTCGTTGGTAAAGCATCTTTTCCCGGCTGGATTTTTGCGATGTTAATATTGAAGGGGGTGAAAACAATTTTAATGTTGTAATTTTTGAAGATCTTAGCGATTTTCTATATGTGAGTTTATTGAAACTATAAAACTTAATACATAGTAAGTATAAAAAGATTTCTTCCTCTGCAATCGTCGTACTGCGTGACACTAGACACCACTTACGTTACAACCTGCGAACGCGAACTGGGGACAGCTACGCACCAGCGACAGGCCCCGCCTCGGCACGGCGTAGAAATCAGGCGCATGCGCAATACAACTCATTTCGCGTTCCTACAATCGGCCATCTTGATATTTATTCGCCTCGAATAACCTAGTAAGATGAAGACCACGGTTTTAAGTACTCAGCACAGGTACTGGTTGTCAATGGTCCTTCGCCTGAATGAACTCGCGTTACATCATAGGTATCGTTCAGTTTAACAGCATCTATACGATAAGGACCTAAATACTTTTCCTTTAATTTACGACCAGGGGTCATTTGTGTCCGCTTTATCGCAACAAGGTCTCCCTTTTTGTATACATTTGGTTCGCGCCGACGTAAATTATAACCTTTCCGGTTTTCTTCCTGGGTTTTTAATATTTGTTCTTTTGCTTTTAACCGAGCCTCTGTACGTGATTTTTCAAAATGTTCACGAAATTCTTCCTCGATCAAATCTTTCAGGATCAAATCCTCTTTCTGTCTCATTGGTACTCCGATTAGTAGTTGGAATGGCGTGGTATTCACACTCCTCTGATACGTTGAGTTGAGGGTTTGCTGCAGACGATCTACATGACGGTACCATTTGGTTGCATCTTCCATAGACAATTTTGTCAGCACTGGAATTATTGTACGATTAATTCGCTCTATCTGCCCGTTGGCTCTAGGTAATCCCGTCGTTATTAAATTATGCTGGATACCTTCGTCTTCACAATATACTCGGAACTCCTCCGATGTAAATGCAGATCCTCTATCGGATATAATTAGTTTTGGATTACCAAAAATTCGCTTCTGTTTCTCTAGCATGCTTATTACCTCTTTAGATGCTGTCGTTTTGGTGGGATACAGCCACACAAACTTGGTGAAACTATCTATGACGGCAAATATGTGATTGTACCGTTTAGCAGTCGACTCCAATGGGCCTAAATGGTCAATGTGGTACGTGTGGAGGGGTATGTCAATCTTCGGAATTGGATGCAGGAAGCCTTCCTGTTTTCCGGCTTTTTTATTGGCAATTATGCAGGCTACGCAATTCGATATAAGCGTATTTACTTTATTTTTCAAATTTGGGATGAAATACTCACTCTTTATGAGATTTTCTGTTCGTCTTGCACCAAAGTGTCCACGTTGATGTATTGTCCGGATGATCTCATCTTCCATGGCTGCAGGAACAACCAGTAAATCTACACCTTCATGGAATTTATAGAGAATTCCACCTCGCACTGTGTAATAATTACTTATTTCACTCTGAGGTGTATTAAATATGGCCTGCAGATAGGGATCTTCTTCCTGAGCTTTTCTTAATCGAGCTGTTATATCGTCTTCTTCTATGGTCATAATGGGGTGTCGACTGATGGCATCGACATGCTTCATCCTAACTCCAGGTCTGTGCTCTATACTATATTGGAAGTCCTCTAATAGTTGTGCCCACCTCCAAATTTTCGCAGAAACCTCCTTTTTGCTCATTGTCTGATTGAAGGCAGCACAATCAGTGACAATTTTAAATGGTATTCCCAATAAATATACTCTAAATTTGTTCAGTGCGAGAACAATCGCCAATACCTCCAACTCGTAGCTTCGATAGTTCCTTTCACTCGGGCTCGTCTTTTTGCTACTGAAGTGCGTCGGGTGAAACTTTTTGTCCTCTGGTGAACGCTGCATTAGGATGGCACCGAAACCTTCCTGACTTGCGTCGGTATGAAGCTCGGTTTCTAGCTTCGGATCAAATATTCTCAGTACTGGATCATTGATTAGTACCTCTTTTAGAGCATTGAAAGCATATTTCTCCGAACTTTCAAATTTAAAAGCTACATCTTTTCTCAATAAGTCACTTAAGGGCTTTACTATGAGCGAGTAGGACTGAATAAACTTTCGGAAATAACCGGTAAGTCCAAGAAAACTTTGGACGTCTTTTACGGCTTTGGGTTCTGGAAAATGCAGTACAGCCACAATTTTTTCTGGCGACGGATATACTTTACCGCCTTCTATTATTTGCCCTAAGAACTCAATTCTCGTTTTCATAAATTTACATTTCCGCTTGTTTAATTCTAGTCCATACTCACTTGCTAGCTGTATTACAAGTTGCAATCGCTCTAACGCATCTTTTCCATTTTCTGCTAGTATGATAACATCGTCTAAATACATCAAAACGTAACCCTTAACAACTAACGGTCGGAATATACAGTTGATAAAGTGTTGGAACACCGGCGGCGAGTTGCATAGGCCAAAGGGCACTTTTAAAAATTGGAATTGTCCACTGTGTGTAACAAATGACGTATACTTTCTGCTTTCGTCGTCCACTTCAACGTGGAAAACCCCATTTTTTAAGTCGATTGAACTGTACACGCGTGCGTCTTTAAGGTTATCAATATGGTCTTCTATAAGCGGCAGCGGAAATCGATTTTTCTCAATAATTTTATTAATTTTCCTGTAGTCTATACAAACTCTGGGTGTTCCATCCTTTTTTTTTACGATAACGACGGGACTCGCATATTCGGAGTAGCAAGCTTCAATTACTCCGTTATCCAACCATTCAACAATTTGTTTTTCGACAATTTCCTTTTCGAAATGTGAGAGCCTACGGGGTTTTTGGTATACTGGAGTTTCATTTTTTACAACGATTCTTAGCTTGATATCTGTCGTTTTTACTTTATTTGGTTTGTAATTTTTTATCAAGTATTCAACCGCGTCGCGTACTTCTTTTTGTTTAATTGAGTCTACGTCTAACTTTTCGTCATCATTTATCATTGTCATGTTTGATAAAAATATTGGAATTTCCGACTTTGTCACTAATACTTTATCTGAATTAAAACTTAAATTTGCAGATTCTAAAATATCCCTACCTATTACTGCATCCATTTTCATAGCATTCTTTTCAACCACATGAAATATTAAAGGGAAATTCTCACCATCTATTTCTACAACGGTTTGGAAGAAACCTTTTGTGACCGATTCCCCGTTACCAAACCCCGTAAACTTCATCATACTTTTACACAATTTATTGCAACGCGTCTGATTAAAAATATCCTCGTGTAAAAGACTCACTCCACTTCCCGTGTCAAATAATGCGTTAACTTCGACATTTTCAAATTTAATTTTTTTGAATGCGTTATTGCGAGAGGAAACATTAATCGCATTTACAACGGAATTTTTATGTAATGAAGACTTACCCTTCTCTGGACAGTTCGCCGTAATGTGTCCGAAATTATTACACGAGAAGCATTTCTTACCTAAATCTCGTTTATCGCAATTTTTTGACAGATGTCCTTTCATACCACAGTTAAAGCATCTTTCGGTTTTTACTCTACTGTCTCTAATGCTCGATTTCTTCTTACACTCCGAAACGGTTGATCTCTTCTGTGTAAAGTCTTTTAAACTTTCCTCCTTGAACATTTTCTTGCTGCTATCTCTAATTTTGAAATACTTGTTTTGCTTTTCCGTTTCGTCGCATTTAATTTTTTCATAAATCTTTAAAGGATCTTTAAACTCTCGCACTGTTTTAGCACCGTAAAGAACAACCTTATTGCTTGACTCGTCGTTTATGCCCTGCACAACATATTCAAACAAAGCTTCATCCTCAATCTTTCCGCGTGCTGCAAGTTCTTTCATAGATAAAAAATATTCCTGAATTGTTTCATCTTCGTTCATTAGTCGTCTTTCAAGCATCTTGTGTATTTGAACACTGCTTATTTTAGTTGCAAACTCCTCAATCATTAAGTGCTTCAACTTTGTCCACGTTTGAATCGTCCTTTCACTTTGTACGAACATCTTTGCAACACCTTTCAGTGTCTTTTTCGCGAATATCACCTTCTGCAGCTCATTCCATTCAAATTTTCAATTCGCTTTCTTCTTCTTCCGCATCGTCATCGTCATTATTTTGCAACTGATTAATATCCGTTAAGCCTAAGATAATTCTTTCTCGGAGTTGTTCTTTGTTTCCCTCATAACTAAGTCCTAGTAGATTACAAATAGATATTAGGTCACCAATTGATAGTCCACTGGAATATTCTAATTTTTTCCGATATTCGTCTGATTCATTGGAAAATGAAAACCCCGAAAATTCACGCAATCGTTTTCGATTGGTTCGATCGCCGTCACACTCGAAAATAAACTTGTGTAGCGCCATTATCGCTGTTCGTGGCGCAGCCTTTAATTTGTCTCTTATAGCGGGAATCTGAGCAAGGTTTTCCATTTTTATCAACACAAAGCCACTAAATTCTTTTTTTTTTTTTTTTTTTTTTTTTTTACTAAACACAAGTTTGTCGATGCCTTTCTTTATTCACTTGAACACACACCTATTATTCACTAACGGTGCAACCTCGTAAGAAAATGGAATGCTCTTTCCGACAGTTTCACATGCACAATCTTTATTCACGAACACGTCGATGTCGATCCAAGGTGGCGACGTTCGTTGCGCGGACTCGAAAAACGCGGTCTTTGTTAACGAAAGCGGTAGCGTTTTCCCAAAATGGCGACGATCGTTGCGCGGGATTTCACTGTAATATTCTCGTCGTCATGGATATGTACAGCACTACACTGTTCTCGTCGTTAAATAGATTTAAAAACTCGTCGTTTTCTCCTACACTACGTCGTTTGCCCAAGCGTCGTCGTTCTTGTTTCAGGCTTTGTCGTCTTTCAAGGTTTCGTCGTTTTTCGTCACAGGAGATACTCACGTTCTTTTTCCATGAGCGGCTTCTCAGCTTTTCACGCGTCGTGTATCCCGGACGAGCCCCCAAAATTGTGGGATTTTCTATATGTGAGTTTATTGAAACTATAAAACTTAATACATAGTAAGTATAAAAAGATTTCTTCCTCTACAATCGTCGTACTGCGTGACACTAGTCTCGCCTCGGCACGGCGTAGAAATCAGGCGCATGCGCAATACAACTCATTTCGCGTTCCTACATATATATATATATATATATATATATATATATATATATATATATATATATATATATATATATATATATATATATATATATATATTGTAACGGTCTTTTAGATTTATTATTAATTTTTAATAAGACGTCTATGCGTCTAACTCCTAGTAGAGTTGATCTCGTGCCGACAGTTACAATAGTCGGGCACTTTTGATAAAAAAGTGCACGGCCCGTAAATTTTGATTTTGGAGTCACGTGTGCCACTATAAAAGATAGAACGCGGTTGTCCCAAATCAAAACTTATGAATACCCGGAAAACACAAGACAACTCACAATACGTTTTCACAAAACTCTTAGAGTGAGATAATGTGAGACAACATTAAGAGGAGGAGAAAATTCAAAGGAAGGTGATAAAAATAGGACTTAATATAAATAAGTTTATTTCTAATAATAAAAGAGGAATTTATTGCCCGAGAGACAAGAGAAAGCCGGGACAGAGCCGGTACTTACAGAATTTGGTGCTTCGTACACGCTTCGGAAAAAGGACGTCGCTTGCCCTGTCCGTTCGCCGAAATCTCGAAATAACGCACAATATTATGGACGTCGGTTGTCCACAAAAACTACAAAAACGCGGTCGTCCAAGTCACAAACAAATATAGACGACTGTCTTTAGAAAATATTTCCCGAGCGGAAGCCAAAACAAAGAACAATTCTTTTCTGTATGTTCGCGGATCGAAGGTACGCAGAGATCTAACTTTTCAGTTATCGGCGAGTACCGTATTACTCTCCACAGGGTTGCCGGCTCTCGTCGTCTTGGCAGTCGGCTAGTTCTGAAATGTTACTAGCCATACAATTGTTACACAATACGAGGCCACCGCCGCGCGGAGCCTGGGGAATAACGAAAATGCTTTTCCTATAACCGGGTATTAACATAAAGATAAAACAGCATTTCCGTTACAATATATATATATATATATATATATATTTATTTATTTATTTATTTATTTATTTATTTATTTATTTGCACTTTCAATTTAAAACTTTCCAGTTCATTCTATTTTTCCGAAAATTGTACGAACACACGCACAACTCTTATGTTGCCTTGATCATATAAATACAAGTCGAATTCGAGCGTTTCTTCACTCTGAAGATGACCCGAATCCAGGGTCGAAACGTCAGCATTATTTTTATTTTCGATTGCAAATTATTTTTGCTAATTTATTTATTTATTTATTTCAATATTTTGCCTAATAAGTTTATATTGATAACATAGATATTCATAATTTTATTCCCGATTCTTCCTAAATTTATTATTAAAAACTTATACATTTTTTTCATTTTTTACTCCCTCCACAAATTTTTTTTTGTTTTCCCCCGATATTTGGCCGTAAAATACCATTACTTTTAGAAATTTTATATGAAAAACGGCTGAGAAAGTAAATTAAACATGATTTCCTGGGAACAACCTATATATGGCGCATTCCATGCTAAGTGGGCCACTTTTTTGGAAATGTTTCTATATTTTGTTTTTACCAGTTTTGTAGTAAAAAGTCATGAAAATAAAGTAATTTGGACAATGTAGTCTCCTAAAATATCGAAAGATGACGAGGTTATACTTTATTCGACGATATCTGCGCATTCAGACATTTACGGTATTTTCATTTTTTTGCGCAAAATGAAGATATGAACAACAATTTCTTTCCTACGTCTTTTTTGGAGTCTTTTTTTTATGAGATTTAAGATAAAAATATATATCTCTAATTTTAATAATACCATTGACCTAGAACACTATGTTATAGAGGTGAAAATGGATTTTGTAAAAGACGGGATATTTTTAAAAATCTGGAAAAAATTTCAAAAATACTTTCTATTAATACGAACAAGTTAATAAATTGAAAAAAGTGGCAACTGAAAAGGGCATATGCGAAACACATTTTTTTAAGTTTAAATGTACCTTTTCGGATATACTCTCTTCAGTTGCCACTTTTTTAAATTTATTAACATGTTTGTATTAAAAAAAAAAGTATTTTTATGAATTTTTTAAGATTTTTAAAAATACATATTTTTATGTTAACGCTCGTCAAAAAAACTACAAAAAGCCTATGAGCAAGTTTCTTTTTAATCCTCCGGGAGTATAAATCGTTTTTACGTACTAGGGCGACATTTCCGGGCGCGAATTACCGAGCTCTACGGCCGTCGGATTAAAAAGTCTCATATAGTACATAGGCGAAATATCGATCTTCGACTCGCATGATTGTCATCTTCACACTCGTTGAATATCGATAATTACGCCCTTGTACTATAATATACTACTAGCGTTATTTCCTCGCTCGCTAACGCTCGCTAACGCTCGCTCTGAATGTGAAATTTTTGGTGTGTCTTTTATTAGAATGGATGTGAATTTTGTTAAATTGATACAAATATTTAATGAATTGTTATGTTATGAAATCTTATGGGCACTAATCTGCAATGTGCATCACGGAGTATTTGTATTATCGCGCGTGTCATTTCTTGGTAAAAATGTACTAGGGTTGTAGATGTGAAATTTCATATAGTTTAAAAAAAAATTATCTGGATTTAATGTACAGAAGGTTAAATACAGCTAGAGCACATATTTTAAATATAAATCTAAAAATTCTATGTTTTAAAACTAAATAGTAGTTTTCGTATTAAGGGCGCAAATTTTACGCCCGGAAATTGGTGGCCTTATGCTCGAGGGACGGCAATGCCGGCATTTCCAAAATTAATATAGCAAGCTTTTGGCTCAAAAAATGAATTCATTAAAGTATAAAAAGTAAAGGGGAAACATTATTGAAGTGACTCATTGGAATTAACTTTAATTTATATTATTATATATGTAACAGTTTTTAATACCCACGTTAATGTCTTGTGATGATAATCGGTTGTAACTTGGTTTCCCACGTTTTTCTTGTTTTTTTTCAAAATTACATTTTTTCCGGTTATATCGTTATTTCGCCCAACCCTTCGTCGCAAATTTAGAAATTTACCACAATAATTTTGTCAAGTTTCCACACCACCATAGAGGTATTGACAAGGCGCATTTCTTTTTTTTTTGGGAAGGTCGCCTAGAGCCATATGAAACCCAATAATTTAGATTCTTACCGTAATTGCTGTTGAAATTAATTATTTGGTAACGACATTTCATGAATAATTTACAGAAAATTTTTATCGAAATGATATTTAACAAAAAAAAAAACAATAATTTCATAATGGCGATTTGGCAGCCAATTCATAACGAAAGTGGCGATACTTCAGCCAACGTATATGAATTTATGTATTATATTTTATAAGTAAAAAAAAAATAATATAACAATGGCGATGCATTAGTTAATAATGAATTAAATAATGATAACAATTTAACAACATACTGATGGCGATTCCGCTGCCAATTTATTATAAAAAAATTTAAAATCTACCTACTGTGTTCTATGTATTGTTACATACACAACAACAAAATTAAAAACACAGCGGCCCACTTAGCATAGAATGCCCCATATGTGCGTACTAACCCATATAACATTTTTCGAATGTAAATGTTTCAAGTATGGATTTTTGTTAGGCGACGAATACACCAGTACGAAGTGAGAGCGGATCTTCAGTACCAGAAAATGACTGTTTGTCTAACGGTGACGGCGAGTCACTAATGGAGGACATCAACGATGAACATCCTGAAGATGTGTTTCGTATGCCCAGTATGTTCGATGTAATTGACACTCCTGTGGATAAAACTGATGGAGAAGTTCTGTTTATGGTAATGAAGTACTGTGTTAAATTTAATTTAAGCGTAACAGCATCTTCGGAAATGCTGAAACTCGTAAACAACATATTTTCCCTTCCAATATTACCCGAGTCACGATATATGTTGGATACAATATTCAATCCGAAGTGTAAAAAAGAATTTCATGCCGTTTGTGGAAATGAGAAATGTGGAATATACTTAGGTCTGAAAGAAAATTTAGATGCAGTATTCAGCTGTCCCAAATGTGAGACACAGAACGATTTGTCGAACCCGTCGAGTGCGAATTTCTTTGTAGTTTTGGATCCCTCCGAAAAAATTAGTAAGTTATTATCCGCTAACGAAACATATTACGACCATATTATGAACAGTAGACTTTACAATGAAGGTGAAATGAAGGATATATATGATGGAACGTGCTACCGTTCCTTTGTTCATAACCTACCAGACGACGAAAAATCAAGTTACGTTTCCTGCATTTTAAACACTGACGGAATTCCGAGATTTGAATCTTCACTGTATTCAATATGGCCTATTTATTTGATGTTAAACGAAATTCCCATACAGCATAGAATTGACAACGTCATTCCTTGCGCTGTATGGTTTGGAAGGCACTCACCGAATATGAATACTTTTTTGGAGCCATTCGTTACATTGATGAACAAGCTGTCAAGTGAAGGAGTTGAATGTAGAATACTAAATGAACGGCGTTTAATAAAAGTGCATGTGCTTGTATCATGCGTCGATTCCGCAGCACGGGCTCCAATGCAGGGAATCATGAAATATAACGGATTTTACGGTTGTAGTTGGTGCTTGCATCCGGGAATATCACACGAAAGAAGCATGCGATACCCCACATTAGAATATATGCCAGAAGAGAGACAAGTAGAAAGCACACTTCAGTACATGCGCGAGGTAGACCGGGATAAAAAAAGAGGGCCTATAAAAGGAGTAAAAACTTTGGCTACTCTGACAAAATTGAACAGTTTTGACATCGCAAAAGGATTCGTACCTGATTATATGCATTGTGTGCTGGCTGGCGTTGGCAAACAATTAACGGAAGAAATACTAAAAAAATTATCTCCCCAGCAAATAGCTGCAATGAATTTGGAGTTATCGCAAATAAAGGCACCGCATCAAATAGTCCGCTTGAGTCGTACGTTTGTTGACAGAAAACATTGGAAATGTCGAGAGTGGGAAAACTATATATTATATTACAACATTCCGGTTCGAAAGGGTGTAGTCGAAAATGATGTGTTAGGGCATTGGTGTTTACTAGTTGACAGTCTTTTCATTTTGTTAGGGAGGAAAATAACGCTTCAGAAATTAGATGAAGCCGATGAAATGCTGTACAGATTCGTCGGAGGGGTTGAGAGTATATATTCGAAAAAGGCAATGACATACAATGTCCACCAACTTCTCCATCTGGCTAGCAGTGTTCTGTAGTGGGGTCCACTCTGGGCGCACTCAACTTTTGGATTTGAATCTGCGAATCATGATCTTTTAAAAGCCGTAAAAAGTGCAAAAGGTGTACCACTGCAAATCGTACGCTCTGTAAATATAAAATAAACGTTAGATTTACTTGAAAAATTATTAAAGCCAATAATGTCTCATATTGTCAAAAGTTATTGCGCAAGTTTAAGGAAGAAGCCAGTTCTGAAGACAACGCAATTAAGCAGCATCGTCTACTTTGGGAGTGGAGATGTCGTAGACGACATTACGTTAAGAAGATTTGGTTTGTCAAAGGAGACAACGAACAGTTATAAGCGCATGGTCAAAGACAGTTGTCTGTATGTATCATGTACTAAGTGCAGTCAACGTTCGAACAACATTGTCGCAGAATTATATGACGGAAGATTTATACGTATAGTTACTTTTATAGTAGATACTGAACAAGATATTGAGTTAACTGTATGCAACATGATGAAATGCTTTTCCTATAATAATAGTCAAATTGTCAAACTCGTAACTGAAGTAGATGATGAAATGGTTTGTGTGAGAACGGATGAAATTAAACGTATTTGCGTTCTTGTAAGTGCTGGAGAAGTAACGTATGTGACTCCAGTGCCAAATCTTATTTATTATTAAGGTTTTGTACACTTTAATAAGTGTTATTACCTGTTACGACTTAGTGTTACATGTCATTGTAAGCATACCTGTGTATGAAAGATGTAAAGCAACTAGTATACCCTTTTATACCATGCTATACAACAAAATTTAGATTTTTACGATCTTTTAATTGTATTTGTATATAATATATAAACAAAACTGAACCAAACACATCGTTTCTTTAAGAATTATTCACTCATCATGAATCGGAGAAAATAGTTGTGAAAGTTGTTAAAAATAAACTACTTAGATACAATTCATTACTTTTTTTACATCTATTATTATTACATAAAAATTGGTTACATTATGGTAAGAATGATTAATGATTCAGAAATATATGATTTGGATTAATTTTTTTAACTAATATTAATAGACAAGAAGAAGTCAATACGATTAGATAAGAGGAAATAATTTCGTCCTACTTTCATTTCGACTATATGTATACGTAGGGGAGAGGCTTGTAGGTCGCCACTACTTGCTTGTTGCCACCCCCAATGTTTTCAGATCTTATGACATTGTCAATACATGACTTATGTATATTAACGACAAACGAATAGTTATGATTATTATTATTATTAACGCACTATGGAGCAGATGATGTGGTAAGTGTGTTTTCTTAGTTGCTTTTTCATTCAATTGTCGTAATCCAAATACTGTTCAGACATTTCAAGAATTGCAATTTTTTGACATATCTAACTGCCGACGAACACTTTTTTTTCCATTTCCACAGAAACGATCCCACGAGAAAATTGTAAAGTATGATCGAAAGTAACCAGTTACTTCGACCCAGACCATAGGTCTGGACGAAGTATTGAATTTGGTCAGTTACCGCCATAAAATTACCCTATAGTATTTTATCACATGTCGACGTTTCAGACCATAAGGAAACCAAATCAACAATAAAAAAATTGCCGTCCGTTATCTTGTACGTCCGTTCGTCCGTCTGTCCATCCGTGTGCAGAATTTTTTCATCGATATCTCGCGTATCGATAATTTGTTTTTCATTTCGCGGCTTGGCATAACTTAGATCTGACGAGATTTTGGCGCAGATCCACCCGTCCGTTACTAAAAAACGTTAGCCACAATTACGTTTCTTCTTATTTTTTTGCATGTATTTTGCAAAAATACAAAATTAATTGAAAAATGTTTCAAACAAAAAAGATAGAACAGTAAATTATCTACAAAAATTTTGTGGCGAGATGGTCGTGCGCGCTAAGGCGGCCTTAGTTCGCACGAACTGATCGTTGCGAAGGTCCCGAGTTCGAATCCCCGTCCGTGCAACTTTCTCTGCATACGTCCAAAGCGTACCCAGGGAACCTTGCGGGGCGAAGATACGAATTCAGGACCGCTGCTGACATCTGTCGGCAGTCGTCGGTACCGTTTGCGACTTTTCCACGGTCGGTGCGTCTCGTGGTTGTTATCTCGGATAAAGTGGGGATAATAGCCGCGTCGCATCTGCCCCGGCAAAGACCGCCGAAAGGGTTGCTAGCGGTACCGACATTTGGGGTTGGAGGGACTGGCTCTGGGTGGGTGTAGTGTTTGTCCTGTAACATCCTGTGCCGTCCTGTCTTGTCCATCCTTACCTCGCCACCCGAGAGCCGACCCGCGAATAGACAAAAAGTCATTAAAGCGGGGGACAATTCCACATCCTATCCTTTATCCTATCCTTAAATTATCTACAAGAAAGGTTATCTGCATTTTCTTCCTAAGTCAACGATAATGCCATAAAAATTGGTCTACTCGGCAAAAAAATTACCCTATACTTTTTCATCAAATGTCAACGTTTCAGGCCTAGAAAGCGGTGGTGGTGGGGTTGGGGATATAACTACGTCGACACTAAAATAAATTTTATTTATGTATTAACCCGTTAACGCCCAAGTGGACACTTTTCCAGCCGGATTTTCAACGATATAATTTGTAATGTTAACGCTTTGAAAAAAAATTCTGAATCATGACTTCTGACGTACAATTCCATGCTCTTTTAGAATCTACCGTCATCGGCTTCGTGGCTCTGGCGGTAACGTGCTGGACTACGAAGTCGTAGGTCGTGAGTTCGATCCCCGGCAGGTGCAATTTTTCGAAATTGTTGTTTTTCAAGCAGCGGTCTGCAACATGTAAGACGGGCTATGCTGTTTGATGTCTTCAGTTTCGAAGTATTGTTATTGGACGGTGATCGACTCATGACCGCTGCTGTACTTGATGTGGGTTTCTGCAGTTTCCTACATCACCGACAAATGTGAGTATGGCGCCATCTTCAAAGTCGATCTGCAGCTCTCGTTACATCGACATCTGATCGATGTTAGGGCCAATTAGCCATCAAGGACAGAAAGGGCCGGAATATAAAAAAAAAAAAAAGAATCTACCGTCAAAATTGACATACAATGCTTAAAAAATTAAATATAACGGCGTGAGTGTAAAAAAAAAACGCGAAAAGACGCGTGTAATTTTTCTTCGTCAATTGTTTTCATAAACGAAAATCTGTACGATATCAGTTTTAACCTACCCTATAAGTGGTCAAAATAGTTGAGCCTTTTGAATAAATTTGTTGTAATATTTTAAAATTGAATTTGGGTTAAGAATTTTGGTAACTACTTTTTAAAAATGCTTATTCAGTTATTTAAAAATCACCTTTATCTCGAGAAATTGACATGATATACAAAATGTTTAACCCCTTGGCTGTCGACATGATTTTCATTGTTTGGGCTAAAAGTATATTAAAATAATATACTTCGTTACAAGTGCGGGAAATGGCCGCACGTGTATCGAACGATATTTTTCCAGATATAGAATGATGGAAATTCGATAGTTTTTTGTGTACTGGGAGGAAAATGAGTTGCATTGAAGTTAATAGTTTCATGACGAAACATACGAGATAAGAGAGTTGCCGTGATCGTAGGCGAACTCTCCTCCACCCCCCCCCCCTCTGTAACAAATAATCCATTAATAGTGTTCCTTCACGTAACGAACGGGTCGGAGCAGTACATAGACACTAGGTTTAGAAAGGTGTATGACGAACATCACTCGCGCAATAGTTGAAATGTCCATTTATTTCCAGTGCGGTGAAATACATTAGCACGTTAAAGTATTAACTAAAAGACTATAATAGTTCACAATCTTTAACAGCTCGCGCGCTTCTAATTACAATCGAAAATTGTTCTATTTCACAGAAAACGACATCCTTCACTTCCATCAACAATTTTGTAAAAATCAATTCAGAATATATGACATGATATCCCATACGGAAAGGAACTATGTAATGTCCGAATTTACTATGTACGCCAATGGTAATGAATAGTTTACTATTGATAACTATTGGATTACATAGTAAATTCGGACATTACTATTGGAGATGAATAGTAGGTCAACAGTTCCCAATAGTTCCTTTCCGTAAGGGATGTGACGTGAAATGTCACAAGAAATGTCACCTGAAATGTCACATGACATGTCACATGACAATTTTCAGTAGGGTGATTATAATTTATAGGAAATACTTTTAGTTGTTGGCGAAGAATATTTCATAAAAATATCTTTCGACTGAAGAATAAATATGAACTCAATAATTAATAAGAGTTTGCGTAAAAGCAATTCTGATCTGATATTTAGCATCGATCAATAATTTTAAATAACTTATTATAACAGTTTTACTTTTTTTTTTTAAATTTAATGATTGATTCTAAATATCAGACCAGAATTGCTTTCATGTGAACACTTTTATTACTGATTTTGTTTATTCTTCGTCAATTAGAAAGAATTCTTAATGTAACTCTTTATACAGTGACAGTTTTACTATGTCTGTATTTTAAAAGTTTAAAACCTTTTTGATCCATAGATTAATTGTTCTTAACTGGTAGTTTAGTTGAGTAGTTGGTGAAGATTTTTTAACAAAGTTGTCTTTTTATTCAATTATATGCACGTGTAAAATAAGTAATTAATGAATTTGCGCAAAGGCAATTATGGTTTGATATTTAGTATCAAATAATAAATTTCGATATAATATTTTAAACTTACTTAATGCTTACTTTAACAGTTTTACTGCAAATATATAATTCAAAACCTAAAAACTTTTTGATCCTGAGGCTAATCGTTTCCAATAGGTATATAGGAAATGCCATCAGACAATTTGAGTACGAATCGGTAAGAACATTTAATGTAAATGTCTTCTAGTTCAAGCATAAATATAAACTTATTAAACTGTTATTTTATTTTCCTAATATTTGGTCAGTCTACTAATGATAGGGATATGGGATCTAATAGGTTGTCAATTTGACAAGTTAACCTCAAACGTGAGGTTAAGTTGTCAATGCAATAAAAATACACACTAACACACACTTCACACCAATAATTGTATTTCGCATCATTTCGCGTGATTATATACAATCACAATATATCATGCTTTATTTTTCCACCTACATCGTGACGAGGAATAATGCGACCGGGCCGGGCGGGAGATTACGCGCAAACTACCTTACCGGCCGCTCGATGATCGGTATACACTGGATGTATATATATGCATGTATGCATGGCTGAAAACTGGCTAAGTCGATATGGGAACAGACCCTTTGGTATAAATATTTTACAGTAACCAATCCCACAAAACCCTGTTTTTAGTATTAGAACCAGTTTTATTTATTTACAAATTATAAACATGTATTACTTTCATAGTTATACATACATGTAGCAAGTTATTTTAAAAAACCTACTTTTAAAAACATAATCGAAAAGATGGCGCGTGCCGTGCCCGACATAGTTCCCATCAGATACTTACATAGCTGATACAGCTACAGATCTTCTGCTATAGTACAACATATTATTACTTCTAAATTAGCTAAAGAGCTTTTACTGCGACAGCATAAGTTGGGGTTAGGTACATTGACACTCGTAGAATAGATAGTTATTTAGCTGTTACAGACACAGGTCCTTTCCTGTATGACGGTGTCATACCACTGTGTCTAAAACAGTCAAAGACTTTTGCTGAAACTGATAAAGTACTTTCGCTGTGTTTGGCCAGGAGAAGTCAGTTACTGGATCAGTAAAAATTTTGTCTATTACAGCTATGTAGTTCTTTCAGTGTATATTCAATATTACGTATGAAGAAACTTTTAAATTATATTAAGTTTATTTCAATATTTCTTTTTTCAATTATTATGTACACAAATTGATAAATATTTGTACACAATACTTGTAAAAGACTACTTTCCTAATGTATAGGACCCAGCAACCTTGCCTTCATCTGTGTGTATGAATGTCGATGAAATTCAAGCTTCGCAAGATGGATTAAGCGACAAAATTGAAGCGCAAAGCGATGTTCAAATTCATGGGGCTACCTCAAGCCAGAAACCAAATGACGTTCAGGTTACTGTGGCGGAAAAAAAATTATTGCAGCAAACTACATTCCAGAAGCCTCTAAACTTACAGGTTGTCGATAAACAAAACCATGCTTCTGGGACTACTGCGTTTCAGGGTCCAATAAGCATACCAGTTGCCGAACAAGAATGTTCCAGAGGTAGCACTGTCCAGGAGAACAAATGTATCCGAAAGAAGAAAAGGATTAGTTTGAAGCGCTTTACCGAAAATTCGTTAACGTCCAAAGGGAAACAGTTGCTAAATGTTGCCAAGACTTTGCAGACAAAATTACATTCGCACCAACATCGAATTCACAGCTTGGAGCACCGACTAGAATTGTTACAAAATCAAGTCGATACTGGACTGGACATATTATTGCAAAGTGTCACAAATGACCAACGAAGGATTATCGAAATGCAATTGCGTTGTTCGCAGCAACATCCGAACGTGAGTTATCCCAAACAAAATAACTTCATTTGAACTCGGAGAAAACTGATTTGATGTGTTTACATTGATAAACCGAATAAGTTATCACTATGAGTCAAATTTTCTCAAATGGGTCACCAAAAATTAACTATGATATTTCCAAGTTGATGTTTTTTTTTGCATATTCTTAGAGGGTTATATGTTAAAATGAATACCCTCAAATATTTGTTAAAAATTGTAATGTATGAAAAAGTGAACAATTGAATTTTTGTACGTCGTTTTGTTTAAAGCGGTATTTCTGAGAAATGAAGCGATCAAATTTAATGCAATTTGGTACAGATCTTCACAGATAAAAACCAAACAAAGTAGTACAAAAACATGTCGTGTTGGTGAAAAACCAGCAATTACTTGTAAAAAAAGACAGTGATTAAACCTACATTACTTAGTTTCCTGTTAATTGCACCCAAATTTTATATTGGATAGAAATAACTTTGCTTTGAAACTTTGAATTTTGAACTTTGAAAAAAATGTTGCCCAACAGATAAAAAAAGTGACTTAAAAGTTCCATTGTTTATTGCAGATTTAATTTTTTATACATAATTGTTGGTTTTTCAAACATTTTTTTGTACTACATTGTTTTGTTTTCATCTGTGAATAACTCTACCAAGTTGCATTAAATTTTGTGGAATTATTTCTGAGGAATACCGTTTTTTAAAAACAAAAGTACAAAAATTCATTTGTTCATAACTTTTTGAAAAATTAAAATTTTTAACAAATATTTTAGTCTATTAATTTTAACACATACCCCTATAAGAATCTACAAAAAAAAAACATCAAATTAGGGTAGTCGATATTTAGTGGCCAACTTGAGAAAATTTCACTTTGCATGAAAATGAGGCTTGCTCAACTTATCAAATTTAATTGAAATAGATTGACGAAATGAATAATATTCCTTACAATATTAGCTTTTACATGATTATGAACTACTTGTAATAATATATTTATTGTTTTATGGAATTATAATATATTTTTGTATTTTGTAACTGTTTCAATTAACTTTTAAAGCAGAGCGGAGAAGGAATGAAAAAAATGAAGGATTTTTGAAATCGTCATAAACTTACATGATGCACTGCAAATAACTATTTTACATAGACATATGTAAAAGTATTATTACTGAATATGAAATACTATAGTTATTTAGATAGTTGCAATACTTTTAATATCTTTTTTCTTATTTTAATATGATATTTGAAATTTTCGAGTTACGATTTTTTCGATGTTATAAAAATGATCCATTTTCTACTGCCAATTACTCACAACCGATACAATATACCAAAAGTATTATAAGGTATGAAAGTTCGTATTTGGGCAGCTTTACGACGAAGAAAATAAAAATTCCAAAATTTAATTTCCAATATATATAACTGGTCATTTTTTAAAAACAAATTGTTTTTTTTTTAGTTGGACATGATATTTAAAACTTTTTTTCATTACAACTATTTATTTAATTTTATTGAAGATACTGTGAAAATGCCAGTGTGGTAATTTGAGAACTTATCGAATCGTGAACTTTTATTTAAAGATCGGTATGTCCGCATCGTACTCTCAGCAATGAGCGCTCAGATTTCCGAGCATCCGGTATGTATGCATTTCATAAAACATGCATTATTAACACAATTAAATCTCGCATACAATTTTGTTATGCATTAAAAACATTTTTACACAAACATATTATATAACTATATAAGTAATGTAATTCGAGACTTCACGATTCATCTACTTATTTCGTAATTTTGTGTTTCAACGACCGTTTCCAAATACAAAACTTTCATCCCTTACAATATTTTTTGTATATTGTATCGGTTGTGAGTAATTGACAATTGAAAATGTAGCTGTTTTATAAGATCTAATACTTTGAAAAATCATAACTCGAAAATGTCAAATATTATATTAAAATAAAAAAAGACGTACATTTTATTTTTGTGTTTATAGCAAGAACAAATGTGCCATTGAAAAAAATGCTGAGTTGTAAATTTGACGTGGAATGACCCATATGTTACTTAGTTTATTTTAATATTTATCTACTCAGACCAAATACTAAAAAAATACCCTACGTAAACATAAATATACAACTAGTGTTGGCGTGGTGCCTCGCTCGCTCAGAAACTTCGACCCAATGGAGAGTCGGCTATTCCTTAATACTCGTTCGTTTACTAACATATTTCAATTATATTATAAAATTATATCGATATTTGGGGGTCCAATCATATTTAGGTCCACGTGGCTTCGACAGATATGTTACAATAATATAGTGTTTCTTATATGTATGAAAATTGAAAATAAGCATTTTCAAAACTTCGATCACGCCAACAGGCCAGCCGAAGTATTAATAAATAAAAGTTTCAAAATACTTACGTCATGCACTTGTATTGTAATAGACTATTCGATGCATATTACATGTTTACTGTGTTTTACTAATTACTGTTTGTTTCATTATGATCTTATATATATATATATACATATAATTCGTCAAAGATATCTTGAAAGTTTCGAAAAGATCTCTGACGGATATCTTTCAGATATCTATAAGACATCTTTTTGATATATCGAAATAGTTATTTTCGTATCAAGGGCGTAAAAGAACGTATGCGCCCGAGGGGCTGGCGAAGATTACCCCTACGGGGGTAGCGGGTCGAAACATCGAAATTTGATAAAAAACTATAAGGTAATTTTTTTTTCGAGGTGACCAAATTCAATACTTTTTCAGACAATAAGCATTTTAAACAAGTTTTTATGGCATTATCGTTGACTTTAGAAAGAAAATGCATACAACCTTTTTTGTAGAGAGTTCCATGCTCTACCTTTTTTGTTTGAAACATTTTTGAATAAAATTTGTATTTGTACAAAATAAATGCAAAAAACTACGAAGAAACGTAATTGCGGCTAATGTTTTTTAGTAATGGACGGATGGATCTGCCCCAAAATCTAATCAGATCTAAGTTATGCCAAGACACGTATTTTAAAAAAAAATTTATGTCATTACGCTTATCCGTACGCGAGTTATCGCGAGACAAAAATGGGACGTACGGACGTACGTACGTACAAGATCACGGACACAAATTTTTTTATTGTTGACTTGGAGTCTTTAGGGTCTGAAACGTCGACATTTGATGAAAAACTAGGGTAATTTTTATGCCTGAAGTGACCAAATTCAATACTTTGTCCAGACCTAAGGTCTGGGTCGAAGTAATTATTGTAATCTTAGTAGTACACAATTATTTATAATTTCAGTAATGATAAGTTATGTATTCTAACTTAATATTAAATGGGATTTGTAACCTTGAGGTGTAAGACGATCGATTGATCATCACCCAAGTGCAGCACCATTAGCTACGTCTAGAACATTAATGGATAACCCATTTTTTTTGAGCCCATCCTGCGGGATCTCTTGTCGGGTTTTCAAATCTATCCTGGTCTATACGAGTCGAATGGAAGTCTTCACATCTCGTGGACTGGTAGTCTAAATTGATACTAAATATGGAAATTAATTATGAAACCATTTACGATTTCAGAATCCTGTAATTTCGCGCTATTCGCAATTAATGATAGGTGATTGTTCGTCAAGAACGTAAAGGTCAATTGCTGTAATTAAAGAACAATTTTTGATCTCTTAAATAATAAACTTTTAGGCTCGACGATACACAAAGGAAGAGAAAATCTTAGCACTATCAGTGTTTAAACACTCTCCTGCGTGTTACAGATTTATGCGAAATATTTTAGCATTTCCTAGCCCAAGAAGCCTTCGTACTCTCCTACGACGATTGCCAATGAAGACTGGACTGATTAAGTTCATGCTCTTTCATTTGAAGACGAAGATCCCAAATATGACACATGAAAGTAAACAATGTGTTCTTCTATGGGATGAAATGGCACTAACTCCACATTTGCACTATAGCGAGGACAGTGACGAAATAATTGGATTTGAAGATTGGGGTAACGCTAGGACGTACAGATTCGCGGATCATGCACTAGTGTTTATGGTGAAGGGCTTATTTTGCAAGTGGAAAATACCCTTGTCATACGGCTTCTGCTCATCACAGACCGCTGCCCCTCAGTTGACAGTCTGCATTAAGGAAACCGTAGAGGCTCTAACTGCAGTTGGTCTAATTGTTAAGACAATGGTGTATGACCAAGGCAGTTCGAATGGGAAAGCCGTGCGAACTTTGCAAGAGGAGACAAAAAGGGAAGCAGTACAACATGGCCAATATTATGGTAAGTTGCGAGGCTTCGAAATATAATTGTAAAGAAAAAACGAATCCATCTCAAAGGAGGCATGCAGACAAGCAACAAATTGTAGATGTAATTGTCGACTTAATATTATTATTGGTCAAATTTGGAATTACCAAGTTATAAAACTAAACCAGTACAAAGTGCATAATATTCTATTACAAAAATTATATTTCATCCTGCAGGTAATGACTTCATACAGATCTCCGGTCAGCGATTTGTACATATTTATGACCCTCCGCATTTGATCAAAGGGATTCGTAACAATCTTTTAACAAAGATCCTCGTAACTACGAACCCTGAAACTGCATTGGAGTCCCGAACATCGTGGAAGATTACTGAGAAGGCCTACGCGCTTAATCTGGGACTGTTGAGTAAGCTGACGGACGAACATATTATTCCATCGAAAATTAAGAAAATGCGAGTGAAACATGCCGTTCAAGTACTAAGTAAGAGTATGGCATTGTTTCTTAAAGTACTGTCTCAATCGACAGGTATTACATTTTTATACATAACTTATATTTCAACATTTAATTGTTAACAACAACTCAATCACACAATTGTTTTTAGGACCTTTCACTGCAGCAAGTGGAGAATTCAATCTGCAGCAAAATGAATGTATTGCAACTTCTGAAACTTTGCTATTTTTTAATGATTTATTTGATTCGGTGAACGGAGACTTTCGCAGAAGCGACTCTTCACTGCTAAGTCTAATAACTACCGACAGTTCCCATCACCTGTTTTGGCGTGCGGCAATTAAAACATTGCAGGGTATGAAGTTTGTGAATGCAGAAACTGACCGAAAAGCGACCAACGTTAAAACACTGGACAAATGGATACTCTCCATAAAAGGATTCCAGGCCTTATGGAAGCAGATAACTGGTAAGACTCGAGCAATAAATGTAATAAATAAATGTTTGTTTTATGTATATTTTTTTAGTGGAATGAAATACGTCTGGAATATACTTATATATTTTATAATATATAATATATAGTAGTGTACGAATTTATAATATAACACTTTGTTGCAATAAGAAAAAAGTTACAAATCTGCTTCATTTAGTTACAGACGAAGGATTTTCATCACTTGCTGGTAGGTCAGTCAACCAAGATCCCTTGGAGAACTTCTTTAGACAAATTCGAAGTTTGAATCACCGAAACGTCAAACCGACGCCGCTCCAGTTTGAATCGAGCTTTAAAACGCTTGTTATTAATAATTTATCCAGTAAGCAAACAATAGGAGCAAATTGCGAAATCGATAATGACGAACATTTATTTACTTACGACGAAACGTACGTACACGATAACAACGATGACAGAAACGACATTGTCATAGCTTCTTTACCGATAGACTTTCTAATTGATAGAAACGGAAACTGACGAAACCGACAATGACAAATTAATAATCGACATGCCAGTAAAGAATATTGCAAAACATGTTGCAAAAAAGTTACTGACGGACTCGAGTATTCGCAATTGCTCCAACTGTTGTACTTTCCTCACGAATCCGACAATTTACGACAGCAGATCGATTTTTTGTACGAGTATTCGTAAAGCGCATTCAATTTTACCGAATGATATATACAAATTTTGCCATTTCAAAAATTTGAGCGCCACTTTGGAACAACTGATTGCCCCAGTATATCCGAATACTGCTTTTACGTGCAGCACGCACAAGGAACTTACAATGAAAATTGCGGTACACGTAGTTTCCGTTTATTGTATTAATTCTTTTTGCAGCACGGTTAATCAATTGTTATCCGGGAAAATTACAAAACCTTGCAATGTTAAGAATAATGCAAAATCTATAAAACGTAAGTAATGTAAATGTCAGATATGTGTGTGTGCGTGCGTGCGTGTGTGTGTGTGTGTGTGTGTGTGTGTGACTTTTATGGCTGTTACTTATTTTATAAATACAGACACATGTCTATTAACTGAAAGTTGTTTCATTAGTCCATAACTTTCTAAATGTATTAAATAGTTATTTTTTAACTCCGTGCGCTAAGTGCCCACTTAGCACACTGTTTTCCGTGTGCAAAGTAGAACATTCGTGCACCGTGCGCTAAGTGTTTAAAAAAATGATTAAACTAGAATAGAATATAATTTATAATACTAAATTTGAACTAGATTACATAATAAATAATTTCTTTTTGTATTACAAATGTATTGTATTTTTTATATTTATTTATTTATTTATTTATTTATTTAGAATCAGCGGCGAAAAGCCTATTACATAAAAATACAATAACAATATTAGGTGAAACTTAATATATTAATAATTAATTAATTCAATTATTGAAATCAAGATTGAACGTAAATGTTCTCAATGTGTCATTGTTGACATTTTCACTGTTGTTTGCTTGCATTGTTTTTTTTTTTTTGTTTTACGGGAATTTCATCCGGATTTCCTATTGATTCTCATATAAACATACGAGTTATTGTTTACAGTAATGGGGAGAGTCTTGGTTGTCCGAGTGAGAAGGGTATATTTGTTTATTCATAACAAAGGCACATTTCCCCGGATTGTTCACTTTACGCCTAGTGGGTGCAAAAGTTCAACTTTACGCCAGCCAAAGTGCGCGTAAAGCGTACTGTGACGAAAAATTGGTTATTTAGTTGTTAACTGACAAAAAATTGGCTAATGTTTTTTTTTTTAATTATTATTCAACGGGTGAAATCGCCCTTTTTACACGATTACAAATATTTTTCATATTTAAATATTTCAAAAAAAAAAAATAAATAAATATTGTTTCTGAAATATGTTTTGTGTTTATTATACTATTCCTCTTAATTTCTATTTCAAATTATAATTTTTTCCGATGTCAATTTCGATCAAGAATGAAAAAGTGACAAAAAACCATATACTAGTACTTTTCGATACAAGTGCGTATGTGTAAAGAACTTTACGAAAAAGCCGTACGTAAACAATATTTCGGCACACGTGTGTGTGCGTAAAGTTCTTTACGCATAAGCCCTTGTATCGAAAACTACTATTTATATGGAGTTTGTCACTTTCATTACTTTTTATAGCATTATTTTAAATTTAAAATATCGCATAGGTTTTCAAACTGCGCGCCATACCGCCGCCATATGCAATTTTAGTTCCACATCACTTGTTCTATGTTAAGATGGCGTAAGTGTACCTCCACACTAAGCCTTGTCCATTTATCGTTGCTGTTTCCTTCCCCTGGTCGTATTATCCGAAAGCACCGAAAAAAAAAAGGTGAAAAACCCATTGAAACCGAAAACTTGCTGTGATTTTCGTTAATTTTTGGCAAATTTTCACTAAAATAGAATTAAAATGGACAATTTTAAAGATATCGACACGACGCATATAAAGTTTTCTTTAGAATTGCACGCCGAATCCAACGGTATTTGATTTTTTCCCGTAGCTTTATTCGTTGGCCGTTTACACGATCCGTAATGTCAGTGTAGAAATCTGCCAAAATTGGACAAATTTTGAGGGGACTTCTTAAAAAAAAATTTTGCCTCCGGGAAACATCAGCGGATAACTTTTGCTCTATTGGACCAAATCAAACGCGACTCCCGGCTAGTTGCACAAAACTACGGAGTAGTGTTATCCGAAAGCATGGAAAAAAAGGTGAAAATCCCATTAAAACCGAAAACATGGTGTGATTTTCGTTAATATTTGGCAAATTTTCATTAAAATGGAATTAAAATGAACAATTTTAAAGATATCGATACGACGCATATAAAGTTTTCTTCAGAATTACATGTCGAATCCATCGGTATTTGATTATTTACTGTAGCTTTATCCGTTGGCCGTTTACACGATCCGTAATGTGAGTTCAAGTATTCAAGTATTCTTTTTTCATTTTTAAGTTTCGATTCCCATTAATGTTTTGGCATTTATTTCTGTTTGTAATATTTGTTTTATTAATTAAAATTAATATATAGTTTGGATATATTTGTGAAACTACACTGTGAAAAGTGAATGTAAACAAGTTGTTTGTTATTGACATTTCCTATGTCAGTCCTAGGTCAAGTCTTGGTCCAATAATGGCTGCCAGCACTGTCACGGCATCGACAGCCAGCACTGGCCCGGCATCAAAGCCAGTATTGGCGCGGTGTTGATTGTCGGCGATGGCACCGAGCCTGTTGCAGCTAAATTTTACAGGCATTATTGTCTTTGCAACGTCGTAGCAGCAGCACGATAAAAAAAGAAAAACAAACGTTGAAACGCATTTATTGTTATTGGAAGAAACCTTGAAGATGTATATAACATCGATGGATATATGCATATATCCCTGCTTATTGTCGAGTCTTTTGATGTTGTAAGCCCCTGGGCGGGGCCAAATTTGGATCTCGAACGAGTTGGATTGGTAAGTTCGTAAGGCGTAGTACTAGTTCCATCATATTACTGTAAATAAAAATATTAATTTCTAATTCGTCGTTTATCACGACGAGTTAGTTCTTAGTCGGAGGGAAGGTTCCCCCGATACCATAAAAGGTAAAAGTGGCGTGATCGCCCTCCGGCCACAGTTGCCGCGTCGGTGCCCACACTTCAAGGAACGCGGGCGCTACTTCATATGCGGTTCGGCGACGCGTTCCTAGCGGCTACGGCCGGAACTTAACTGCTGGGGTTCCCTGGGGATTCGAACGTCACCGCTGGTTATGAGCCGAGTCTCCAGAGATCGGAGGGCTCATACACGGAAAGAACTGTGCAAGTATGTAACTGTAGGGAATCCTTCGCCATTGTACTAAGCTGCTTCTGCACCTTGTGCCGTGAGATATCAATCTAAGAAAGTCACAGTTTCAGACTGTGAAAACGCTCACGGATGAGACAGCAAAACTACGATGCTTTCTTCGAGGCTTGCTCCCGCCTAAGTTATACTTTTTAGACTAGATATGCTCTCCCGGACTTTTTTGTAGGAAATTTCCTCCTCTACCAAAAAGGTTTAGTAAATTTTTGCTCTATCTTGACCCGATGCGTTGGCCAGTTTTCAGCCGAAGTTTGGCAATTTGTTATAGCCAATATCGGCTACCAATGCTGGCTCGATTCTGCCACAGTGAAGGTGCCAACGTTGGGCCAGTATCGGTAGCCGAAAGTCGGCTGTCAACGCTTGGCCGAGATTTCGCACTATTAATTCAACGGGGTTGGTCCGATGCTCGGGTCGGTTTTGGACCAACTGTGGGCCTACGATCGTCAGTACCTTGTATGAAATAAATTTGCTAGAATTGGCCCGACGTTCGGTCCTGAATGTTTCCATCGCTGGGCCGAGATTTGGCACTATCACTTTGCCAGACTTGGTCCGATACTCGGGCCCAATATTGGGCCGACGCTGGGACGACGATCGGGAGAAATACCTATGATATCAATTTGCCAGGCCTGGCTCGATGCGATGGCCAGTTTTAAGCCGAAGGTTGGCAATTTGTTGTAGCCAGTATCGGCTACCAATGCTGGCTCGCTTCTGGCACAGTGAAGTTGCCGACGTTGGGCCAGCATCGGCAGCCGAAAGTCGGCTTCCAACGATGGGCCAATACTGGGCCGTATGGTCAGCATCGGCGTTTCGCACATGGGTAATGGATTATTTCCTAGAAAACCAGAACATTATGTCTCTCGATATTTTTCAATATCTGTCATCGTTTTTCTATACAATTGGTGCATAAACTTTTCATGTAGTTCATTTAAATTTTGCTAGTCAGTGTACGCGCTGATTGTATACAATTTTGACCTTTACTCGGATAAATGCGCTGCTCGTTAAATTTCATAATTTATAATTTATTGCACTCTTTTATTGCCCATAATTTAAAATATATTACAACTGTTTTGGAAAAATGTTATTTTCGTCTCTTACGGGCCGAAATGCAAGAAAAATCATAAATGAGGCAAATGTTCCAATCGCATTCGATTTTATGCGACGTAATATGTACTTTGTTTCTCTTGACATTGTTGTAAATCTGCCGAAGAAATTCCATAAACAATTATAACAATAATCGAAACTGATGAATTTATCGAATAAATTCCAAGAACAAAAGTTTCTTAGAATATCGATTTAAGAAAGATTATACCTGTTTGGGAAAAAATTACATTTTCAGCTCTTACTGTTATTAGATTTGCAATGATAAATATCATATCGCAAAATGGTTTGATCGTAATGGATTATTTCCTAGAAAACCAGAACATTGTGTCTCTCGATATTTTTAAATATCTGTCATCGTTTTTCTATACAATTGCTACATAAACTTTTCGTGTAGTTCATTCAAATTTAATCGGATAAATGCGCTACTCGTTAAATTTTATAATTGTAACGGTTATGTTATAAATAAAGAGAAATTGTGAATATTTTTGAGAGTCAGTTTATCTGAAGGAGAATCTTATGTGTTATTGTGTTGTCCTTTGGTAATGAATATTTAATTTGATATTTGAATTTTCGGTTGATGAATAGGAAAATTTAATTAAGATTTTGAAAGATGGAATTTTATGTCTGAATTTTAGAGTATAAATAAATTGATTAATATTTTACGTAGTGCGTGCAAGTTCGAGAAGAAGTAAATTCTATATGTTTGATTTAATTAACCCATTAATGCCCAAATGCACAGAAAATTTACACCAACTTCAACGCTTATTTCCAATATGAAATAAATTTCGAAAAAAATCAAACTTACCAGATTCTACCATTTTCGGGGTCGCTCTTTCGAATGGCGATGAGAAAATTTTAAAAAAGTCAACATTTGTCTATGATTTTGACATATATATTAAAAAAACATACTTTTTTTCAGTGCGCATTTTTGTCAGATCCAAAATGGCCACCGCAGTAACGAATTTTTATTCAAAATTTAACAATTTTTTTTCTTGAAAAGCATACACTTTAGAGAAAATGTTCTAAGGACAATTTTGTTTTAGAATGAGCCAAAAAATACCCTTGAATTTTTTCAGAATGTACTGCTACAATTTTTTATTTTTCAAAAATGCAAAAAATCCAAAATTTTCAAAAAGTTATTTATTAAATCTGAAAAAATTTGACAGTGTTATCTAACCAATTCTAAGGCATTTTTTATCCATAGAAATTTTCTCTAAAGACTATAGTTTTCCAGAAAAAAAATATTAAACTTTTCTAGATTTCAAGACAAATGATTTATTTTCTTGAACACTGCTGTCTTTAGAGAAAATTGCTATAGATAAAAAATGTCTTAGAATTGGTTAAAGAACACTGTCAAATTTTTTCGTATTTTTTAACTAACTTTTTGAAAATTTTGGATTTTCTGGAGTTTTGAAAAATTGAAAATTGTAACAATACATTCTCAAAAAATTCAAGGATATTTTTCGGCTCATTCTAAAATAAAATTGTCCTTGGAACATTTTCTCTAAAGTGTATGGTTTTCAAGAAAAAAAATTGTTAAATTTTGAATAGAAATTCGTTACTGCGGTGGCCATTTTGGATCTGACATCGCAAAATTTCAAATGCATACCAGTGTATCTTTTAAGTATAACTATCGAGTGCACTCTTCTAGTATATTTTAGCTCATTCAAAGCACGATATTGTATCGAAAACTTGATATTTGTAAGAAATGCGGCCTGAAAAAAGTATGTTTTTTTAATATATATGTCAAAATCATAGACAAATGTTGACTTTCTTTAAATTTTCTCTTCGCCATTCGAAAGAGCGACCCCGAAAATGGTAGAATCTGGTAAGTTTGATTTTTTTCGAAATTTATTTCATATTGGAAATAAGCGTTGAAGTTGGTGTAAATTTTCTGTGCATTTGGGCATTAATGGGTTAATATCGGATTTACTTAAATGTGGAAGAATATTTGGGATTCTCACATGAGCTTCTGTACTCGATACGATTAAAGCGAATAATCATAATTTAGTCAAATTTAGCTAGTCAGAAGGTCCGCTCGAAGTCATATTGCTAGCGATTATTAATTTTTATTGTAAATTAATTTTATAAATTACTTAAAATAGATAGTTAGGATGTCGGATAGTAGTAAAACTGCATCCACGGGAGAGTGGGATGTTCGGGAAGACGTTCGAAAAATTAAACAGGAGATAGCTAATCTTTCAGTCAGTAGAGTTGTGCGAGAATTAGTTAGTGAACATTTAAATGAGGATGGAAATGTTAAGGATTTACGCGATAGATTAACGCGATTTAAAATATTAGAAAAATTTCCCACTGCACCGGTTAATTGGGATCAGATAAGAGATGAAAATGTTAGCGTAAATCGCACATCATTAGGCGATATGTCTCATTCACTGGATACGGATGGACGAAAATTCATCGGAACTGAAGAGAGAAGATTTTCGTCGCAACCTACGGTCACTGTGGGGACACTGCAGGGACTGTGGTACTACAGTCCCTGCAACTTCAACCATGACGAGCACTGTTAGTATTACTACGATAGCAAATCAAGAGAGTGCCACTCGTGTTACATGGAGTCAAGCTGGTTTAAGAGGGTCTACTTTAAATACACAAGCTGGAATGTTTTATCCTGCAAGACCATCACTTTTCGAGGGTCCGACAGCCATCGGACCTAGATTCTCTAATGTGGGATGTTGGTACATGCCACCAACTTGGGAGAGCTCAAGAATAGGCGTAACAGGGGCCGGTCGTTCGTGGATTAAATCAACGAGTTTCTGGCAATAACAGGAGTGTGGAGTCTAATCGTGCATATTTGTCATCATCAAACTGGACCGCTTTGCCATCGGGAAGTTTAGACTCAGATACACCTAATGAGAGACCCCAACGACACCAGTCTCAATTACCAAGAGAACGTGTTAGAAGACATCATAATAGAAACATAGAAGAAGATTCGATTTCGAATTTATCAGAGGAAGAAAGACCAAGTTCGAGCTGGAGTACTGAGAGTAAATAGAGTTCGTATATCTAGAAATCGAAGATCACCCGAGAGACATGAAGATATATTGAGGAAGGTCCGGAATTGGAATATCAAATTCTCAGGAGAAGATTCGATGACTGGAGAGGATTTTCTCTTAGATCTTTGAGATTGTAAGGAAAGTCTAAACTTATCGGATGAAGAAATCTTAAGATGTCTTCCAGCTCTATTGAGTGGAATTGCTCGTCAATGGTATAGAGTAGAACGTTCTTCATTGCAAACCTGGCGTCGATTCGAGAGAAGTTTTCGAGAAAATTTTGTAGAAGACGACGATGAAGATGATTTGAGAGACAAAATTCAACGTCGGATACAATTACCCACGGAATCAATTACACGATTTTTGTCGGAATTCCGAACGCTTCTAAATCGATTGAAACAGCCGCTTCGAGGAAGTAAGCAAGTGCAGATGGCTTATAAAAATTTGCGTCCGGATTATCGACGATTTATCGGGTCCCGTCCTTTTACTGATTTTTCGGAGTTGAGGAAGTTAGGAAAGCAGCACGAAAAGGAGAAGAAATGGGACCAGGACTATAAGAGAGCCACTGGATCGAATGTTGTTCGAGAGTGGGGAAAGCCAGTGAAATATTCAACTAAAATTGCAGCGATAGAATCGTCGGTATCAGAGGAATCTACGCCGAAGAGAAATAAAAAGGAAAAGGCGACGAAGAAACGCAAAAGTCCACAAAGAGTCGTAGCAGTTATGCAAGAAGAACAAAATCGGTCAGGAATCTCTCAAGTTCAGAAGAAATCTTCACCAGCTCGTAATAATCGTCTAAATGTATTAACTAGTCAAGTTCCTAGATCCGAGAGTCAAGTTGGAAATACCCGAATATTCTCAAGGTCTTACGAATCAGTGGCAGGACCTTCCTGGAGAAAAGAGACCATATGGCAACCAAGGTCCAGTCCACCAGCGAGAATGGTTAATACTCCAAACCCACAACCTAAGGATAATAGTAGGTTGAATGGAGATACGATAGTCTGTTACAATTGTCACATTCCGAACGACCGAGCTCTTCATAACCAATGCCAGGAGTCGGAGCTCCAAGAAGAATTGGTGAAGAAGGCGGTACGTCATTTCGTGACCACTAGATGGAATCCAAGATCGGGAAATGTAGAAGTCCCAATAAGTTCTGAAAATGGGACAAGAGATGAAGAAGTTAGACATTCATCTGAGCAAGTAGAACCAGAAGCAGGAGTTCGGTTGGATAGGGACCCTAGGCTATATTTTTCACTAGAGATAGAAGGTCGTCCGATTAAAGCACTCTGTGACCCGGGAGCTAGTAGGTCTTATTTTGGCCCGCACACGAAAGATAGTCTTCAAAACTGGATTCAGCCAGGACATGGTTATATTCGAGGTGCCACCGGATATCAGGAAGAAATTGGAGGTCTGGTCCGCATTTGTATGGAGGTGGATGACCAAATAAAATGTCTACATGTCCGGATAGCCGATTGTCTGGAATATGATGCTATCCTAGGAATGGATTTTCTGCAACTATTCCAAATCAAAGTAGATTTTCTTAATCGAAAATGGCAAGTTGGCACGAGTCCATGGAAGTCCTTTGAAGACAGCAGTAATTCTAAAATCTATGCAGAATGTGCAGCGATATCAGAAGTTTCTTCAGTCCAGCAAGAAAGGTTAACTCAGTTGTTGAATCGAGTTATTCCTACTGATGACAGAACGATAGGATTGACGACTTTGACATTTCATCATATTGATGTCCAGGGTGCAGCACCAATTAAGCAGCGATTCCGGAGAGTATCTCCCGCTGTCCTCCAGGTAGCCCACAACGAAGTAGATCGGATGTTATCCGAAGGAGTCATCGAGCCATCCGTAAGTGCGTGGTCTAGCGCACCGGTCATCGTTAAGAAGCAAGATGGTAGATATCGATTCTGTGTCGACTACCGTGACGTGAATTCTGTCACTAAGAAGGACGCGTATCCTGCACAAATTCTGGATAGTATTCTAGATAAAATAAGAAAGGCCAGACACATTTCGAAGTTGGATCTGAGTCAGGCTTATTTCCAGATACCGTTATCAGAAGAGAGTAAGGAAATTACAGCGTTTTCAGTCCTTGGGAAAGGACTATTTCAGTTTCGAAGAATGCCTTTCGGACTAACCAACGCGCCTGCTACCTTCCAACGATTGATGGGCGCTTTATTTGGACCAGAGTATGAACCCCATGTTTTTGTCTATTTAGATGACATTATCATTGTGTCAGAAAGCTTTGATGATCATCTAAAATGGTTAGAGAGAGTCGTAAGAAAATTATAGATGCGGGTCTACAACTCAACCGAGACAAAAGTGAGTTTTGTTGTTCAGAGGCTCGATATTTGGGATTTCTCGTGGACCGGAATGGATTGAGACCAGATCCAAATAAAATAGAACCTGTACTATCGTATCCGCCGCCTACGAACCTATCGGAATTAAGAAGATTTCTAGGCATGATTGGATGGTACGCGCGGTTTATCCCAGATTTGGCCCAGAAGAGGATCCCCCTAACGAAATTAACGAGAAAAGACGCGGAGTGGGAATGGACCAGTGAGCATGAGGAAGCGTTTGAAACGCGAAAGCAAGACCTGTGTCAGGCTCCCGTCCTAGGAAGACCTGATTTTTCTCGTTAATTTTGTCTTCAGACAGACGTAAGTAATTATGCGTTGGGTGCAGTATTAACGCAGGAGCAGGAAGATGGAGAACACCCAATCGTATTTTTAAGTCGGACTTTAAATTCTGCCGAGAGAAATTATAGCACGACGGAGAAGGAATGTCTTGCTGTGGTCTGGGGAATTAAGAAATTACGTCCTTACCTAGAAGGTTATAAGTTTGATATTATAACCGACCATAGTAGTCTCCGTTGGCTTAAGAATTTAAAAGACCCAAGAGGACGTCTGGCGAGATGGGCGTTAGAATTACAAGGCTGGGATTATATAATTAAGCATAGGAAAGGTGCTTTTCATCGAGTCCCAGATGCTTTATCTCGATTGAAAGGAGATATCGAAACCATTTTGCTGATAGAAGAGACTCAGGATGGTTGGTATCAGCGACAGTACGAAAGTGTGGAAAAATATCCATGGCGATTTCCAGATTGGAAGATCGAGGGAAATCTGCTGTATTTTCGTCGGGAAGACCCACTGTTAGATCCTATTAATGAAGGAGAGGATCAATGGAAGTTAGTCCTTAATCAAGAACTTCGTGATCAAGTAATGAATGGAGCACATCGCGAAGCACAAGCTGGTCATTATGGAAGAGAGAAAACTTATCATCGAGTTGCCTTAGAATATTATTGGCCCGGTATGAGGTACGACATTTCGAATTACATACGCGCTTGTCCCGAATGTCAACGATACAAAGTCTCGCAACAAGGACCAGTAGGATCAATGGGCGAACGCATAGTGGACCGGCCATGGATAATCGTTTCCACCGATATAATGGGACCTTTACCGCCAAGCAAGAATGAATATCGATATATTTTAGTTTTCCAAGACCTCTTCACACGTTGGGTAGAAATAAAACTAAGTAGAAATAAACTAGTTAAGGAGAGTCGAAGGAAAAATTATTGCTGAGGCCTTTGAAGATTTAGTCCTATTTAGGTGGGAAACCCCCTATTATTTATTGACTGACAATGGCAAGGAATTTGCTAACCATGCTCTAAAGCAAGTCTTAGAAGAACATGGAGTCCAGTGGTTACCAATTCTGCCATATCATCCACAATCTAATCCTGTCGAGAGAACGAATCGCATCATAAAAACCATGATTTCTACGTTTGTCAAGCAAGATCATCGAGATTGGGATCGTCATTTATCGGAGTTTAGAAGTGCCATAAATACTGCTGTTCAAGAGAGTACTAAAGTATCTCCAGCATTTTTTAATTTTGGAAGGAATCCTAGACCAATATAGAGTTTGAGAAGGACAGTGGAGCCAAGTCCTACAATATTGAGAGTTGATGTTGAAACTTGGATTGATCGTGTCAAGCGGTTAGGTGCCATCCAAGATATGGTAGTGAGACATATCGATAAAGCTAGGCAGCGTCAAAAGCATTATTACGATAGAGGTAGACGCACTATATTATATAA